>WOXC01009014.1:167500-403512 GCA_011680675.1 Gymnobelideus leadbeateri | reverse complement strand
GCATAGAGCAGGAAAAGGACTGTGAGGTCAGAAGTCCTGCTCCAAAAGCCCCAGGAGAATACTAGCGGGTTGCAGGCCATAGAGGACCTTAAGAAGGACTTTAAAAATTAAATAAGAGAAGTGGAGGAAAAATTGGAAAGAGAAATGAGAAGGATGCAGGAAAAGTATGAAATGAGGGTCAACAGCCTGACTGAGGAAAACAACACCTTAAAAATAGACTAACTCAAATGGCAAAGGAGGCCCAAGAGGGAATTGAGGAGAAGAATGACTTAAAAGTCGAATTTGCCAGATGGAAAAAGAATCTCAAAAGTTCACTGAGGAGATTCTTTCCTTCAGAGTTAGACTGGAGCAAATGGAAGCTAGTGACTTTATGAGAAATCAAGATGCTGTTAAGCAGATCCAAACAAATGAAAGATTAGAAGGCAATGTGAAATATCTCATGGGAAAAACCACTGACCTGGAGAATAGATCCAGGAGAGACAATTTAAAAATTATTGGACTACCTGAAAGCCATGATCAAGGAAAGAACCTAGAAATCACCCTTCAAGAAATTCTCAAGGAAAACTTCCCTGATGTTTTAGATCCAGAGGGCAAAATAGAGGTTGAAAGAATCCACCGATCACCTCCTGAAAAAGATCCCAAAAAGAAAACTCCCAGAAATATTATAGCCAGGTTCCAGAATCCCCAGATCAAGGAGAAAATACTACAAGCAGCCAGGAAGAAACAATTTCAATATTGTGGAAACACAATCAGAATAGCCCAGGACCTGGTAGCTTCTACACTGAGGGATCGAAGGGCATGGAATATGATATTCCAGAGGGCAAAAGAACTGGGAATGAACCCAAGGGTCACCTACCCAGCAAAACTGAGTATTTTGTTTCAGGGGAAAATATGGTCATTCAGTGGAATAGAGGACTTTCAAGCATTCTTGAGGGAAAAACCAGAGTTGAATAGAAAATTTGACATCCAGACGCAAGAAGTAAGAGATGCCTGAGAAGGTAATTAGGGAAAAGAAATCAAAAGGAACTTATCAAAGTTGAACTATTTACATTCCTATATAGAAAAGCAATATCTGTGACTGATGATATCTTTCTCACTATGAAAATAATGGAAGAAGGGGTGTGGTCATACGAATACATATGTGAATGTGTGTGTATATGGTTACAGTTATATATGGATAGAGGGCATAGGTTGATTTTGTTGGGAAGGGAGAGTACTCAAGGGATGAAATTATGAGGTGAGAGAGGAAAGTGGCAAGAGGAGATGGGGAGAGACATGGTAGGGTAAACTATCTCATGTAGGGGAAGTGGGTGCAAAGGAGGGGGAGAATAAGGAAGGCTAAAAAGGCAAAACCACATTCACATTGAATTTGGTTCAGGTAGAAAATGACATACATACTAAATGGGATATCTCAACCTGCAGCAGGATAGGGGGAAGGGGGATGAGAGGAGAGATGATGGATGGGAGGGCATCCTTGGGGTGAGGGGAGGTTGGAAGTACCCACTATAGAAGAGGGACAGGATCATGTAGGGAATGGACCAGGTGGGGGGTGGGATGAGTGGGAGGGAATTATAAGCAGCCTTGCACAATATATCTACTATGATAATGTTTTGCATAGCTAGACATGTACAACATATACTGAATTACTTATATCCCAAGAAGGAATGGGTGACAAGGGAGGAAGGAAATGGATCTGAAATTCGAGGTCGTAACATTAAATGTTTCAAATATATATATAAATACTATTATTAATACTCTTTTGCCTATAATTGGGAGATAAGATGTGCAGGCATTGGGACACAAAGATTCATCTTCCTCTAATGGAAAAGTCGATGGGGGTATGGGAGAAGGTATGGGAGAGAGCAGATTGGAGGAAGCGATATCCTGTGGGACTGCTATTCTGGGAGGTTGGGTAGGGGAATAATGGGGGGAAAATGATTGTAACTCAATATCTGGCGGAAATGAATGATGTAAAACAGAAGTTAATAAAGTATTTGTTTAAAAATCAAATAAGAGAAGTGGAGGAAAAATTAGAAAGAGAAATGAGAAGGATGCAGGAAAAGTATGAAATGAGGGTCAACAGCCTGACTGAGGAAAACAACACCTTAAAAAATAGACTAGCTCAAATGGCAAAGGAGGCCCAAAAGGGCAATGAGGAGAAGAATGCCTTAAAAAGTCGAATTTGCCAGATGGAAAAAGAATCTCAAAAGTTCACTGAGGAGATTCATTCCTTCAGAGTTAGACTGGAGCAAATGGAAGCTAGTGACTTTATGAGAAATCAAGATGCTGTTAAGCAGATCCAAACAAACGAAAAATTAGAAGGCAATGTGAAATATCTCATGGGAAAAACCACTGACCTGGAAAATAGATCCAGGAGAGACAATTTAAAAATTATTGGACTACCTGAAAGCCATGATCAAGGAAAGAACCTAGAAATCACCCTTCAAGAAATTCTCAAGGAAAACTGCCCTGATGTTTTAGATCCAGAGGGCAAAATAGAGGTTGAAAGAATCCACCGATCACCTCCTGAAAAAGATCCCAAAAAGAAAACTCCCAGGAATATTATAGCCAGGTTCCAGAATCCCCAGATCAAGGAGAAAATACTACAAGCAGCCAGGAAGAAACAATTTCAATATTGTGGAAACACAATCAGAATAGCCCAGGACCTGGCAGCTTCTACACTGAGGGATTGAAGGGCATGGAATATGATATTCCAGAGGGCAAAAGAACTGGGAATGAACCCAAGGGTCACCTACCCAGCAAAACTGAGTATTTTGTTTCAGGGGAAAATATGGTCATTCAGTGGAATAGAGGACTTTCAAGCATTCTTGAGGAAAAAACCAGAGTTGAATAGAAAATTTGACATCCAGACACAAGAAGTAAGAGATGCCTGAGAAGGTAATCAGGGAAAAGAAATCAAAAGGAACTTATCAAAGTTGAACTATTTACATTCCTATATGGAAAAGCAATATCTGTGACTGATAATATCTTTCTCACTATGAAAATAATGGAAGAAGGGGGTGTGGTCATATGAATACATATGTGAATGTGTGTATATATGGTTACAGTTATATATGGATAGAGGGCATAGGTTGATTTTGTTGGGAAGGGAGAATACTCAAGGGATGAAATTATGAGGTGAGAGAGGAAAGTGGCAAGAGGAGATGGGGAGAGACATGGTAGGGTAAACTATCTCATGTAGGGGAAGTGGTTGCAAAGGAGGGGGAGAATAAGGAAGGCTAAAAAGGCAAAACCACATTCACATTGAATTTGGTTCAGGGAGAAAATGACATACATACTAAATGGGATATCTCAACCTGCAGCAGGATAGGGGGAAGGGGGATGAGAGGAGGGATGATGGAAGGGAGGGCATCCTTGGGGTGAGGGGAGGTTGGAAGTACCCACTATAGAAGAGGGACAGGATCATGTAGGGAATGGACCAGGTGGGGGGTGGGATGAGTGGGAGGGAATTATAAGCAGCCTTGTACAATATATCTACCATGATAATGTTTTGCATAGCTAGACATGTACAACATATACTGAATTACTTATCTCCCAAGAAGGAATGGGTGATGCTTGTAATAGGGAGATAAGATGTGCAGGCATTGGGACACAAAGATTCACCTTCCTCTAATGGAAAAGTCGATGGGGGTATGGGAGAAGGTATGGGAGAGAGCAGACTGGAGAAAGTGATATCTTGTGGGACTACTATTCTGGGAGGTTGGGTAGGGGAATAATGGGGAGAAAATGATTGTAACTCAAAATCTGGCGGAAATGAATGATGGAAAACAGAAGTTAATAAAGCAGTTGTTTAAAAAAAATTGCCCTGATATCCTAAAACCAGAGGACAAAATAGAAATTGAAAGAATTCACCTATCACCTCTTCTAAAAGATCCCCCAAAGTAAACTCCTAGGAATGACACAGCCAAATTCCAAATTACCAGATCAAAGAGAAAATAATAAAAGCAGCCAAGAAGAAACAATTTGAATATTATGAAAACACAATCAGCATGACCCAAGATCTAGCAGCTTCTACATTAAGGGATCAAAGGGTTTGGAATATGATCATCTGGAGTTTGGTGGAGCTAGGATTAAAAGCAAGAATCATCTACACAGCCAAAACTGAGTATAACGCTTCCTCGAAAACATGCTCATTCAATGAAATAGAGGATCTTCAAGCATTCTTTTTTTAACAAATGTTTTATTAATTTCTAGTTTGCATCCTTCATTTCTACAAGATTTTGAGTTACAAATTTTCTCCTTATTATCCTCTGCCCACCAACCAAAAATAGTGATCCCACTTGATATCCCCTCCTCCAGTCTGCTCTCTCCCATATCTTCTCCCATACCCCCTCAAACTTCCAATAGGGCACAATGGACCTCTATGCTCCAGTGCCTGTATATCTTATTTCCCATTTACATGTAAAATAATATTGATAATAGTATATATGCACATACATATATATGTATATTTACACACACACACACATATATTTCTATTCCCTTCAATTACTCTCATACTGAGAAAAGTTCCACAAGTTACACTTATCATTTTTCCATGTAGGGATATAAATAGTCAACTTTCATAAGTTCCTTATGATTTCTTTTCCCTGTTTACCTCCACATGCTTCTCTTGCTTCCTGTATCTGAATGTCAAATTTTCTATTCAACTCTAATTTTTTTCATCAAGAGTGCTTGAAAGTCCTCTATTACACTGAATGACCATATTTTCCCCTGAAACATGATGCTCAGTTTTGCTGAGTGATTCTTGGTTTTAATCCCAGCTCCTTTGACCTCCAGAATATCATATTCCAAGCCCATTGATCCCTCAGTGTAGAAGGTGCCAGATCCTGTGTTACCCTGATTGTGTTTCCACAATATTCAAATTATTTCTTCCTGGCTGCTTGTAATATTTTCTCCTTGATCTGGAAATTCTGGAACTTGGCTATAATATTCCTAGGAGTTTTCTTTTTGGGATCTTTTTCAGGAGGTGGTCAATGGATTCTTTTAACCTCTATTTTGCCCTCTGACTCTAAAATATCAGGGAAATTTGAGGATTTTTTGAAGGATTATTTCTAGGTTCTTTTTTTGATCATGTCTTTCAGGTAGTCTAATAAATTTTAAATGGATGATTTGATGATATACTTAGAGAATCCTAGAGAATTAAGTAAAAAACTACTTGAGACAATAAATAAATTTGGCAAAGTTGAATGATATAAAATAAACCCCCATAAACCCTTGGCATTCATGTATATCTCTAATGAAATTCAATACCAAGGGATAAAAAGAGAAATCCCATTTAAAGTTACTATAGACATTATAAAATATTTGGGGATCTACCTGTCAAAACAAACCCAAGACCTATATGAACACAACTACAAAACACTTTTCACAGAAATAAAGTCAGATCTAATTAATTGGAAAGACATCAATTGCTCATTGCTGGGTCAAGCTAACATAATGAAAATGACAATTTTACCTAAATTAAGTTATATATTTAGTGCCATGCCAACCAACTTACCAAAAAACTACTGTACAGAGCTAGAAGAAAAAGTAACAAAATTCATTTGGAAGAACAAAAGGTCCAGAATATCAAGGGAATTAATGAAGAGAAATGCTAGGGATGGTGGACTAGCAATACCAGATTTTAATCTGTATTATAAGGCAACATTCCTCAAAACTACTTGGTACTGGCTGAGGAATAGAATAGTGGATCAAAAGAACAGATTGGGTACACAAGGCTCAGCAGTCAATGACTATAATCTACTCTTTGATAAACCCAAAGACCCCAGCTTCTGGGATAAGAACTCACTATTTGACAAAAACTGTCGGGAAAACTGGAATATAGTATGGCAGAAACTGGGTATAGACCATCATCTAACACCATATACCAAAATCAAGTCTAAATGGGTGCATGATATAGGTATAAAGGCTGATACTGTAAGCAATCTGGGAAAACAAGGAATAGTTTACTTGTCAGATTTGGGGAGACGGGAAGACTTTATGACCAAACAAGAATTAGAGAACATTATAAAATGCAAAATGGATCATTTTGATTACATGAAATTGAAAAGTTTCTGTATAAACAAAGCCAATGTAACCAGGATTAGAAGGGAAGTGGAAAATTGGCAAAGAATTTTTATAACCTATGTCACTGATAAAGGCCTCATTTCTAAAATATACAGAGAATTGAGTCAAACCTATAAGAATACAAGTCATTCCCCAATTGATACATGGTCAAAGGATATGAAAAGGCAGTTTTCAGAGGAAGAAATTAAAGATATCTAGAAGTATATGAAAAGAATGCTCTACATCACTATTGATTAGAGAAATGCAAATCAGAACAACTCTGAGGTACCACATCTCACCAGTCAGATTGGCTAAGATGACAAAACAGGAAAATGACAAATGCTGGAGAGTATGGGGATAAATTGGAACACTAATGCATTGCTGGTGGAGTTTTGAACTGATTCAACCATTCTGGAGAGCAATCTGGAACTATGCCCAGAGGGCTATCAATAATTTCATAGCATTTGACCCAGTAATACCACTTCTAGGGTTGAATCCCAAAGAGATGGTAGAAGTGGGAAGAAGACCCATATGTAAAAAAATATTTATAGCAGCTCTTTTTATGGTGGTAAAGAATTGGAAATTAAGGGGGTGCCTATCAATTGGGGAATGGCTGAATAAGTTGTGGTCTATGCATGTTATAGAATACTATTGTGCTATAAGAAATGAGGAGCAGATGGACTTCATATTTACCTGGAGAGGCTTATACAAAGTAATGCTGAGTGAGAAGAGTAAAGCCAAGAGAAATGTGTACACAATTACAGACACAATGTTTGTGTGATGACCTACTTTGATAGACTGGACTCTTCTCAGCAATCCAGGGTTATAAGTCAACCCCAAAAGACCCATGATGGAGAGATGGCTACATCCAGAGAAAGAACAGACTTTGAACCCAGATTGAAACAAACTTCATGCTCCTTTTCTGTTTCTTGTTTGGTTTTGTTTCCTCTTTCCCATTGTTCATTCCATCTGATACAATCCTTCTTTATAACCTGACTAGTGCCTAATGTGAAAGTATTTGCAGATACTATACTTGATTGTATACCATGGGGAGGTGTGGGGGAGTGGAGGAGTGGGGAGGAGTGAGAGTAAATTTGAAACGCAAAGAATTTTGGAAATGAATCTTGTAAACTAAAAGTAAACAAATTAATAAAGAACAAAAAATTTAGAAATATAGAAAAAACAACAAAAAAAATCTGCATGTTACATAAGAGCATGAATGAATATTTCTGTAGATCTTATACATTTTCAGGGGTAGATAAAATAAATTTTACTTCTACCCAATAAAAAAATGTTTGAAAGTCCTCTATTTCATTGAATGACCATATTTTCCCCTGAAGCATAATACTCAGTTTTGCTGAGTAGGTGATTCTTGGTTTTAATCCTTTTAATTTAGCTATTTTGATCTCCAGATTAGCTTATTCTAAGCCATTTGATCCCTTAGGGTAGAAGCTGCTAGGTCCTGTGTTATCTTGATTGTGTTTCCACAGTACTCAAATTGTTTCTTCCTGGTAGCTTGTAATATTTTCTCCTTGCTCTGGGAACTCTGGAATTTGGCTATAATATTCCTAGGAGTTTTCTTTTTGCGATCTGTTTCAAGAGGTGATTGATGAAGTCTTTCAATTTCTATTTTGCCTTCTGGTTCTAGAATAACAGGGCAATTTTGCTTGCTAATTTCTTGAAAGGTGATTTCTGGGCTCTTTTTTTTTATTTGAAACATTTAATGTTAAGACCTTGAATTTCATATTCATTTCCTTCCTCCCTTGTCACCCATTCCCTCTGGGGAGATAAGTAATTCAGTATATGTTGTACATGTCTAGCTATGCACAACATTATCATAGTAGATATATTGTACAAGGCTGCTTATAATTCCCTCCCACTCATCCCACCCCCCACCTGGTCCATTCCCTACATGATCCTGTCCCTCTTCTATAGTGGGTACTTCCAACCTCCCCTCCCCCCAAGGATGGCCTCCCATACATAATCTCTCCTCTCATCCCCCATTCCCCCTATTCTGCTGTAGGTTGAGATATCCCATTTAGTATGTATGTCATTCTCTCCCTGAACCAAATTCAATGTGAATGTGGTTTTGCCTTTTTACCTTCCTATTCTCCACCTCCCTTGCAACTACTTCCCCTTGCTTATTCTACATGAGATAGTTTACCTTACCCTGTCTCTCCCCATCTCCTCTTGCCACTTTCCTCTCTCACCTCATAATTTCATCCCTTATGTATCATCCCTTCCTAAAAAATTCAACCTATGCCCTCTATCCATATATAACTGTAACCATATACACACACATTCACATGTATTCATATGACCACACACCCTTCTTCCATTATTTTCATAGTGAGAAAGATATCATCAGTCACAGTTATTGTTTTTCCATATAGAAATGTAAATAGTTCAACTTTGATAAGTTCCTTTTGATTGCTTTTCCCTGATTACCTTCTCAGGCATCTCTTGCTTCTTGTGTCTGGATGTCAAATTTCCTATTCAATTCTGGTTTTTTCCTCAAGAATGCTTGAAAGTCCTCTATTCCACTGAATGACCATATTTTCCCCTGAAACAAAATACTCAGTTTTGCTGGGTAGGTGACCCTTGGGTTCATTCCCAGTTCTTTTGCCCTCTGGAATATCCTATTCCATGCCCTTCGATCCCTCAGTGTAGAAGCTGCCAGGTCCTGGGCTATTCTGATTGTGTTTCCACAATATTGAAATTGTTTCTTCCTGGCTGCTTGTAGTATTTTCTCCTTGATCTGGGGATTCTGGAACCTGGCTATAATATTCCTGGGAGTTTTCTTTTTGGGATCTTTTTCAGGAGGTGATTGATGGATTCTTTCAACCTCTATTTTGCCCTCTGGATCTAAAACATCAGGGCAATTTTCCTTGAGAATTTCTTGAAGGGTGATTTCTAGGTTCTTTCTTTGATCATGGCTTTCAGGTAGTCCAATAATTTTTAAATTGTCTCTCCTGGATCTATTTTCCAGGTCAGTGGTTTTTCCCATGAGATATTTCACATTGCCTTCTATTCTTTCATTTGTTTGGATCTGTTTAACAGCATCTTGATTTCTCATAAAGTCACTAGCTTCCATTTGCTCCAGTCTAACTCTGAAGGAATGAATCTCCTCAGTGAACTTTTGAGATTCTTTTTCCATCTGGCAAATTCGACTTTTTAAGGCATTCTTCTCCTCATTGCCCTTTTGGGCCTCCTTTGCCATTTGAGTTAGTCTATTTTTTAAGGTGTTGTTTTCCTCAGTCAGGCTGTTGACCCTCATTTCATACTTTTCCTGCATCCTTCTCATTTCTCTTTCCAATTTTTCCTCCACTTCTCTTATTTGATTTTTAAAGTCCTTCTTAAGGTCCTCTATGGCCTGCAACCCGCTCATGTTTTCCCCTGGGGCTTTTGGAGCAGGACTTCTGACCTCACAGTCCTTTTCCCGCTCTATGCCCCCAAAATAGGAGTCTAGGGTTGCATTTTTCTGTTTCCTTTGCCTTGGCATGTTGCCACTTAATTACTTGACTTTTGGGCTTGTTGCCACACTATGGCTTTAAGGCCAGATAGAGGAATTTTCGTCCCGAACGTGTGGGGGGCAACTTCCGTTTCTGGCAAGCTGTAAACCCACCCACAACTTCCACCCTAGATCCCAATCCAGATCCAGGGAGGTTAAAGCAAGAGCGATTACCCCCCAAGACTGATCGCTGGATCTCCCTACAGTTAGCATGCAGGCCGGGAGCTGGAGCTGCCTCTGAAAACTACAAAATGGCATGTCTCCTCAGTGGCTTCTAGCCCCCAGGGGAGGGAGCTGACACATTTCCCAAATACAGGTCCCAAAGTCCATAGGACACTAACCTCTTACTTTGTCCTAGGCATATCTATGTTGATAATTCTGGAGTCTCCACAGCTCCTGGTGTTCTGGGGTTCCTCCAGCCAGCTGCTGGCCCTGCTGCCCTGGGGCTAAAACCTCGGCTCACGCGGACCTGGGCTCGGCTCGGCTCCTGTGCTCTGCACGCTGCACGCTTCCAGGTCCCATACCGCTGCACTGGTCCTTCCTGCAGGGCTGCTGGGCTGTTCTCAGCGGGAGGTTAGCTTCTCTGTGTCGTTCTGTGGGTGCTGGGGCTCCAGAAGTTGTTCAGAGTCCCCTTTTACATAGTTTGGGGGGAATCTGGGGGCAGAGTGGCTTGGAGGAGCTGTTTCTACTCGGCCATCTTGGCTCCGCCCCCGGCAAGCCTTTTTGAGTTAGTCTCTTTTTAAGGTGTTATTTTCTTCAGTATTTTTGGGATCTCCTTTATCAGACTGTTGACTGGCTTTTATGATTATATTGCATCATTCTCATTTCTCTTTCCAATTTTTCCTCCATTTCTCTTATGTGATTTTCAAAATTCTTCTTGAGCTCTTCCATGGCCTGTAATCAATTCATATTTTTCTTGGAAGCTTTTGATGCAGGAGTTTTGCCTTTGTTAACTTCTTCTGGTTCCATATTTTGACCCTTTTTGTCCCCCAAAAAAGGATTCTATGATCTGATTTTGCTTCCTCTGCTTTCTCCTCTTGCCAGTCAATTACTTGACTTTTGAGTTCTTTGCCATAGTAGAACTGTGCTTCCAGAGTGCAGAGAGCTATGTCCCAAATAGTTGGAGTTTTCACAAATGTTGTCAGAGCTATGAGGAGGGTGCCTTCTCTATGAACACCCTAAGTTCTGGCACACTGGCCACACACTCCAGGAGTACCACCCAAGACTGTGATGCAGATCTAAGCAGGTGAAAGCAAGATCGATTACCTTCTGAATAGTTGCTTGGTCCACCTATGAATTGCAGACCAGGAGCTGCAGAGGCAGCTACATGGCAGCAGCTGCAGCCACTGTGCCCACTGCCTCCTCTCAATTCAGAGACAAAGGCCAGACCATACTCTTCCACCACTCAGTTCCAACAGAGTTCCCCACTGATCTTTTACTTTCTCTTTGGCATATGTGGATTAAAACATCTGGAAACTACTACAGCTGCCTGTCATTAACTCTCCTGAAGTCTGTTCTGGATGGTCTGGGCTGCTGGTTGTGGCTGCCCTGGGCTAGCTGCAGCTCATGTGGGACTGTGGTTGGCTCCCTGTTCCATGTTATAGACCCTTCTTGTCAGCCTTCTAGGCTGCCTTCATTGGGTGACTTGTTTCTCTCTGTCATTTTGTGGGTTCAGTCACTCTAAAATTTGTTTAGACTCATATTTTATAGGTATTGGAGATGGTTATGGTGGAGCTCATGGAATTTCCTCCTTCTACTCTGCCATCTTGGCTCTCCCCCTCCCAAACCTTCTTAGTGAAAAGTCCAGAACTGAATAGAAACTTTGAAATACAAACATAGGAGTAAAAGAAACATAATAAGATAAATATGAATAAGCAATCATGAGGCACAAAATAGGGATAAATTGCTTGCATTTTATTTTATTTATTTTGTTTTTGCTTTTTGGAGAGGGAAGGGCTGGGCAATTGGTATTAAGTGACTTGCCCAAGGTCGTAGGCTAGTAAGTGTTAAGTGTCTGAGGCCATATTTAAACTCAGGTCCTCCTGACTCCAGGGCTACTGCTCTATTCATTGTACCACCTAGCCACCCAAATTACTTGCATTTTAATATAGGGAGATGATCAATGTATGCTCTCAGAAATCTTTCATCACCAAGCTTCATAAAGGGAATCTAATTGGGGGCCCTGCAGTGGTTCTGTTATGTTTTTATGACCTTAGAGGAAAAACTGAATAAGAGGAAGAGGAATACACTAAGGAAGGTGGAAATGATCTCCCATAACTGGGATGTCTATACAAAGAGGAAGGGGGAGGGTAGAGGACAGGGTCCATTTGAATCTCACACTTATCTGAATGGGTCAAGGGAGGGAAGAATACACATTCACAAAAATGTAAACAACCAGGGAGAGAAAGATATTTCATTAATAGAAAAACCAAAATAAAATGGGAGAATGGAAAGGAAGAAATTAGGAAGATAGATTAAGGGAGAGACTAATACGAACAATAATTTTTAGCAGTGTGAATTTGAAATTAATGAAGTATACATTTTAAAAAATTAATAGTAATGATTCCACCAAATTATTTGCCAATAAAATTGATTTAATTAAATGGATGAATATTTTCAAAAATATAAAATGCCCAGATTATCAGGACAAGAAATAGATGAAACAACCCAATCTTAGAAAATGCAATCAAACAAGTCATAAATGAACCTCCAAAGGAGTCTTGTCCCATTATCCTCCACTTTCAAGTGATGTGGGCTTTTAATATTATGATTGCTTATCCATTTGGAGTTTGGTGAAGTATATGGTATACAATATGGCCTAAACTTATTTTCTGCCAAATTATCTTTTGGTTTTCATAGGAGTTCCCGTTGAATTGTGAATACTGCCCTTAGTAGTTTATTTAATATCAATATGATATGTTTGATTACTTCTGAGTCTTCTTCATCTAGTCTTCTCTAGTAATCTCCTTTTCAATATTTTAGTTAGTAAAAAATAAATTATTCCTGCTTAGTAATATATTTTAAGGTATGGTAGAGTATTGCCCCACCCCTTCATTCTTATATTTAAAAACATAAGTATTTCCTTTGAGATTCTAGATCGTTTTTTTTTTTTGTCTTTATTTTTTAAAAAGCAATTGGAATTAAGTAACTTGCTCAAGGATACACAGCTAGTTATTTATGTGTGTAATGGGTGCTAAGTAACTGAGGCCTGAACTGATCCCTGGTCCTCCCAACTCCAGGGCGGTGCTCTTACAGCACCACCTAGCCGCCCCTTTTTTGGTCTTTATCAATTTGTTTGTTTACTTTTAATTAGCAAGATTCAGTTCAACAATTCCTTGAGTTTCAAAAAATTTTCCCCTCACTCCCCCTCCTCCTTGCATACAAACAGGTATAGGATCTGCAGATACTTTCACATTAGACATTAATCAGGGTATAAAGATAGATTGTATTCGATGGAATGAATAATGGGAGAGATGAAACAAAACCAAACAAGGTAAAGAAAGAGAACAGGTAGTTTGCTTCAATCTGCCTTCAAACTGTTCTTTCTATTTCTTTCTCTGAATGTAGACATCCCTCTCCATCATGAGTCTTTTGGAGTTGAATTCTAACCCTGGATTGCTAAGAAGAGTCCAGTCTATCAAAGCTGGTCATCACACATATATTGTGTCTGTAATTGTGTACACATTTCTCCTGGTTCTGGTTTTCTCACTAAGGATCAGTTCATATAAGCCTCTCCACATAAATATGAAGTCCATCTGCTCCTCATTTCTTATAGCACAATAGTATTCCATCACATTCATATGCCACAATTTGTTTAGCCATTCCCCAATTGATGGGCACTCCCTTAATTTCCAATTCTTTGCCACCACAAAAAGAGTTGCTATAAGTATTTTTGTACATATGGGTCTTCCTCCCACTTCTATGATCTCTTTGGGATACAGACCTAGAAGTGGTATTGCTGGGTCAAATGCTATGAAATTATTGATAGCCCTTTGGACATAGTTCCAGATTGCTCTCCAGAATGGTTGAATCAGTTCAAAACTCCACCAGCAATGCATTAGTGTTCCAATTTATCCCCATACTCTCCAGCATTTGTCATTTTCCTGTTTTGTCATCTTAGCCAACCTGACTGGTGAGATGTGGTACCTCAGAGTTGTTCTGATTTGCATTTCTCTAATCAATAGTGATGTAGAGCATTCTTTTCATATACTTCTAGATATCTTTAATTTCTTCCTCTGAAAATTACCTTTTCATATCCTTTGACCATTTATCAATTGGGGAATGACTTGTATTCTTTTAGGTTTGACTCAATTCTCTGTATATTTTAGAAATGAGGCCTTCATCAGAGACATTGGTTGTAAAAATTCTTTCCTAATATCCCACTTCCCTCTTAATCTTGTTTACATTTGCTTTGTTTATAGAGAAGCTTTTCAATTTCATGTAATCAAAATTATCCATTTTGCATTTTATGATGCTCTCTAATTCTTGTTTGGTCATAAAGTTTTCCCTTCTCCATAAATCTGGCAGGTAAACTATTCCTTGCTTTCCAGATTGCTTACAGTATCATCCTTTATACTTAGATCATGCACCCATGTAGACTTGATTTTGGTATATGGTGTTAAGTGATGGTTTATGCCTAGTTTCTGCCATACTATATTCCAGTTTTCCCAGCAGTTTTTATCAAATGGTGAGCTCTTATCCCAAAACTGGGGTCTTTGGGCTTATTGAACAGTAGATTACTATAGTCATTGACTGCTGAGTCTTGTGTACCCAATCTGTTCCATTGATCCACTGCTCTAATCCTCATCCAGTACCAAGTAGTTTTGATGACTGCTGCTTTATAATACAGATTAAAATCTGTTATAGCTAGGCTACCATCCCTAGCATTTCTTTTCATTAATTCCTTTGATATTTTGACCCTTTGTTCTTCCAAATGAATTTTGTTACTATTTTTTCTAGTTCTATCAAGGAATTTTTTGGTAAATTGATTGGTATGACACTAAATATATAATTTAACTTAGTTAAAATTCTCATTTTTATTATATTAGCTTGACCCAGCCATGAGCAATTGATGTTTTCCAGTTAGTTAGATCTGACTTTATTTGTGTGAAAAGTGTTTTGTAGTTGTGTTCATATAGGTCCTAGGTTTGTTTTGGCAGGTAGATCCCCAAATATTTTATAATATCTAGAGTAACTGTAATGAGATTTCTCTTTCTATATCTTGCTGTTGCATTTCATTAGAAATATACAGGAATGCTGTGCATTTATGTGGGTTTATTTTATATCTTTAAACTTTGCCAAATTTATTTGTTGTCTCAAGTAGTTTTTTTTACTTGATTCTCTAGAATTCTCTAAGCATATCATATCATCTGCAAAGAGTGATATCTTGGTCTCTTCTTTGCCTAATTTAATTCCTTTGCTTCCTTTTTCTTCTCTAATTGCTACTGCTAACATTTCTAGTACCAGACTGAAAAAGAGGGGTGATAGTGGACACCCTTGTTTCACCCCTGATCTTATTGGAAATGCTTCTAGATTATTCCCATTATATATAATACTTGCTGATGACTTTAAATAGATGTTACCTATTATTTTAAAGAAGGCTCCATTTATTCCTATATTTTCTAGTGTTTTTAATAGGAATAGATGTATTTTGTCAAAAGACTTTTCTGCAGTTATTGAGATAATCATGTGGTTTCTGCTAGTTTTATTCTTGATATGATCAATTATAGTGATGCTTTTCCTAATATTAGACCATCTTTGCATTTCTGGAATAAATCCTACCTGATCAAAGTGTATTATTCTTGTGATAAGTTGCTGTAGTCTTTCTCCTAATGTTTTATTTAATTTTTTGCACCTATATTCACGAGGAAAATTGGTCTATAATCTTCTCTTTTTAAATGCTTTATTAACTTCTAGTTTATATCATTCATTTGCACGAGATTTTGAGTTACAAAATCTTCCCCCTTTTTTCCCCTACCCACTGCCCCAAAATAGCCATACCATAGGATATCCCCTCCTACAATCCACTCTCTCCCATATATTCTCCCAAACCCCTTTCTACATTTCCAGTAGGGCATGGTGGAACTCTATGCCCTAATGCCTCTATATCTTATTTCCCAATTACATGTAAAACATATTAATAATTTTATATATACGTGTTTATATATATTTTAAATATTTGATTTTAAAACTTTGAATTCCATATTCATTCCCTTCCTCCCTTGTCACCCACTCTACCTGGGAAGATATGCAACTCAGTGTAGGTTGTATATGTGTAGGCATTAAGGCATTTTTCTCCTCATTACCTTTTTGAGCCTCTTTTGCCATCTGAGTTAGTCTATTTTTTAAGGTGTTGTTTTCCTCTGTCAGGCTGTTGACTCTCATTTCATAATTTTCTTCCATCTTTCTCATTTTTCTTCCCAATTTTTCCTCCACTTCTCTATCTGCTTCTTAAGGTCCTCTATGGCCTGTAACCAGCTTGTATTTTTCTTGGAAGCTTTTCGTGCAGGAGTTCCGACTTCACTGTCTTTCTCCTATAGCATACTTTGATCCTTTTTGTCCCCAAAATAGAAGTCTAATGTTGGATACTTCTGTTTGTTTTGCTTCCTTTGCCTGGCCATGTTGCCACTCAGTTACTTGGCTTTGGAGCTTGTTGCCACAGTAGGACTCTGCCACCAGCCAGGGTAGCTTCTGTCCCAAATGCTGGGGTTTTCTCAGCTGCTGAATTATTGGTTGGATGCCCTCTCTGAAGCATACACATGCTCTGGCAAGCTGGTCACACACCCCAAGACCTTCACCCTAGACTGCAATCCAGATCCAAGCAGGTTAAAGAAAGAGCGATTACCCCTCAGACTGGTCCCTTGGTCCCCCTAAGGTCTGTGTAGACAGGAGCTGAAGCAGCCATTTGGCAGAAGCTGCAGGGCTGGGGCACCCTGCTGCTTCTTGCCCTGGGGGAAAATGCTGACTCACTCCCAACTACTTGTTCCCAAAGTCCACACTGCATTGACCTCTCACTTTGTCCTTGGCTTCTATATGTTGATAATTCTGGAAACCACCACAGCTTATCTGAAGTCCATCCAGCTGGTGGTTTGTCAGGCCCAACCTGGGACTAAAACCTCTGCCTCTAATGGGCCTGTGCTAGGCTCCCAGAGTGCTACACTGTCTGTTCCCTGCCAGGATGTCCCCAGTAAGAGGTTATCTCTGTGTCATTTTGAGGGTGCTGTAGCTCCAAAGTTTGGTCAGAGTCCCCTTTTACATGAATTGGGGGAGGTGGAAGCCAGAGCCCTGTGTAAGTCCTATTTCTATTCTGCCCCCAGTTAATTCTTTGGGTAACTA
This sequence comes from Gymnobelideus leadbeateri, assembly GCA_011680675.1. Lineage (NCBI taxonomy): Eukaryota > Metazoa > Chordata > Mammalia > Diprotodontia > Petauridae > Gymnobelideus > Gymnobelideus leadbeateri. The sequence goes on along the minus strand of WOXC01009014.1, from coordinate 386,597 downwards.
TTTTACCTTCTTATTCTAAGACTTCAGGACAGTTTTCTTTTACAATCTCTTGGAGGATGTTGTCCAGGCTGCTTTTTTCATCATGGCTTTACAGTAGACCAATAATTCTCAAGTTTTCTCTCCTGGATCTGTTCTTCAGGTCAGTTGTTTTTCCAATGAGATATTTTACACTTTCTTCTAATATTTCAATCTTCATATTTTGCCTGATTGACTCTTGCTGCATAATAGAATCCTTAGCCTCGATTTGACTGATTCTAAATTTTAGTGAGTTATTTTTTTGTTAGTTTTTGAAGGTCCTTTTTTAGGGAGGTATTTTCTTCAGTTAGATTTTGAACCTCCTGTCCTAATTCACAAATTTTACTTTTTAATGACTTGTTTTCTTCAGTGAGACTTTTTTTTTCCAGTTTGGTCACTGTATATTTAAATTTATCTTCTACCACTTTAATTTGGCTTTTAAACTTTTTCTTGAATTCCTCCAAGAATGCTTTTTGGGCTTGAGACCAGTTCATATTTCCTTCTGTGGTCTCAGGTGTGAGTACAGAGTCCATGCTGTCCTTTGTATTTGGTTTGGGTTTTTTTGTTTGTTTTTTTTTGTTTTGTTTTGTTTTCCCAAATGCTTTATTAACTTCTGGTTTACATCATTCATTTCTGCCAGATTTTGATTTACAATTTTTCCCTGTTTTTCCCCTACCCACCACCCCAGAATAGCAGTCCCACAGGATATCCTCTCATCCAATCTGCTCTCTCCCATATCTTCTCCCATACACCCTTCGACTTTTCCAATAGGGCGAGGTGACTCTCTGTGCCCCAATGCCTGCACATCTTATCTCCCAATTACATGCAAAATAGTATTAATAATAGTATATATATATTTGAAAGATTTAATTTAAAACTTCGAATTCCAGATCCATTCTCTTCGTCCCTTGTCACCCACTCCCGCTGCGAAGATAAGCAATTCAGTATATGTTGTACATGTCTAGCTATGCAAAACATTACCATAGTAGATCTATTGTAAAAGACTAGCTACATTCCACCCATCCCACCCCCCACTTGGTCCATTCCCTACTTTGATCCTGTCTCTCTTCAAAAATGGGTGCTTCCAACCTCCCCTCCACCCAGCATGCCCTCCCCTCCATCATCCTCCCTCTCATCCCCCTTCCCCCTACTCTCCTGCAGAGTGAGATATCCCATTTAATATGTATGTGATTCTCTCCTTGAGCCAAATTCAATGAGAATATGGTTTTTCCTTTTTGCCTTCCTGTTCTTTCCTTCCCCTGTAACCACTTCCCCTTGCCTCTTCTACATGAGATAGTTTACCCTGCCCTGTCTCTCCCCATCTACTCGACACATTCCTCTCTCACATCTTAACTTCACCCCTTAAGTATCATCCCTTCCCACCATATTCGACCTGTCCTGCCCCTCACTTCAGATTCCTTACTACTGCCTCAGTTGCACCCTTTCTCATGGACTCATGAGTCTGAGGCTATTTCCACTATTTCATGATTTTACTCTGGTTGGGACATTTATCTCTGGGTTTTCTAGGTCAGGGAGGGGGAATTGGAGCAGCCTGAGTTTACTTTGCCATCTTGGCCTCTGGAAATTCAGGTAAGTGATTTTTAAACTTCCAGGCTGTGGGCTAATAGCCTTAGTCGAAGCTGCTGTCTCTGCTTCGGCCCTGTGCTTTCTCTTACCCAGCTCTGATGGATCCTCCCATCCCATGGTGAGACACTGGTGAGATGGCTGCGAATCTCCCTTGGGGTGGGTCAGTCTGCTGCCTGGGGCTCCTTCTCACTCCGCTGTGTTGTAGTCTGCCCTCAAATCCATGCTGGTGCAGTCCCCAAATGCTCCCTCCAAGTAACCCCTGCCCCCACCCACATGGGCACTTTCCCCAGCTGGATGCTGCCACATTCTGTCTCCCAGTGGATTCTGTCTGTCTAAAATCCATTCAGATTCACTTTTTAAAATTTAGTGACGTGATTCACAGAGGTGCTTAGAAAAGTTACTGCTTTGGTTCTGCCATCTTGGCTCCACCTCCTAGATTCTAGATCTTTTAAAGTTTCTCCAAATCAATTTCCTTTTAATTGTATCTATTTCTCCAAAGTAACCCTTTGGTGACTTGATTGGTAATAACACAAAAATCTATAAATTAATTTAGAGAGTATCATCATTTTTAATTATATTGATGAAACCAAAAAATGAAAAATGGTCATCTCTCCAACTTTTATCTTCCTTTACTTCTGTATATATTGCTTTGTACATTCACTTATTAAAGTCCTAAGTCTTGTTAAACATTAACCATTCAATTTTGTGAATGAAGAAACTAAAGTCCACAAAGATAAAATGTCTTATCCTAGTTTTGACAGTTTGTCTTTTAGCATATCTAGAATTAAGGGGCCCCTTCTCCACCTCTTGGGCTCTTACCAGTACACAAGCCTGAGTACTCTCAATTTTGAATATGAAGTTATCAGTAATTTCCATTTCCCTTGGGAGGAAGGATAGCAGAGGTGGCCAAGGAATCCTGAATATGGTGGAGTAGGGGCTATTCCCAATGGGTTGTGTTTACTTACTTTGATTCCATGGAGACTGACACATGCTCTGGCTCCACATTGAAAGACTTGGGCTTTGTGATAATGAAGCAATCTGGTATTATCTCCTGTTAGGGCCTGCTGGGCCAATGGTGATTTGCTAAATCCTAGAATAGCTACCCCTTCAGTAGACTTTGCAGCTTAGGAGAAAAAGCTCCACCTTTTTCTCCCTCTCTCCCTCTCTATTTTGAGGTTGTCACTTGGGACTCTGTCAGCACTCATTTCTTGGACTTTTAAGTTGAAGGGAAGGGAATTTCTCTTGGGTTCCTCTTCCTTAGCTCAAAGGCAGCAATAAATAAACAGAAACAAATGAATGGAGAGAGACAGAGATAGAGACAGAGACAGAGACAGAGAAACATGGAGATGAATGCATGAATGAATGTGCTTGCTGGGAGAGCCCTGAGAGACCTCAAGTCTCAAATTATTTCTTATGCTTTGTATTTATTTATCTGGATCTGAATCACTGACCCCTGATCCCAAGAAATCAGTGTTTTTTGCTTTGGTAGCTACTTCATAATTTTGAATAGTTGCGGTTTCTGAGTCCATACTGACAGGAGGTGCTTTGCTCATTGCTCCTCAGAGGAAAATATGCACTACCACAATGAGGATTCTATAGGTGAAAAGTTTAAAAAACACCACAAAGCAACTAAGCTATAACTTGGTTGATCAGGATATTTGAACTGGAGAATTCATCAGATACCACAGGTCAGAGGAAAGAGTAAAATATTTGCTCAGTGGTCTCATAAAGTATCTTTGCCTTGTAGAGAACTAATAAGTATAGTGACAAATTACTATTTTGTAAGTATTTGTTTATTCATACTTAACATTTTTATGTTTTAAGTATTATGTTTTGAATATTGGTACATGGCTGTCCTATGCTACTATTTACTTTTCACACATCTTTTCTATCAGAGATTCCATCTATGCCTTCAAGAGGAGACTCTAACCCTGTTCCATACTTATTTTCCCTGAAATTCTAGCGTGGGATCATAACGATTGAAAGTGTACCAGAAAAAAAAAAATCATCTCCTTTTTTCTAGGACTGAGCCCTATCCATGTGAGTCCAGGACCAGAGCCTTTTGTTCTGGGAAGGGCCCTCCTTCAGTTACAGGGGATACCAAGTTTGACAAGTAGTACCCACTTCGGCTATGATATGTTCTGGCTGAGAGCAGGTATGTGTGAAGAGGTAATGAGGACAGAATCAGGGCAATAGTTGCTTTTCTTTCCAAGCAAAAGGACAAATTTTTAGTGTTAACACATTTTCAGACCTCTACATGATAGTAATGATGTCAGTATTACCCAGTGAGTAAGAAAATAAATGGGGAGCCGAGCCAAGCCCAGGTCCGAGTGAGCCGAGGTTTTAGCCCCAGGGCAGCAGGGCCAGCAGCCAGCTGGAGGAACCCCAGAACACCAGCAGCTGTGGAGACTCCAGAATTATCGACATAGACATGCCTAGGACAAAGTAAGATGTTAGTGTCCTATGGACTTTGGGACCGGTATTTAGGGAATGCGTGGGCTCCCTCCCCTGGGGGCTAGAAGCCTCTGAGGAGACACGCCATTTTGTAGTTTTCAGAGGCAGCTCCAGCTCCCGGCCTGCAAATCATAGGGAGATCCAACGATCAGTCTTGGGGGGGTAATGGCTCTTGCTTTAACCTCCCTGGATCTGGATTGTGATCTAGGGTGGAAGTTGTGGGTGGGTTTACAGCTTGCCAGAAATGGAAGTTGCCCCCCACACATTCGGGACGAAAATTCCTCTATCTGGCCTTAAAGCCATAGTGTGGCAACAAGCCCAAAAGTCAAGCAATTAAGTGGCAACATGCCAAGGGAAAGGAAACAGAAAAATGCAACCCTAGACTCTTATTTTGGGGGCATAGAGAGGGAAAAGGACTGTGAGGTCAGAAGTACTGCTCCAAAAGCCTCAGGGGAAACATGAGCGGGTTGCAGGCCATAGAGGACCTTAAGAAGGACTTTAAAAATCAAATAAGAGAAGTGGAGGAAAAATTGGAAAGAGAAATGAGAAGGATGCAGGAAAAGTATGAAATGAGGGTCAACAGCCTGACTGAGGAAAACAACACCTTAAAAAATAGACTAACTCAAATGGCAAAGGAGGCCCAAAAGGGCAATGAGGAGAAGAATGCCTTAAAAAGTCGAATTTGCCAGATGGAAAAAGAATCTCAAAAGTTCACTGAGGAGATTCATTCCTTCAGAGTTAGACTGGAGCAAATGGAAGCTAGTGACTTTATGAGAAATCAAGATGCTGTTAAGCAGATCCAAACAAATGAAAGAGTAGAAGGCAATGTGAAATATCTCATGGGAAAAACAACTGACCTGGAAAATAGATCCAGGAGAGACAATTTAAAAATTATTGGACTACCTGAAAGCCATGGTCAAAGAAAGAACCTAGAAATCACCCTTCAAGAAATTCTCAAGGAAAACTGCCCTGAGCTTGGGCAGGGTCATTCTACTTCAGAGTGAACTGGGTTTATGGTTTTGTGGACAGAAGGAAGGAAGGAAGGAAGGAAGGAAGGAAGGAAGGAAGGAAGGAAGGAAGGAAGGAAGGAAGGAAGGGAGGGAGGGAGGGAGGGAGGGAGGAAGGAAGGATGAATGCATATACAAAGATATATGTATTTATAAATACATACATGTGTGTGTTTGTGTGTGTGTTTGTGTGTGTGTGTGTGTGTGTGTGTGTATGTTTCTGATATCATCAATACCTAGAGACATTTGCAAAACAGCGTAGCCAATCAGTAAACTTACCTTCTGTGGACTGAAGGAATACTGTCTCACACATATGCATCACTGAGTCACCCTGCAGATTTTGTCAGAGCTAAATAATGCTCTAAACGACCCAGCTCCATAGGAGGCATTAGGGCTAGTAGATAGATCCCTCTCAGCAGCTCCAGACTCTCTTCCCCCTACCTTGGGGCCCCTTTATGCCTAGGTCAGGAGCCCCGGGATTATATCCTAATTCATTTCTCTCACCCCCACTAATATACAAGTACCCTAACTAATTAGAGACTGCTTTTCTATAAACTGAGAATATCTTCTGGCATGGAGAAAACAATGACAAGCCTACAGACATCCCTGTTATTTCCAGTTAACTCTTAATGCCTTGGGGAAGTGTGAACCTTCTAAATGCACCTGATACTGATCTGGCAAACTGAGGCCCAAGAAGAGTCCATGGAACTATTCACTCCCTTCATCCCAATAAAACAATCTCTCTTAGGTGGAAAAAACCATGAAGAACCAATAAAGTGAAGCATTGCCCTGTATCTTCTCCGAAGCCCAACTCTGTACTGGGGTTCCATGTCCTTCTTGGCTGTGCTAGAGGTGACCCATGTCTTAGAGCTTTGGGTAAGCAGAGCTTTCACACTATCGATATCTTGAGGCTTCTAGGATCTGAAATTTTTCTCATTCCCCAAAACAACCAAACAAAATAATTCTCAGGATGTTTTGGAGAATGGAATCCATTCTCCAATCATACACTGATCTACTTTTTATCCTTCTCTCCATCATTGGACTTCATAAATGCTCGGTTCAACCTGCCTTGCTTGTGAACTTTGTCTCTCACGTATCTTGGGTGCTCCTGCTTCTGCCTGTCCCCCTCCCCACTGGCCTTCAAGACTCAAGGCTGTTCTTGCCATATCAGGGAAGACATTTCTGATAGTCACTCACCCTGCCTCCTAATTTTCAAAGGGTACATCCCCATCAGAGAGTTTCCACCCACCTTAAATACCTTAGTGGGTGTTTGTATTTTGTCTCTTCAGCTGAACTATAAGCTCTCTGAGCATAAAGATCAAATTTTGCTCATGTCCTCATAAGCATGTCCACCCCCAAACAGTCCCAACTTTGTTAGCACATTGGAATCAAACTGAGAGACCCATTGTCCATCACCCATCTGATCAGTCACTTATAACATGACCCATGGGGAAGTCAACACCCCCATTAAGTGTCTCTAACCTGATCTTGGGGTTTCACTTCAGAAATAAGATTGGAGGAGTAAGAATAGACCCAAAGCTTGACTCATACAGCTTCTTATGATCCCTGTAAGTGCATGGTGAAGCCAGCAGCCACCATGTAGTTCTAGGAGCATCAGGAGAGAGCCAGATTCAAATCCCCTCATGAATCCTGGTGATCTATGGGACCATGGGCAAGGAATTGCTGTGCCTATGAATGTATTTTCCTTATCTGTAAAAGGGAGATAATATTTGTTGGGGAAGCTAATGGCACTGTGGATAGGACACCAGACCTGGAGTTAGGAAGGCCTGAGTTCAGATCCATCCTCATCTATTTGCTAGCTATGTGACCCTGGGTGAGTCATTTAACCTCTATTTGCCTGTTTCCTCATCTGTAAAGTGGGGATAATGATAGTGCCTACCTTCTAGAGTTGATGTGAGAATCAAATAAGAATTATAAAGCACTTAGCACATAGTAGGAGCTATATAAATGCTAACTATGATGATGATAAGCTATTATGAAAAATCAGTTAGATGATCAAGGCCCTACACAAACATCTGCCATCATCAATCCCATTTTATACATGGGGAAATTGTGGCTCAGGGAAAGAAATTTGCTGCCCTGGATCTCCCACCCCTGGCCCCCTTCCCCCATCAAATCTCTTTCCTCACACCCTGTCATCCTGCAGAGGCCTGGAACAGGAGCTGTCCAGAGGGCTGGGATTTATCAGAGAGTGAGGAGCAAAATTAAAGTCCAGGTACAGGCGTGTGACACAAGATCCAGATGAAAATCCCGCCCCCCCCACACCCCTCAAGGAAAGTCAAGAAAAGTTCTCCTGATCCCCCTTGGTAGTAGTCCCCACTGCCCCAACACCTGATACCAAGTGAGCCCCACTCAGAACATTCATAGTCATAATAAGTTCCCCTTGCAGGAGGGGAAGAGGTAAATTCCCCTTGGTTCTGCTAGGAAGACTTTACTAGATTTTTCCTGCTCCTTTTTACCAAGTGGTGAATTCCCTGAGGATTGGAAGACAGAACACACCTCCCTGGACAACCAATTTATGCCCAAGGAAATATTGAGGCGCAAAGAATGATTACTCTCCTCCCCTCCCTTCCCCTACCATCCTTTCCCCTCTTCTGCCCTCCTCTCCCCTCCCCTTCTTCCCCTCTCCTTTTCTCTCCTTTCCTCTCCTTTCCTTTCCTCTCCTCCCCTTCTTTCCCTTCCTCTCCCCTTCCCTGCCCTCTCCTCTCCTCTCCTCTCCTCCAGTGATACATCTCTATACCTGGATATTTCACTAAAACCTCAAACTCAACATACCCCAAATTTTCCTACTATATGTGGATCCTTGGGCAAGTTCCTTCATCTTCCTAGGCCACGGTTTTCTCATCTGTGAAAGGAAGGAGCTGACTTCCATGTTTCTAAAGTTCTCTGTTACCTTTGCTTCTGACCTCTCTACACATGAGTCCTTATTGAGACTTCATGAGTCTCTGGCTAGAGCATCTTTTTAATCTGAACTTGAAATCAGAGGACCTAATTTCCAATCCTACTCTGCTCCTAATCTGCATGACCCTGGACAAGTCCCTCAACCACTGGAAGCCTCAGCTCCCCATCTGTAAAATAAATTTGTTGGATGCTATGATCTCTGAGGTCCCTTTAAGCTCTACTTCTCTGTTCCCATGATCCTATCCTATCACACCAACTTTACCCCTGCAATGGTGAAAGGGAACTTCCTACAGTTCCCACCATTTAATCCATCACATTGCTTGAAAACCCTCTTCCTCTGGCAGAATTTTGATTCCATAATTCCCTTTTCAAACACCCTTTAGCTGTTCTGCATTGTCTCTGGGATATAGTACAGTTCCCTTCCACAGGAACCCCAGGTTCTCCACAGGATCAACACAACCACCCTTTCCCACCTCCTTGGCTGTGTCTGCTCTTCATGAATTCCTCATCCCTTTGGAATTCTTTCAGGGTTTCCATCTGGATTGGCAGGTCCTACATGAAGCCCTCTCAGCTCTCACCCATCCCCTCCTTAGCTTTATTGTGTAGGAACAGTCTGGTGCAGTACAGAATGGGCAACATCTCCCTTTTGGCCAATATTGCTCTTTGGGATAGGAGGGTTTGTGAACAAGAGGACAGTGACAGCATCTTCACCTCTTCTCTTTTGAGGAAGTATAGCTCTTGAAAAGAGGTGATGGAGAGAGAAGAGGAGAAAAGCAACATCCAGAAGAAAACCCCAGCCCCCAAAGCCAAAAAGTAATCAAGAGAGAAATGTTGCTGCCAACAACACTAAGACCCTTTGGCCTGTTCTATTAGAAAAGAAAATAAAAAAGAGCTGGGTCCCCATGGTCAGGTTTCAAAGATGTTAATTAAACAATTACACTGTGACAAGCTGAGACAGAAAGGCAGTGTAGAACAGGTGACTAGAATGGCCTGGGCAACACCTCTTCCTCTCCTCTCTCTCTCTCTCTCTCTCTCTCTCTCTCTCTCTCTCTCTCTCTCTCTCTGTTTCTCTCTGTCTCTCTGTCTCTGTCTCTCTGTCTCTCTCTCTCTCTGTCTCTCTCTGTCTCTCTCTCTCTCTCTCTCTTCTCTCTCCCTCCCACCTTCCCTCCCTCTCTCCCTCTCTCTCTCTCTCTCTCTCTCTCTCTCTCTCTCTCTCTCTCTCTCTGTTTCTCTCTCTCTCTCTCTGTTTCTCTCTGTCTCTCTGTCTCTGTCTCTCTGTCTCTCTGTCTCTCTCTGTCTCTCTCTGTCTCTCTCTCTCTCTCTTCTCTCTCCCTCCCGCCTTCCCTCCCTCTCTCGCTCTCTCTCTCTCTCTCTCTCTCTCTCTCTCTCTCTCTCTCTCTCTCTCTCTCCCTCCCTCCTTCCCTCCCTCCCTCCTCTCCTCTCTTCTCCCTTTCTCTCCCAGTCTCTCCTCTCTGTCTCTCTCTGTATCTCTGTCTCTGTCTGTCTCTCTGTCTCTGTCTCTGTCTCTCTGTCTCTCCCCCCCTCTTTCCTCCCTCCTCTCCTCCCTCTCAGTCTGTCTTTTCCACTCTCTCACTCCCTTCTCCATTTTCCACAGAGATGACTTTGTATGACCCTATAATGAGACACTCATGAGACCCTGGGTAATTGCTCATCTCTGGGAACTGTGCTGAAAAGGTAATATGCGTCCCCATCGGTTTCTATAGCCTGCAGAAATAAGGAAGTTGTTAAATCCGTAGTAGTGAACTCTGACCATCAGATACTAACCTTACCTTGCCTTGTCTCAATTATCCCAAGCTTGTGTTCCTATGTTTAAGTACATGTGAATCAACTCCAAACTTATTGGCCATGCTCTGCCATATGTAAATATGCTGGCATGCTTCAGTAGACTCAGTCAACAAACCATTATTAAGCACCTACTCTGTGCTAGTCGTAAGTGCTGGGGATACAAAGAAAGGCAAAATTCAGTCAATGCTCTCAAGTCACAACCCTCTACTGGAAGAGACCTCATGCAAATGTATATGTATCCATAAGCTAGAGACAGAATATATTGGAAATAGAGGAGTAAGAAGCCAAGGAGGGAATGCTGGCCTCTACTTTATGCCATTCCAGGGCAAGCATCTGAGCATGATTGAGAAGAGGGAGCAAGTCAGCCAAGGGCATCTCTGACCTCTCCTCCCTGGAGGTAGGAAGGTGGAAGGCTTGGACTTGCATAGTTCCTGACTCAGTAAACCTCCTCCTCCTCCTGAGATGTTCATGGTTTGTTGATAATACTACCTGACTGGGACAGGGCAATGGGAACAGGCAATACAGCTGAACCTCACATAGTTAATGGCAGGCCCTTTGCAGGCTTCTTAAATACACCGCACTGGAGGCTTCACTGTATGATTGGCTGTAGTGTAAATTCAAGCAAATTCAAGGGTTGCCCAGCCACATTCCAAGCATTGCACCCACATCATTGGCACTTAGCATTTTAGGATATGGAACAAAGGAGGTAAAATACCTGTGGAATTAAATTACATTTTTCTATTCATCAAAAAGCAGTGAGTGCCTCCTATGGGCTAAGCACTGGGGATGCAAAGACAAAAGTGAAAGTCCTTGACTTTGAGGAGAGTGTGGGAGATGCAGCAGGGTCACACCTAAGGAATAAATTCAAAATGGATTCAAGATTCTTTTTGAGGGGGGCCCTAACCGCTGAGGGAATCTGGGAAGACTTTCTGTAGAAGGTAGCATTTATTTGAGCTGAGCTTTGGAAACATGAGAGATTTCAACTTTTATACTATAAGAACTAAGCTTGTTGAAATGAAAACACTACAAAAGATTTTAAAGTAAGGTATCAAGAGCCCCAGAACAACTCAAGATGGTGTGAAAATTATTGCTTTGACTCTCTCCCCTCCCCATTAAATGAGTGCATAAACCATCCCTCCTGAAATCGCTTTCCACTTTCTGATATTTCAGTCAACCCTGTATTCACTACTGGGATCATGATACCCACTGGCTAGCCTCCATCTGATCCAGCCAAAGGTGTCCCTTGGGCACTGAGAAAAGATCTGACATGGATCAGGGGTTAATTGATAGGCTCTCAGAAAGTATAGGTTGTCATCCCAATTCTTATACTCTCTGAGACACTAGCCAGGTATGACTATGGACTAAAGCCTGCTTTGCCCCATCCCTTTCCTGCTCCCATGCTGCCATGGTGGTCTTATGTACCTGGCTATGGTCTGCCCCTCTTGTTACTTCTTAGCTATGAGGTCCCACTTCCTGGAAGGGACACCTGCACCTTATGCCTCAAGTAGGCAAGTGAGTAAAGGCAGCTTAGGAGAGAATCTGCATGGGTGTGTATTCATAGTACTAAAAAGCAGGCATTCCAAGAGCCTGGTACAGGCAGAAATTGGGTGTGTGTAGAAGTGGCATTTGGGAGCACTTCTTACTTCATCATATAACCAGAATATAACATACATATAACAATGGGACCCACCTCCAGGCCTCAGTGGTCCCATTGACTCCACAGTGGACCTGGTTGGCTCCCAAACAGGATAGTAAAAGAAAAGCAGAATGTGGGTTGAGAACCATGTCCCAGACCATGGTCTAAATGACCCTCTGATGTGAAGTTTCCATGTTATCAAACAGTGATACAGACCCTGGAAGGAGACATGAAGCCTGACCAGCTTTTCAGGTGATACTCTCTTGTCCCCACCCCCTACCTCCCTGCTGGCAAGGGAACCACAATCTCAATGCAAGCAGACCCTGTCCAATGAGGATCAGAATCCGCTCCTGGCTGCCCATCCTGTGGGCTCCTTGCCCATGGCTGCCTACATATTATGCCTCACACATCAGAAAAGAAAGCAAAGAACTTTAGCCAAGAATGGGGAGCTTATTAAGGTTGGCAAACCATTGCCAGTAAGCATCAATATTTAGACCGGCTATGATCTCACCCCCAGCCTGCTTTGACTGATCCACTCCTAAACAACCACATGTATACATGTATGTGTGTGTTCACACATGGACACATGTATACCCACATATTTGAACCTTTAGGACTGCACAGGTGTTTTCACCCACCAAGCTTCTCTGTTGTCTAATCCATTCCAAAGAACATTGATGCCTTGGGAGATGGACAATAAAAGCAAATCCTTCTATCGGGGATTTGATTTTGTATATTTATGTTTGTAGCTAAAACAAAGGTTGTTTTGGACTGTTGGATGACGTCCAACTGAGCATCTCCTGGTGAGTATAGACAGAACTCCAGCATCAACTCCTTTGGCCAGTCATACAATGTTGTATACACAAATGTCCAATCTTTTGTTGTACGTGGGCTGGCTCTTAGGGAAAGACGATTGTCATGTATTGAGGGGGAACTGGAAGAAATTATCCTGCAGTGTGAAGGGGTTGGGTCATTGGGTCACAGCCAATTACTGACTCCTGAGGAAGACGAATTGTGGAATCACTTACATGATGGACATGAGCTCACTATGAGCAGCCAGCTAACAGGCTTGTGACATTATTCATTCATTTCCTCACACACTAATCTTCACTGCCATACACTTCCCATTTTGTTATCATCTGTGCTCTCAAGCTTCGTGGACCTTTTTGTTAATGGTCCAGTTAAATCCTCTCATTAATTTGTTCACACTTTGCTTTGCAGAGAGAGATGGGGGGAGAGGGGTGATTCTGTGGCATTTGGATTTCCTCAAGGTGCTCATTAGGACTAGAAATTCATTTGAATATTGGAATTAACTATAATAATTGGGAAGCTCCAGTGAGGTTTGACTTTGTCACTTGGAAGAAAATCAAGTGCCCTGGAAGGGTGGCCAGGGTATGACTAATAGTGGGCACCAACACTGAAGTTTATCATATGGGTGTCCAGCTGTGAGGGCAAGCACTGCCAGGTAGAGCTGTGTCCCTTCCCAGGTCTTTCTGAGGATCCCAGGGGCCACACCAGTCACAGCCAGAGTGAAATTCCAGGGAGGGCTGTGGAGTGTATGACCTCTAGCTCTTAGAAGACGGTCAGGTCCCACCCTTTGTCATCAAGTAAGGTATCTTCATCCCCATTGGCTGATGGAGCTAGAATCTAGGGAAGAGTCATCTGGTCACTCAGCAGGCATTTAGCAATGCTTATTATAGCCAGGCACTAGGGCTATGAAGAAGTCAGGCTCATTAAAATGAGGTGGGAGGGGGGTGGTACCAACAGTGTATGGGGCGGACAGAAAAGACCACCTACAGAAGATAGGAGAAGAGAAAGGGTCTTGGTTGTCTCTTGTATAGTTTGAAATGTATAAGCATCTGGGGAAGGAAAAGGAGTGAGACAGAGAGGAGAAAGCAGGAAGGTGAAGGGGGATCTGGGCTGTAATTTCAATGACCACTGCTCCTCAAACCAAGGATACCTGTTTAGCACTTTCCAGGGAGTTACAGGGTCTAAGGAGATGAGGTCAGGGACATAGCCCTGACTCCAGCCAACACACTTTTCAGCAGGGAGCACAGCACAGAGTCAGTCTTGTGCAGAGTAGGTATTTAAGCAGCATCCACTGTTGGTGACACCCTTCCCCTGCTGAAGAATACAGTAGCAGGTCCTAGTCCCTACCAGTGCCTTAGGGATACAAGTTTCTTAAGAGTCAGACATCAATTGTTGGTCAGCTTTGTGTCTTTCTCACTCTTGAACCTTTTGCCAGCATAGCTGGTTAGTGAGCTGGAGGTGGAATGTTTTTTGCCATCTTTCTCTATGGTCACATTTGCATCTATATTTCAGGCTAGATCTCAAAGGGGAGGACCTTCCTTACAGAGCTCTGTGTCACATCTCTCTCCCTCCTCATCCTCTGCAGCAGTGGCTTCGGCAAAAGCAGAGATGATTGAAGTGGGGGCAGGATCTCTTGGCAAGGACTCAGCATAAACCCTGTAACATGAGATGACCAAGGATTTCATGGAATAATGTTTCTTGTCTTCATATAGAATCCTTTTAATCCCTCTCCAAGAAGAATCAGGAGATGAAGGAAGGGGGTGGGGAGCCAGTTTTCTATTTAAGTGATGTTCCCTTTGTCTTTGGGACTTCATTACTAGTGAGAATGCCAAGGTGGATACAATTCAGTCCCCTGTTGGTCACTGCACAAGGAGCCCCTTTCAAAAACCAGTCATCTAACAATCACCTCACTCAGTATACTGTCCCCCTGGTCATGGCCCTGCCACCATTATTGCAGTTCCTTGGCTGCCATGGTCAAAGAAACTGTCCAAAATGGACAATAAACCTGTAAGGACCTATTTTGTAGAGGGCAAGGAAGGTCCTCAGAAAGCAAACATCATCTTCTTTTCAGGACCTTGCCACAGTGGTAGAACCTGGCAATCAATCAATCACCAAGGTTGGGTTCTAATGACAGAAACTTTGAGACCTTAGAATCATCTTCACCTAACAATGAAACATCAGAGGAGAACTCGGTGAAGGCTCGTTTAGCTACAGGGGGGAATGTTCACAGCTAGTGGTACTCAAGCCTTTCCAGCCTCTGACTCCAGTCCTCCTTTCCAGACGGGCTGTATTACTCAACTTCACATTCCTTAGTTTCTGAACTGAAGCTAAGCTCCTCATCATTCTTCCATCAGCCCATGACTTCTCCCACCTCCTTGGATTTTCTCATGTATTCACTGGTGTCTGGAACAGAATACATACATCCACATTCTTACCTGGTGAAAAGCTTCCTCTCTTTCCAAGCAAATTCAGGGGTCTCTTCCCCTAAGAGACTTACCTAAGTTCCTCCACAAACTCTCACATTCCTCTAACAGCTGCTTCTAGGTGCTTTCCTCATTCCAACTTCCAATGTAGTAACCATTTGTGTGTGTGTCTTCTCACCTCTACTGAGCTGGAAATTCCTTGAGGCAGACTTTGATGATTTCTCATCTCTGGGTAGCAAGGGTTGGACTAGACTCCAACCAATGGAATATTGAACCTGCCCTTGGCAACTTTGGGGACAATATATAGCTCAAAGCAGAAGGGTATGGAACTTTGGGATGATGCTTTAGGTGCTGGAAGGCCCCTTGGCTTCCCCAAAGTGAGGGAAGGCGATATCACATCAGAGAGGATTGGCCGACCCCTCAGACAGGAATGGAGTGGAGTTGGCAGACCTTCCAGGGAGCAAATATGTTCCCTCATTCTTTATCCCCCCATCAGCTAAGCAAGCCAGGAGGCCTCAGTCCTTCACCTCCCCCAACCAGGAGAAGAAGCTAATGCCCTCCCCAGATCTGGAAAAAGAAAACTGTGAGCATAGGCCAGTTAAATCGAAAGTCACCTTGCCTCAAGTCTGAGCCTGACTGTTTACTAAAGTTTATAAGGCTTTCACATAGGTTCTCATTCGATTATCACAGCCACTCTGAAGAAGGTACTATTATCCCCATTAACCCCCATTAATCTCATCCACAGGTTAAATGACTAGCCCAGGGTCACACAGCTAGTAAGTTTCTGAGGAAAGATTCAAACTCAGGTCTTCCTGACTCTAGCCCAGCACTTTTATCCACAGTGGTGTCCCCTAACAGCCCAGGTTACAGAGAGGTATATCTTCAGCATTTCAAATCTGAGTGATCTGGAGCGTGAGGGTCCTTCCCTGGAGCTGGACAGCAGCAGAATTGATGTTCTTCACCTCTACTCTCCTTAGCAAAGGAGAAAGAGCCCCACGTCCTGGCCTGGCTTATCACAAAACCAGGACCAGTCAGTCAAAACCACTTAAGTGCCTACTATGTGGTAGGCACTGTGCCAAGAACCCAGGACACAAAGAAAGGTAAAAGACAGATCCTGCTTTTCAGGAGCTTATAGTCCAGCAAGGGAGACAACCTACAAGCAACCATGTGCCAATAGGATATGACAGGATCCATGGGGATAATCAGAAAAGAGAAGACCCTGGAGATGAGGGAATCAGGAAAAGACTTCCCTGAGAAGCTGGGATTTTAACTGGAATTGGGAGGAAGCCAGGAGGCTGAGATGAGGAGGGAGAGTGGTCCAGGCAAGAAGCGCAGCCAGAGAGAATGCCCAGAGTCTGGAAATGGAGGGTCTAGGTGAGGAGCAGCCAGGAGGCCAGTTGACAGAGCTTGGGGCAGGGGAGATGGGGATGACATGGGGGGAGCAAGGAGGGTCAAGGCATCAGGCCATTGGAAAGGTAGTGTAGCTTTGGCTACCTCCGATGAAACAGGCTCTCATCCATAATAACTCTGAACTTGGAAGAGGGTAAGTTATGGAATGGTCCATGCTTATACTATCAGTGAGCAAATCTCTTAGCAATGGGCTGGGGTTAGAGCTTCTAGTTGTGAGCTAAGAAAGCTTCCTCTCTTCCAGGGGGCTCCCAGTGTGTCCTCCTGGCAACATAAGGACTGCTTCAGCCAAGGTGTTTATGGGAAACAAAATTAAATCTGGCAAATGTCTTCTTTTAACTGAATGAATTTTTAAAAATACAATTAAGTGGAAGGAAAGCCAAGGATATAGGTCTGGCTCATTTCTGTTGGCTTCGGGTACTGGAGTGAACACCCACGACAAATGCACATAGCCACACACACACACACACACACACACACACACACACACACACACACCCCTTCCCTGCCTTGCTTTGGAAGTGATCCCTCAGGGTCTAAAGCTGTGGAAGAGCCTGGCCTCAGCTGGGCTCATGGCACTGGTCTGGGATGACCTCTGCCTCTTCCTTTTCTCTAGCAGTGTGTGAAAGCTGTCATTCCCTCCACATAGGCCTGAGCACAAATCAGGGCCTTCTCTTCTGAAACTGGACATCACTACAACCCCAGGAGTTGTGTGGCCAGCCAGGCCCTCACCAGGGATTGTCACAGTAGGAAAGAGCCAACCCCATAGAGGGGCCTTAAAGGCCAAGCAGAAGATCTGATGCTCGATCTTGGAAGAGATAGGGAACCATGAGAGCATACTGAGTCTGTGTGTGGGGGTGCGGGGGATATGTTCAGACCTGTACTTTAGGAAGGTCAGTTTGATAGCTGACTAGAGGCTTGACTGGAGTGTGGGGATAGCCAGCGAGAAATAGTCCGGGTATGAGGTGATAAGGGCTAAGAAAGTGAAGGGCTTATCCAGCCAATCTGCTAATGCTTCATGTTTTAATCATAACTGTCCTGGGAGCAGGAAGGGGAAAGGAAGGAAATTAGCATTTATTCAGTGCCTACTGTGTGCTATACACTTATTTGATCCACTTAACAGCCCTGGGAGTTAAGTGCTATTTTTATCCCCCTTTTGCAGTTGGGGAAATTGAGGCAGGAAGAGGTTAGATGACTTGCCCAGGGTCACCCAACTGAATAAGTTTCTGAGGACAGATTTGAACTCCCATCTTCCTGACTCAGGTTCCAGTGCCTTATCTGCTGTGCCAGCTGCCTTCAGAGTGAGGATAGCAATAGACATGTTTTTACCGCTACTGATTTAAGTCTTTGTCAAGGCACACTTTGTGACTCTCCTGTATTAGGCATTTGGAGTGAAGAAAACACATAGCTGTTCTCTGCCTGACTTAGAATCCTCTTGGGATATCTCTTCACTCTGCTCCAAATGAGCCCACCCTAAGCTTCCAGTCATTTCCCTGTAGCTCTGGGGAGGGTCTGCCCAAAGTCTGAAGGACAGAAGAGGAAGGGTGAACCTTCTCTGGAGGCCAGAGCTGACAGGGTGCCCTCAGAGGAGAGGAAGCCCAAGCAGTGCTTTCTGTGTTTCATCCACTTGGTATTCCCAGCCTGAGTAAGGGGCCTCGCCTGCAGCAGGCACCAGGTATTTACTGCTGCACAGGTTGTTCTTTCTCTTTTCTTTTTCTTTTTTTTAAATTTTTGGTGGTTGAAGTGATGCCTTGATGACAGGCCTCTTTGTAAGTATGTGGAGCATGTAATGCCCCCCTAAGGTGGACCTATGCACATGGAGAACTCTCTTCCCCTCCCCCCAAAGACCCCACATCCTTGAAATTCTACTCTGGTATTTTTCTCTTAGAGAACTACATGGGCAGAGACCTGGGAAGGAAAAGGTCTCTAGGCATTGCCGGCGGGCAGGACTTTGTGGCAGAAGTCCCGGCCAGGGTGTAGGATGGGGCCAGGAGAAAAGAGAACATTTAAGAGTGAGGTAATGGGAAGAGGAGGAGCCCAGCTATGCCCATTGGGTACCATTGCCTCTGGCTGACACAGACATAATCACAATGAACAATCAAGGAGCTGACTTTGGACCAGCTAAATAGTTTGGTAAGCTCAGAGTGCAGCCCAGGCCATTGAAAATAAAGTTGAGGGGAAAGTTCTTAGATGCCGTCCATCTCTAGAGCAAAGCCTCAGCAGAGCCCAGGACTGTCTGCATCACTACAGTCCATGGACTCGTGGAATTGCATGGATCCAAGTCAACTGAGTTATGGACAGTTCCATTAGGGCCTACTTGGTGAGTGTGTGAATAAAGCTGAGTCTCCAGCAGCTAGGCAGAGGCATCAGGATGTCTGTCACTATAGTAAGCTTTTTCCTAGATATCAAAGGAGAATTCCCAGAAGAGAGAGGAGGCTTGGAGTCAAATGGGAAGAGACCTTTGGAAAGTCTCAAGTGACATGCCATTTCTGTGAGAAGGGAGGGGGCCCATTCAGCTAGGAAAGGGTTTCCAGAAGCAGGACTGGAGGATAAAGGGGGCAGCCCCTAAGGCTACAGAATGTGCTCATGGCTGCCCTTCAGCCAGCTTAGGGCAGGCAGACATTCAGTGCAGCTTCTGATCTCTCAGCCTCCTTGCCTTCTTCTTTCCACTCCCCACTGCAATAATACCTGCTGCTATGGGTGCACTGGAACTAAACCTGGCTTCCATGGCATCTTCCAAATATTGACTATCCCTCCAGTCCCTCACCCTCTCCCCAACTTATTTCCACACAACTCCAGGCTTTCTTTGCTGTTGCTTGGTGTAATGGGAATGTAAAATTTTAATATCTTCCCTGCCCCTAGGCTTAAGTACACCTGGAGCCTGTGGTGGCAGGCTTGTTTCTCAGGAGATACTTTGTGATTGGGCAGTGGGTCTAGAGGGTTGTTACATTCTCTGACCCAGGAGAAGGCTATATAATCCTTGATGGGAGACTTTGTTTTGGGGCTCACTTTGAGAAGTGTTGTATGACTTGACCAGAAGAAACTCTGGGCAGCTGTTGTCAAGCCCCCCAGCTTTGAAAAACCCCGATGTGGTGCTTTCCTCCCTGGTAACTAGGTATGGATGTAATGGTTAGATAGTTGGAAGTCTGTCTGCTTGAAATGTTTCTCTGTCTTGTAACTTCCGTCTGTATACTCTGAAGTTCGGGGTGCTGACCTTTACCCCCTGAACTAGGTAAACGTTATATGTTTGATTGATTAAAGCAAGATTGTTAACCCATTTTGACTTGCTTTCCTTTAGCAAAGCATATCTAAGAACCTGTGTTGGCAGCCACCCTGGGGATGCTGGGGTGCTTGCTGCTATACTTGGTCATTCAGTCATGCACAACTCTTCATGACTCCATTTGGGGTTTTCTTGGCAAAGAGTGATTGGTCATTTCCTTCTCTAACTCATTTTGTAGATGAGGAAATTGAGGAAAACAAGGTTAAGTAAGTTGTCCAGGATCATACAGCTAGTAAGTGTCTGACGTATTTGAACTCAAGTTTTCCTGACTCTGGGTCTAATGCTCTATCCAGTGTGCCATCTATCTGTCCTCCAGGCTTTCAAAAGAGCTCTCAAAGTCTTCATCCTGTATTCCTCTACTGTGGTGTCCCCTCTCCTCCCATCTCCTTCCCTCTCCTCTCCCCTCCTCTAAATTTCTCTCTCTTCTCTTCCCCTCCCCTTCCCTCCCTTCTCCTCCCCTCCCCTCTCCTGTCCTCTCCTCTCCTGTCCTCTCCTCTCCATTTCTTTCTCCTCCCCTCCCCTCTCCTCTCCTCTCCTCTCCATTTCTCTCTCCTCTCTTCTCCTCACCTCTCCTCATCTCACCTCTTCTCTCTTCCCATGACTCATTGCACCACTCTTTTCTCTGGAATCCTCACCAAAAGGAAAAGGACCTGATACTGTCAAAAAGATAATACCCCCCCCATTTCCAATAAGTTCCCCTTTTACCCAACAAATAGCCTTACACAGCTTGGTGCCCATCAGTTGGATATATTCCAATTCACACTATTCAAAGTTACAATTATGTAAAATATGGTCACTGGTTGTATGCCCTGGAAATGTGCCAGCAAATGCTGCCGCTGTCACTCTTCCAGAGATTCCGTATCCTCTCTAATCAGGACCTGACTTTGTATGGGCTACAGAACTCTCCTGGACACTTGAACCCCCCCCCCCCGAAGAAGAGAGCTACAGATGCTTAGAACACCCCAATCTCCTGCTGAGTCCTTCTTTCACTGGATAGAGACTCTCAGCAGGCTCAGACTCCAGAAAGGAAGCTTGTTGAGCCTGCTCCCCATGTGCTTTCTTGTAGGCACACTGACCAGATGACCCAAAGTCAGTGGTGCCCAGGTCTTGTGTTCCTTCACCCTACATTTGTGACTTCTTCCAGCACTGAAAGGTCGTATATAAGGTTCTCTTTTATTACCAAGAGGTATGCTGCCCAGTAGGGTCTCTACTCGATTAAAAGCCAGTGCCACAGACTTGAACTGGTGAAAATTAATGAGGTGACCCCAATACTGGTGTGGCCCTGGAGAATCCTCTGCCTCTGGTCACAAGGCTAGATTCAGACTCTCAATCCTGAGCATGCTGGAGAGGTGAGCCTCAGAACCTCTCTGCACTCAGACCGGGGGAAGGCTGCCATGTGGCCACTGCCTCTCAAAGGCTAAAGTCATGCAATCATCCTGGGGGGAATCTTCCCATTAGCCAAGACACCTGCTTTTGCCCCGGTCCCTGCGAAATCTCAGGGCCACTCTTGTCACCGACTGAGATGCCCCATCACTTGTGCGGATGTCTGACCGTTGACCTACACTCAGAAAAGGGACAAAGAAAGGCAAAATTCAGGCTTAAATGTAAGGTCTAGAAAGCCCCCTAGCCCTTTGCATATATCCAAAAGTGAAACAAACAGATGTCAAAATATTTTAATTACTTGACCAGACATCAAGAGACCATCATAAATCTTGCTCGAAGTGGTAAGGCCCATGAGTGCAGGGGACAGCAACAATAGTACTGGATGGCTCCTGTGCAAAGAGCCCAGTTTTTGTGGATGAGCAGTGAAGGAAAGACCATGCAGATTCATTCAGTCCAGCCACCTTGTAGAGAAGAGATAGGGGTCTTTGTGGTCACAGCCACGTAGGCTGATTCTCAACAACAAATGAGAACTTGTTTTCATTCTCATGAAACAAAAGGTAATTAGTGAAATCACGGAATCATAAAGATGGAAGAGATGATCGACTGGGGACTCTCATCTGACCTTTACCTGAAGAAGGATACTGTCTGCAGCATCCCCAACGAAGGATTGGCCAACCTCGACTTGAAGACCTCCGGAAGCCTGGGACGACCCGGCCAGCTCATAGGTTTAGGAAGCTTTCTTTGTGTGATACCATAATCTGTCTCTCGAACTCCCACCCATTCCTGGACCACAAAAGATCAATCCAGTCTCCCTCCCGATGACAGTCCTCCACATACTGTACACAAACGCTCACTTTCCACCTCTCAACATCCTCCATTCCTCTTTCCACTCCTCTTAAGACATGTTCTTCACTATCTGTCTACCCTGTTCCACCTCTTCTGAAAATGTGTATGACCCTTCAGCCCCCCCAAGCCCCTCCCCTGATCTGCCCCCCCCCCCACCATCTAACATCCCACCTCTCCTAACTCCAGGGCCTCACTTCTTCTCCTCTCACTCTTCTTAACTTGTTCCAGTCTGTCTTCCAGTCTCCTCACTAAATAGAACTGCTCTCTCCAAAGTCACCAGTGGTCCCTCAACCACCAAATTATAGTCTGATTTTGCAGCCCTTGGGCCTTCTCCACAGCTCCCCCCCTTGCCAACTGTTCTCAAGCTGATGCCCTTCTTTCTCACAGCTCCCTTCCTACTTGGCAGACAGCTCCTCCTTCTCAGTCTCCCTTGCTGGATCTTCACCCTGCCTGCTGCCTGTAGTTGGCACCCAGGGCTCCATCCTGGGTTCTCTTCTTTTCTCCCTCTTTGCCATTTCACTTGGTGATCTCATTATTAACTCAATCATCATCTCCCCACAAAGGTTTCCTAGATCTACTTGCTCAGCCCTAACCTCTCTCCCATCTTCCAGGCTCACATTTCCAAATGCCTATCTGGGGGTTGTCTTCCACATCCGGCAGATGTTTCAGTTTCCTGAAGTCATGAGTAGATCTGCTGGCCAATACCTGCTGTCAGTACTGGAGCCCACTATGCTGACATGGAGATGGCATCAGGGACAGAATCCCAAACCTGGTGCCAGAAAGGTCTGGGACCAAATCCTGCCTCAGGCAACTCTGGACAAGCGGATCATAATCTCGGAGCCCAAGTTTGCCCAGGTCTGAAGTAGGGATGATATTAGGACCTACCAGAACTTTCTGTAGTAGTAAAGATGAAGTGGTGGGCTGCCCATTGATCAGGAAATGGCTAACAAAATCCCATGTGTAAATATAATGGACCATTATGGAGTTGGGATCAGTAAGGACTATGGAGGATAGAAATAAGAAGTGAAACTTTGGAAGGCTTGTATGGACTGGCTTAGAGTGAAGTAAGCAGAAACAAACAAACAAACAAAACCAATTTACCTGATGATTTAAGCAGTGTAATTAGAAAGAACAACAGAAAATCAAAACTTGAGCCTGTGAAAATATTATAACCAACGTTGGCTCCAAAAGGGGGAGAGGCAAGTGCAAGGGCAAGAGACTGAGTTCAATGCCACACTGAGCTGTGGTGCTATTTGACTAGAAAGAACTGGGGTTTTCCCTTTGTTCATCTTTGTTACAATGGAGAGCTCTCCGGGATAGAAGAGAGAAAGGGTTATACTTGGAAATAAAGGTGATATAATAACAAAACAAACAAAATATATTGTTGCAAAAAGTCTCACCTGTCTCACAGACTGTTGTGAAGATGGGAGGAGACAAAGCAGGAAAGCCAGGCATTATAATGCTAATGATGTGAGGTGCCAGAAATGTTTGAATTTCTGTCTGTAGAATAAAGGTTGTAAAGTTGACAAAACACAATGACACATTGGGGCCATTTATAGAGACTTCCATAATGGAAGCGCCAATGCAGCCCCCATTTAGGGGCACTCCCTTCCTAGGGAAAACAGCCAGTGGTGGGCACAGGTGTGGCCTACTGAGGCTTGCAGACTGACATGTTTGCTTGCTCACTTGCTTTTTTTTTTTTTTAAGAATAACTTCTTGCTGTCTCTTCTCTTCCCTTTTATGAAATTCAAAGGATCCCCCCTCTATAACTTTTTCAAGGAGCCTTACTTTGCAGGCTTTGCCCTGTCACCACTCTAAAATAAAAGTAACCTCCACAAGAAAATGCACAGGCCTTGGCACCTGCACTTTCCAAGCCATCTACCACACTAATGTAGCATACATCTCCCAAGATTACTGAAAAATGCTTTCTGGATTGGACTAAAGGCATGTCATAGTTGAGTAATGAAGGGAATTGTCTCTAACAATCATCCAATTCTGAAAACAATGACCTGAGTTTAAGGCCAATGAATTTGTTTAGTGTTGGTCAAGGTCAGCATGCTTCAAAGAATAAGCATGACACCAGAAGATCAGCTATTTGTCCCCACGCCAATCAGAAATCTCCAAACCTTCTGGGCCAGAGCAGTCACAATATATTAATAAGATGTGTTCAAAGGATTTTTTATACATAAACAAGAATAATCCAACTTTCAGTTGAACAGCTGGTAGAGAAGCCTGATGGAGAGGATTCACTGCACTTTCCACAGATGTGGGAGCTGATGAGATATAAGGACCTGACTGGGGCGAGGTGGGGGGGGGAAGGGCAATAGGTTCCACAGGGGCTCTAATCAAGATCAATGACCAGAGTCCCTGAGTCTGGAAGGAATTCTGTAGGCTTAAGCAAACTTTGGAGTCAGGATTGTAAAAGTTTATTGTTATGCTTTACAGAGGGCAGGGGTTCTTAGGAAACATGCAAACTTACAGAAGTCACAGGTATAGTTTTAAGGAGTCAAGACAGTAAATCAGGTGTCAATTATGCTAACTAGGTGAGTAAGGGTGGGATCAGGGAGCAGTTAAGGGGTGATCAGTGCTTAAAGGAACATGCATTTTTAATATCAACTGCATAGGTGTATTGCCTATAATACACTGGGAAATTGCCCAAGGTGGGGCTACCTGGAGGTGTGGTTTTAGGCCTAAAACATCACTGAGTCAGCCAGCAGTCAGGGCTGACTGAGAAGTGCCCAGTCTGCCACCCATCAGTGTCATGTTTGATAAGATGGATGTTGGGAACCAAGGCCAAAGGAGACTCAGTATGGGTGTAATTGGCTAAGGAGTTAACCTATAGATAGGGCACTGAAGGATTCATGGTGCAGCTGGCCACTCTACTAGGGGAGATAACATTTGCCTGAGCTAAAATGTTTGTAAATGGTTTAGTGAAGGATTCATAGGTGTAGCTTGTTATTGTTCCAAGCAGAGATAAACAGTTCATGAGTTGTTGCTGGGCAGAGTGCTGACAGGGGGAAGGGGCAGAGTTAATGCTCTGAGGCTGGGGAGGGGGAAATGTGATTTTACAGACTGCTTTTATAAATTGATTTTACAAACTGCTGTTACAAATTGATATTACAAACATAGATCCCAAGCACCCCATCATACCCACCCCAAATCTGGCAGGAACACTGGAGGCAGGCTCATTCCAGCTCCCTTTTCCTTAATCATGGGACTCTGCTATAACATAGAAGAGGGACTTGATTGATTTAATTCTGTTTGGTGCAAGAGAGCAGGGTCAGGAGCAAGAGGGTAAAGTTAAAGGGGGTACATTTAGATGTGATGTCTGGGGGGAAATCTACCTCACCATCCACATTGTCCAAAGGAGGAAGGGTATCATAGTGAGAGAGGGAGTTCCCCATTCAACAGTCTTCCAGCTGAGGCTATGGTCACATGACAGGCATGCCACAATGGAGATTCCTTCCAAGTATTTATGGGATGGATTTGGTGGCCACAAAGATCTTCTTCCTTCCAACCCTCATATTCTAGGATTCTTTGATTCTAGAATTGCCTAAAGACTCCAGTAGCTGTGTGGAAGATGGACAGTAATGGAGAGAGACATAAGGCACAGAGACCAATTAGGAAGTAACCTCAACAGTCCAAGGAAGAGGCGATGATGAGAAAGAGAATGAAACAAAGTAATGGTTGTGTGAATAGGAAGAAGAGGCTGGATGCAAGAGATAGCGTAGAAGTCAAATCCGCAAAGTTTGCCAATGAGTTGGATATGTAAGATGAGGGAAGGTGAGGGTAATACCACAGTTTTGACCATAGCAAACCAGGATCATGTTAGTGCTTTAGACAGAAATAAGGAAGTTCAACAGGGCAACTGTTTGGAGAGGAGGATAATGAGTCGTTCTGTACATACCAGGAATATGATGCCGTTTTAGTGAAATGGTAATGAAATTTGAAGATCCCTTTGTATTGGAAAGCTAAGAAGTACTTAGTACCTCATTTCAAATTGTCTCTGTTA
Source organism: Gymnobelideus leadbeateri (assembly GCA_011680675.1). Lineage (NCBI taxonomy): Eukaryota > Metazoa > Chordata > Mammalia > Diprotodontia > Petauridae > Gymnobelideus > Gymnobelideus leadbeateri. The sequence goes on along the minus strand of WOXC01009014.1, from coordinate 361,009 downwards.
AAGAAACAGAAGGTCTGAACCCCTGTTGCTGATGTAACAGGAAGGGGCTGAACAGGGAGGAGCAATACTGTATATAAGGAAAAAGCCCAGCTGGGAAAGTCAGAACTTCTTGGGATGAGCACCTGAAGGCTGGGCTGCTGCTGCTGCCCTGGAACTTCATGGAGAAAGTGATTTTGATTGTGAGAATGAAGCTGCTGAAGACTTCTGAGGGTGAGCCGGAACTGCTGAGTCTGCTGAGGATTTCCAAGGGCCAGCTGGAGCTGCCAAAGACTGAAGAAGCATGACTGTGGTGTCCGCATTCTGTAGAAATATTATGACTTTGTTAATATGCATGAATGTTCTTGTGGCTTTGTTAAGTCTTGTCTTCCCAGGAACAGAGACTGCAAAGGATTTGAGATGGACTGGACACTGTGAGCTTCAATGTGGAGCAGGAACTGCATGGAGAGCTAGACAAGGAACTGGGAGCTGTCTGCCTTTGAACCCAGGTGACAGGTTGATTCGGGTAGTAGTTACCTGCCTTGAGTCAAGATGAAAAGACCTCTCTATGGATACTGAGTAGTGACTGACCCTGATGTGAGGTTTTACTTTGGGACTCACTTTGGGAAGAGTTGTGTGATTTGGCCAGATGAGACTTTGGGCAGCCATTGAGTCTCACCCCCCCCCCCACTTGGCTTTGAAAACCCAGATGTTGGTGCTTCCCTCTCTCATAACTAATTAGGTGTGCATATAATGGTCAGACAGCTGGAAGCCCTGTCTGCTGAATTGTGTTATCTTCTGTTGTAACTTCTGTTTGTATTCTCTAAAATTCAGGGTGCTAACTTTTTCCCCTGAATTGGTTAAATGATATATGTTTAATTGATTAAAGTGACTGTTAAAGTTGTAACTTAATTGCACCCAGTGGTTAGGGGATTTTGACTATTGTACTTTGTGATTGAATTAAGGACTCTGTGAAAATACTTTGTTTATGATTGGAAACTAATCTCCAATTGAGACTACCCAAGGGTGGAGTACTTTGACTTTTGTATTTTGTGTCCCTTTGAATGATTGAGTTACTAAATGATTGAGTGGCTAAATGAATGTACTTTGTTCAAAACTATGTGACCACTCTGGTGAAAACTATGTGGCCATTTTAGTGATAAGCTGTAACATTGTGAGTGCTGTATTTTGATTTTCTGTGATAACTTGTAACATTCTGAATGCTATACCTTGATTTTCTGTGAATGTTTTGCTTTGATTTGTTATTGAGTGTTCACTCTACCATGTAATCAGAACCTTGAAAGCTGTTCACAGCATCATTCTTCTGGAAAGCTACACTTGGCCATGAAAGTTGTTCTGATCAAGATTGTGCCCTTCTTCCCCCAAGGTAGACCCTCCCTCCACTGGTGTTTAGGCCTTCTCTTTTGTATTAAGTCTCACCAGGCCTGTCAACTCCTTTCACATTAGGGAACTAACCTTTTCACACTGTATCAACTAAAGACTTACCTTTCTATGACAAATGGACAGAATGAGGAAAATAGGAAGGAATTCTCACAGATATTGTTTTGTTCTATGTAGGGGAAAATGCTAAAACTTATTGCTAACTCAAAGAAGAATGTGTTGGCTTTGGTTTTCCATCAAAAAAGGCCTTACAAGGGGCAGCTAGGTGGCACAGTGAATAGAGCACCAGGCCCGGAGTCAGGAGGACCTGGGTTCAAATCTGACCTCAGATATTTAGCACTTACTAACCATTTGACTTTGTGCAATTCACTTAACCCTAATTGCCCTAGAGGGGGAAAATCCCCTCCAAAAGAAAAAAAAATTAAGTCGGGGTGGCTAGGTGACACAGTGAATAGAGCACCAGCCCTGACGTCAGGAGGACCTGACTTCAAATCTGGCCTCAGACACTTGACTCACTTGTTAGCCATGTGACCTTGGGCAAGTCACTTAACCCCAATTGCCCTCCAAAAAGAAAAAAAAAAGGCCTTACAGTAGAAGTGAGATGCCCTGTAGTTTGGTATGTTAAAGAGGGTATGCTTAATCACATACAAACCATGCCAGGTGACTCTCAAACTCCATGCTCTCAGCCCCTGGACAACAGACAGAGTACAGAAATGAGACAGTGGAAATGTACCTGTCCTGTTGGATGATGGTGACACCCAAGTGCTCAGTGTAGAGTTTTATGAGAGAAGTCATCTAGCTGTTCTAAGCTTTTAACTTCATGATGCCACATCTGGGTATATCTGGGTACATCAAAGGCAGACATCAAAGGCATATCAAAGACAAAAATCCTCTCCCCCCCTTAAGCAGAGGACTAGAGTTATAGGAATAACAACAAAATGGAAGCAATATGAGTGTCTATTAATTAGGGGGCATCTGAACACATGTACCTGATTGTACCTGATCAAACAGTCTACACCATGACTCTACAGTCATGTCAATGAAAAGAAACCAAGCCACATGTGGAATCATCATCCACAATGCCCTGCATCCAGTAGGAGAAATGAGGAAGCACCTCCCTTTCCTTAGGAGAGGCAAGTCACTCAGTATAGGTACAGGAGGCTGGGCACACCAGAGGTGATTGCTGTGTCAACTGGTATTACCCGATGGATTTTCCTTCTTATGGGGAGGGGGAGCACTCATAGGCATGGGAGTTGGAGTTAAGGTTCAGGAAATAATTGTCATCTACAAGCAAAAGACAAAGTAGCTCTTTTTGTAATGGCAAAAAAAAAAAAACCCTGGAAAATAAGATAATGACTATAAATTGGGGAATGGTTACACAAATTTTTCTCTATGAATATAATGGAATATTATTGAGCTACAAGAAGTGAGGGGATAGGTTAAAAAATGAAGAATTGCATGAACTGATGCAGAAAAAAAGGGAGTCAAACTGGGGGAACAACAGATGCTCTAATATCAACAACGTAAAAATGAATGACCTAAGAACAATTATCAACCATGATTCCAGAGGGCTAATAAAGAAGAAAGCTGCCCACCTTCTGACAAAGATAATGGGTCAATATGTAAAACTGACAATGCATTTATGGGCATGACCAATGTAGGAAAATACTTTTCTTGACTGTGATTATATGCTAGAATTCCTTTCTTTCATTTATTCTTTCACTTTTCTTTTCTTTCTTTTCTTCAGTGAGCTGAGAGATATAGGAAAGATATAAAGTGGATGCTTGGTCATCAACAATAAAATAATTGTTTTTAAAATGAAACAAAAAATATAAATAAAATGTCATTTCTTCAAAAATCCTCCTTACCTCAATTTATCCACACCTCCTATGTTGGTTTCTGCTTGCTTCCTTTCTAACTGGGATTCTACTTCTCCATGCCCAGGTAAGAGTTGTCCTTGCACCACCTGGGGCTATGGTCAGTCCTGACCTCTGCCCCCCTGCCTTGGGACCAGGTTGGTGGAGAAGACTTCTTGCCCAAAGTGACTCACAATGGATGGCTTCTGCAGCAGCCAACCCCAGTTCATCTCTCCTTGGGTAATGCCCAGCAGGTCCCAGAATCTGGGGGTTCCCATTAAGACCTGCCACTGAGGACCTCACTCTTGGCTCTGCACATCTGTTAAGGCAGAGGTGCTTAATGTGGGGTTTGAGAACTTGCTTTTTTGTTTTTGTTTAATATTTTGATAACTTTATTTCCACATAATTGCTTTCCTTTATAATCTCACATATTTTATTCTGTTCATTTGAACACATCATCCTGAGCAGGTTGTCCCTAGACCTCAACAGATAGGCAGAGGGGTAGATAACAAAATCAAGGATGAGAACCTGGCAGTTAGGAGAAGATATCAGATTAGATCCTCCCTTCTAGGGGAAGGGGGAGCAGTAAGCAATGCTGCTGTATCTGTGGTAGGGGGAGATGCTCCTTGTCAATGGGAAGGGGCCTTCAGCAAAACTCCAGATAAGCTGGAGCTGGGCTGGGCTGGAAAGGGACACACCCAGAGGAGATTTCTATGGAGGACAATGGGACCACATGCAGGGTTTTCTGATGAAGGACTTAGGAGAGGTGTAATCATGGAAAGCAGAGACCTACAAAGTAACAACAACAAATGAGAACCAGGATGTGCAAGACAGTGGGGGAAACCCTGAGGCATAGGCCCAGGCTTCTGGGGTGTGGGGGCTCTTCTCTGACGCAGCTCTGGGTGGGGAGGGAAACTTGGCAACCACATCCTTGCTTCCTGGTGGTGCACCACCCACAACACCTGTGGAAGTGAGAGACTTCCTTGGGTACTGCTTTCTGTGCTGAATAACTGAGCTGGGCTGGTTAAGGAAACAAAAGGGCCCCTTTAATTGAGGGGTTTCTCTGTTTCTAAACAATGCAATCAGAAACAATGACAGATGACCCAGGACTGGAAAAAGGGGAGGGTGACAGCAGATCTCCCTGCCCAACTAGAGACTGGCTGACAAAAGAGAAAGCCCAAGCACTTTTTGCATCTAAGAAGGGCCACAATTTCCAACGCAATTTTCCCCAGGAGGCAGCAGCAGACACACTATTTAACATATGTTCTCCCTTTTTTCTAATTGTATTTACATAGACCTATTTTATATTAGCTGTAATGCAGGTCGGGTTGTAATAGCCCTGTATGACACATACCCTGTTGGGGCTCATGGCTTTGACAAATAGAATCTTCTAACAGTCAATGCTGCCTTTGTAAAAGCTCACAAATGCAGAAACCCCAGATAGTCCTAGAGGTGGGAGAGCACAGTGCCAGGTGCATGGTGCAATGACTTCTCTGGTCCACGCTGTGCCCAACTGAACCTGGGGCTCCATCCTTGTCCAGATCTCATCTAGGGTAGTGGGCACCGGATGGATGGGCAGCAAGAGACTTGGGCCTGGGTTATACAGTCTGAGGTTAGATTTTCTCAGTAATGAGAGGATCTAAGACAATTCCAAAATACTCATGATGGAAAATGCTGTCCACATTCAGAGAAAGAACCATGGAGTCTGAATACAGATGGAAGTAGACTTTACTTTCCTTTTCTTTTGTTGTTTTGTTGCTTCTTTCTTGTGGTTCCTTCCATTAGTTCTAATTCTTATTTATAGCATGACTAATGTGAAAATATGTTTTATATGAATGTATATGTAGAGCCTGTATCAGAGTGCATAGTGTCTTGGGGCGGGGGAAGGACTGGATAGGGGGAAAATTCAAAACTCAAAATCTTATGGAAGTGAATGTTGAAAACTAAAAATTAACTAGTTAATTACATTTTTAAAAAAAGTTGATGAAACTAAAATAAAAATAAAAGAAGAGGAAATTATAGAATGTAAACCCTTACCATCAAGAATGTTTTAACCCATGACCAAAGCTCTGTCTCTTTTCATCACCTTTTTCAATACTGTTGACATTCTTAAGGTACAAAGTCTCTTTCCTTGACTCTTCTATCCTTTCATGCTGACCTAAGTGTACCTCTCCTCCTTTGCAGGGGTAAGCTTCTTGAAAAGTGCCTTCCCTTCACTGTTCTTGCCACATCCCCAGTTGGCTCTGAGGATCCTGCAATGTGGCTTTGGTTGCCCCAGGGCTGAGGCTAAGCTTCTCAGGACCTTCCACAGTGGCAGCCCTTTCACAGGGTGGGGTGGGAGAGGACTAAGAGGCATTGCAAAGGGATGCCTTAATGTCCTTGGCAGGAAGAGGCAGAAGTGAACTGAGCTCAACTTAAGCTTACAGCAGAGGAAGGGAAACGTCACGGCAATGGGAAAGCCAAGGAGCTGAACCAAGCCCTTCAGTCACTGCAGTGGGCACACCTCAAAGGCACGTGGGTAAAAGGCATGATCAGCTGATCAGCCAATGGTTAGGAATCTTTTCCTTCTACTTAGTCTCTTCCTTTCTAAAATGGCAAACACTCCTGACCATCTAAGGGAACAGTAGGATGGAGTCAGGAAGACCTGAGTTCAAGTCTAGCCTCAGACACTTACACCTGTGGGACACCAAGCAAGTCACTTCTGGCTGCTGTAAAGTGGGAATCATATAGCCCCCATCTCCCAGAGTTATAAGAATGAAATAAAATAATACATGTAAAGGACTTAGCACATAGTAGGTGCTTAATAAATTCTTGTTTCCTTACTGACTAAAGGGGATTATTGATAGCATTCATACGGAAGTTCAGGGGCACAGTGGATAGAATGCCAGGTCTAGGGTCAGAGAGACACATCTTCCTGAGTTCAAATCTGGCCTAAGACACTTAACAGTTTTATGACCCTGGGCAAGTCACTTAACCATGTTTACTCAGTTTCCTCATCCATAAAATGAGCTAGAGAAGGAAATGGCAAACCACTCCAGTATGTTTGCCAAGAAAACCTCAAATGGGTCAGGAAGAGTAAGACATGACTGACATGACTGAATAGCAACAAATGAAGGTTCATACATAGATCAAGAGAAGAGACTATAGCAGAGGTTCTTACCCTGAGTCTGGGAATGATTTTAAAAAAATATTTGACTCCTCATTATATTTCAATAAAATTTTCCTCCTTTATAAAGTTACATTTTTGTTTTATGCATTTCACCACTGGGATTCTGAGAAGGCTCCTGAGCCTCCCCTGGATACCCTGTTTAAGGGGGTCAGGACACAGACTGTGGAGGGCTGGCTATAGAAATGTATGAAGAGGAGGAGAAGGCGGAGATCCTCCAGCTGCTTCTGGAAACCCCCACAGTCACAGGAGGCATTTGCAGGTTTGAGGACAGCAATGCCCTCCTACACCCACACCCATCTCCCACATGCAGTCTCTCTGTCTCTGTCTCGATCTGTCTCTGTCTGTCTCTCTGTCTCTGTCTCTGTCTCTCTCTCTCTGTCTCTCTCTCTCTCTCTCTCTGTCTCTGTCTCTCTCTCTCTGTGTCTCTCTCTGTCTCCTCTGTCTCTCTGTCTCTTTCTCTCTCTCTGTCTCTCTGTTTCTGTCTCTCCCCTCTCTGTCTCTCCTCTCTCTCTCTCTGTCTCTGTGTCTCTGTCTGTGTGTGTGTGTCTCTGTCTCTCTCTATCTCTCTCTATATCTCTCTCTCTCTGTCTCTTTCTCTCTCTCTGTGTGTGTGTGTGTGTGTTTCTCTTCCAGAGACAATTTTTGTGTATTTGCCATTTGTGATTACATTTTGGTTCAGATTTGTGATTTAGTCTGTGTATTGAGTTCCCAGTGTGCGCACTCCCTCCACCAATGCAGCTAGGCAATAAATAGTCTGGGGGCATGGACATTAAATAATTTGCCACAGTCTCATAGGAAGGGTATGTCAGGACCAGGGTCAGCTCACCATTCATTACTCCACACTGAATCTTACCAATTCACTGACAGGTTCTTTGGCAATAACTCTTAATGCAGTGAGCCAATACAAACCTGGAACTCAGAGAACATGAGCATAGAAAGCATCTGGCCAACAGCCTTTCACAGACCTCTCAGTTTGCAGGTGAGGAAGAAGACCAGGAGAGGAAAGGGCTGATGTGGATCACAGTGCTGCAGAGGGCAAGGTCAAGGAAAGAAGTCATGTCTCTGGGCACTCAGTCCAGTGACTGCCCTGGGACACCCAGGTGCTCTGTGAGGTACTTGCATATTTCATGAATGAGAGATGCTTTCCTTTGCATCCTGGTGTACATCCAGATGTGGCCTTTAGCTCAGGGCTGGGAGTCAGGCTGGGGAAAAGAAGGCTCCCCTCTCTGGTTTCTCTCTCCCCAGTGGACAGTTTCTCTCTGGTTTCTCTCTCCCTGTGGACAGTTGTCCCAGGCTATCCCTCCACAGCAGCAATCTGTCCCCCTCCCCAGTTTTGCCAAATCTGGTCACCCTGGGGTAGCAGGATTTTTACAGGAGTAATTAATCATGGTGTTTTCTGCAATTGGAAGCAAAGGCACATTATAAAGCCTTCAATTGGCAAGTGTGTTATGAAAGAGAGTGGGTTATGAACGAGTGTGTGTAATGAGAGAGGGGAGAGCCTTGTAATTAAGGAGGAGCGTAAATAATAATGCAAGTCATTAGCGGCATTCAGTTGGAAGAATGTCATAAAGGTAATTGGAGCATTAAAGTGAAATCCATTATGGTGAACATTAACAATACTGCGGCAGGAAATAGGGTTATCTGCCAAGTGACAGCAAGGGGTGGGAGGCAGAAAGCACTGAGAGCCTCTCTCCAGGTCCACCAAGGCCAAGAAGGGAGATAAGGAACTGGTCCTGGGGAGCTGCTGCCTTTCTTACTTTTGGTTATGCCATCTATCCTTGGGTAGCCTATAAGAACAACAGCAATGCTCCCATATCTGGTGTGGACCAGCTGAAGGAAGGGGGATAAAATGAAGGGGGAGATTGGAGAATGTTGAAAGCATCCCAGTGATGGTCCCCAGCCCTTGGAGCAGACAAGCAGCTAGGAGGTTTCAACAGATCCAAGAGAAGGAGGGAAGGAGAAGGGGAAGAAAATGAGGACATTTTAACAATTACACAGGAAATTATATGATGCTGAAATAGAACCACCTCAGCCAGCTCCAAGAAGGGATTTCCACCCACCCGAAGACACGCCAAATGCTAATGCTGATTTTTTTCCCCAGGGCTATAATTTAGGGCGTGGAAAATTCAGATTGTAAAACAAAGGAAAAAAATTTAAATATGTCTAGAGACAGAGGCAAAGTGAAACAAAAAGAAGGCAGCTGGAGAAATTTGGAGGAAATTAGGTCTGAAGGGAATGAGCCTGACTTTGGGGAGGTTCTGAAATCTGTAGGGACTATAGGCTCTGAGATCTGTGACAGCTAGGGGGTGGGGGTGGGGGCTGGCTATGCAGAGGGCTACTACTGACCAAGGGGTCAGAGGGGAGGGGAGATACGCTGCAGGATGCTGCTGACCCAAAGGAGCCAATATTTTAAATAATAACAACAATCATAGTTGATGGTCTCAATAACAACGTGCATTTCTATCACGCTTTAAAGGTTTGTAAAACACTTTGTAAATTAGATCTCCCTTGATTCCTCACAACAAGCCTGGAAGGGAAGGAAATGCTGCTATTATGCCCATTTTCTCAATGAGGACACTGAGGCAGGCAGAGATGAAGTGACCTGCCAGGGTCAAACCACTGGGGCATGTCTGAGGTTGGATGTAAACTCAGAGCTTTCCTACTCCAGCCCTGGAACCTCCAGTAACAGAGCCAGCAGCTAGTCAGTTCTAAGCCTAGGTCGCTGTCCAGCTGCAGGACAGCTGGGAGAGATAGAATATCTTAACCTTTGGAACATGAAACCCCTTGAACAGTGGAGGACTCCCTACAGACTCCTTTTAAAGACCTAAAATAGAGATTACAAAGCAAATTATATGGAAATCCAGTTATCTAAATATTTTTTTTTTTAAAACAATTTCAGAGACCCCAGGTTGAGGATGCCTGGCTATGCTATGTGTCCTGATTCACCAACTCGATTAAGTATCCATACAGTTACATGCCATCTCAAATTCTCTCTCTCTCTCTCTCTCTCTCTCTCTCTCTCTCTCTCTCTCTCTCTTTAGTGCCCAGAAGAGAATGGAAGGAAGGAAGCCAGAAGCTATCAGAGACAAACAGAGGAGCTTTGAAAGTAACATGATGAATTTTTAAATATTTTAAAAGAAAAGCAAACAGCACATAATAGAAATTCACTGTTTCAGAGCTATCCAACTCTTCTGTTCTGCTCTACATATAGAAGGGCAGCTAGGAAGTACAGTGGACAAAGCACCGGGCCTGGAGTCAGGAGGACCTGATTTCAAATCTGACCTCAGACACTTACAGCTGTGTGGCCTTGGGCAAGTCACTTCATCCTATTTGCTTCAGTTCCCTTAAAATGAGCTAAAGAAGGAAATGGTAACCTGTTTTGGTATCTTTACCAAGAAAATTCTAAATGGGATCACAAAAAGTAGTCATAACCGAACAACAACATCAACAAGTTTATATGGAAATATTCATTTTATTTGATATTCGCTTTGTTTTGCTTTGTTCTTTAGAGGGGCAATTGGGGTTAAGTGACTTGCCCAAGGTCACATGGCTAGTCTTTTGTGTTAAGTGTCTGAGGCCAGATTTGAACTCAGGTCCTCCTGATTCCAGGGCCAGTGCTCTATTCAATGTGCCACCTAGCCACCCCAGATATTCACTATGTTTAAATACAATAAAAAATTTAACTCAAAACAAGGTGAAATGGATTCTGAATCCACTTTTTTTTAATGTGTAGATTTCTACCAAACTCTTTAGAGTCTTCTTGGATCTCATTTAACTCAGTTCAATGCAAAAATGTCTTTCTAAGGTGTCTATTATACTGCAGGCTCCAGATATACTAGGGCAGGAATAAAAAGAGAAAAGCAGACAAGTCCTTAACCCCAAGGAGTTTAAATTCTTTTGGCTGATGACAGCATGTCTACAGCTAAATAAATGCCAAATAGTTAGGAATGAGCTACAAATTCAGTTTCTGGGATGGATAGTGCCAACTGGAGTAGACAATATCAGCATCAAGAAAGGCATCATAGCAGACAGCATTGAGTGAGGGAGCATGAGCAGGTTCGGGGACAGCCTCTTCAAAGATATTGAAGTAGCCAGAACAGCTACTATGATTGCATTCCATTTTGACTTGACATAATCTCTATGGGAGTGGGAGGAAGGAATGGGAAATCAGTTCAGATAAATGCCCTCAATCTAGATTATCTTTTTTTTTTCCTAAAGGCTTTAGGGAGCCATTGACACTTCCAGAGCATGGTAGTGATGTGGTAAACTGTATACATCAAAAGTCTCAATTGAGCAGCTCTGTGGAGGATTAATTTGAAAGGTCAGAGACAAGGCAGAGAAAGCAATTATGGAAATGATCCAGCTGAGTGGTGACAAGAGCCTGGACTGAGGTAGATATTGGATGGGCGGAGAGAAGAGAAGGATTTCAGTGATGTTGGGCAGATAGAATAGACCATAATTGTCTCCTAATTGGTCAGACACAGGGATGGTAAGAGATGATGGAGGAAATAAGAGTCAAGAATGATTAAGAGAAATAGGAAAATAAAGAATAGGGGTGCATTATAGATAATGCACTTTTTGTTGGACAACTTCAGTTTAAGGTTCCTTCTGTACATGAAACTGGAAGTGTGCCCAAGGAAGTTGGTAATGTGGATCTTTGTCTGATGAGACAGATAAAGGGTGGTTATGTACATTTGGTAACCATCTGAATAGATAAGAACTGACTCCATGAAAGCTAATGAGATTACTGGAAGATATTGAGAGGGTTAGAAAAAGGCCAGTGGTTATCCACACATAAGGAGTGGAACATGGATGGTGACAGAGCAATAAAGATAGAAAATAAGCAGTCAGATATGTAGGGGTAGAAATAGGGGACATGAAAGTCCCCAAAGACCAAGGAGGGGAAGATACCCAGGAGGGGGCATCCCCAGGATCAAATGATTCAGAGAAAGCTTGGAATGGGGAACTGAGGTCATTGCTTTGCACAGTGCAGACAGAGTTTATTGGCAACAGTGGTGAAAGAAGTTTCAGTCACATAATAGAGTTGGCCATTGTTTCAATTTTGATGACTCAGAGTGAGTGCAAATGTAGATAACCATTATTTCTGTTCTGGCCAGAAACCCTGAGGGTCTTCCCCTCCCAGATAATTTTTTTTTTTGAGTAGGTAAAAGAAGCCATTTTTGCTTCATTTCTTATCTAACCTTAATCATTGAATGGGTATTACTTCAGGCAGACTGAGATCTGTTAAAGACCTTAGCCTACAAATGGTAAGGTCTCCCACTCCATCCTGGATCATCTCCCATTCTCCTGATCTATATTTGGCCACTGGGCCCAGATGGCTCTGGTGGAGATAGTGAGGCTGATGACTGTGTACAGCCCTCCCTCCCTTAAATCCAATTCACTTGAAAGTCTAGGAAATCCTGATGTCATTGGTCCTCTTTGAGGACAAAGCACCACAGAGTTGGAAAGGACTTGAGAAGTTGCTGGAATGTGTAGCAGTGCTGAGACTTGACACTTCTTTGCTAAAACTCTGGCCAAAATAGTAGAGATACCTAGGACCACTTGAGGAGTTGGCAGTGTCAAACAAAGACTGTTTTAGGCAGCAAAGCAGGAACCAACACATAGAAATCAAGGATCAGAGAAATAGAGGAGATGATGGAAGAGGTAAGTGCCAGGAGGAGACAAGAAGAAATAGTGTCAAGGAACATGGTCTGAGATTGACCTTGACAAGGAGAAGGACTAATTCTTCCTCCATGAATGGAGCAGAGGAGAAAGCATGGAATGTTCTGCATTTTTTTTTCTTGGACTTGATGCTATTAACCAGGTCATCTTCTAACAGGGATATCTAGAGAACTTCACCATGTGTAGATAGATGTCAGTAAAGTATTTGGCAAGCCTCTCTTTCTATGCTTGTGAAAAAGTTGGAGAGCTGGCACTAAAATTAGGTGTGTTCAGCATTGGCTGAATAACTCAAGTCAAAAATCAAAGAGCAGATTTCAACAAGGAAAATATTTGATGGAGACTCTATCCCAGGGATCTGCACTTGACCCTGCGCTGGTCCACATTTTTGGGTTTTGTTTTGTTTTGTTTGTTTGTTTGTTTGGTCAATGAATTGAATAAAGTCAGAATGTTTAGGAGTCAAATAAGAAAGTGGAAAGTATAAAGTGGAAAGCAATCAGCACAGTGCCTGGAACCTAATAGGAGATCAGTAAATATTTCTTCCCTCTCTTCCTTCCTTATGAGGAGCAATCATCTGATATGACTGAAGGACTAAAAGATTTGGCTGCATCTAATCAGAAGAAATTTAGTAGGGATAAATGTCACACCTTGTACTTGGGCCTAAAAAATCACCTGCACAGGTGTAAAATGGGGAAATCATGACTATATACACATACACACACAAACAAGTATACATGTGTGTACATATATACACAAACATACATATATTATGTATATACGTACTCTGTGTATGTGTGATCAGTCCATCAAAAAACAAAATGGGAGTTTTCGTGAACTGAGAACCAAGAATGAATCAATCTTGCAAGGTGATACTTGAAAGAGCAAAAGTAAACTTTGTCAACATTAAGAAGAATGTGGCTTCCCTTAGTGATTAGGAGGGGATGCTTTACTTACCCTCCTCTACCTGGGTGAGGTCACATCCAGACTATTGTGCTTTAGTTCTGTGCCAAATCTATGAAAGGCCATTGATAAGCTGGAGTGTGACCAGAGGAAGTCCATTAGGATGGGGGAGGATGTCAAGCTCCCACCATCTGAAGACCAGCTGAAGGAACTGGGGGCATTTAATCTGCAGAAGAGAAGACATTAGGAGGATCTGTCTGTCACCAAGCATTAGAAAGACTTTCACGTGGAAGAGGAATCAGGTTTGTTTTTCTTCATCCCAAAGGGAAGAACCAAAACCAATAAGTGAAACTGGGAAAGAGGTAGATCAGGTTTCCCTAGGCAGAACAACCCTTTCCCAATTTGAGTTACCCCAAAGTGGGATGGACTGAGTTCCCCAAACTAGAGGCCATGCAGGGAATCGGATGGCCCTCGGCTATGATTAATGGAGATGGGGGGAGTGGGAGGGTGCCATGGTGAGTATGGCAGGTGTTCTGACCCAGATAGCTGCTGAGGCCACTTCCAACTCTGAGTTTCTGTGATAGTCTGTGATTCCACAGCCATATAAATGTGGGCCTATGTCATTATAGGATTATTCCAGCTTAAACATGCAATGATTCTTTCATTTTATGAATAGTAACTGTGTCCCCAGGAGCACAGAGGAATCAAGTGCTCTTCTAGCCACACGTTGGGACCTACCTGCATCATCTTTGAAGAGAACCTCCTTCCTTTGTTATCTTTCACTTTCATTTTTATTTCCCTCACAAAGACTCCTGAGCCCATGGGGGTGACGACTGGTGAGTGACTCAATCATATGAGCTTGACTAAGAGAACTAAGCTGGATATCTTTTTTCGAGATGTAAAATAGAATTTCACCACGCCCAAAGCTGCCCATGGTCATGTTTGAGATGTATCCTTTCCTTTCCAAATTGGGACTCTTCAGTCTCTCCTCCCTGCCAAATCACAGGCTCTCAGAGCTGAAAAGAGCTCCAGGCCCCAGCCATATAGCCCGGCCCACACCTGAGCAAAGATTTCCACCCTAGTATCACCCAGCAGTGGCCAGGGAAATCTTCCTCACTCCTCTCCTTCCATTCAGGGAGAGTCTGCAATGTCTCAAGGCAGGCCCGGCTGATTTTAGATAGTTCTTCTTGTTGGGCAATTTGTGGTCTGGTTTGCTTTGGTTTTCCAGTAGCTAAAATCTGTATCTACCCCTCTTGCCACCTCATACTTCCTCTTCTGTCCAAAACCAAACCTGATTTCTTCCCCCCTAACCCACCGTTTCTATTTCCCCTTCCTCCTCCCCAGATTCATCCTCATCTCCTCATTCTAGCTCATCCCACATGATCCAATCAGTCATTCAGTCTGGTCTATCTACCATCTTCCCTCTATGTCCCTTTTCTATTTCCTCACACTGCCCCCATCTAGTTCAAACTCTCATTACCCCTACTCAGGAGTCTAGGGTCTAGACCATTGCCAGAGGCTCCTGGTTCCCTTTCTTGCCATCAAGTCCTTTTCTCCTGCCAATACATCCAATTCTGGTCATAATACTCTTCTACATAAAAAGGTTCAGTGGTCCTTTCTTACCCCAAATACAAAGGCTAACATGTGCCCACCAGAAGGGCCAACATCAGGGCTTCAAATCAATCCACTGGGGGATTTTAGAGGGAGGAGATGAACACAATCTGCTCTTCCTCTGCCTTGGAGTATCTTGGCCACCAACCAGACATACCATTGCAGATCTTGCCTCTGTTATGGGTGGGGGCAGATGGAGTTAACAAGCCACCCAACTTAAGATGGATAAGGATGCTGCACTCAGATATCTTAACCAGGTGAGGACCCTTATCTTCTCAATCAGTCAATGATAGGCTTTAGAGTGGAGGAAAAAGTCAGCCATCAATGCATATGTCTTCAAAAGCCTTTGGCTTAACTTAAATGACATCATGCAAGAAATAGGTTGGGACTGGTTGAGGATACTTGGGCATGCCCTGTCTTCTATAAAACAACAAGCCAGCTCAGACCTGAGGACTGGGGCATCTGGTAACCTAGTGATAGGAGCCTTCAGTCAAGCCCCCAGAAAAAATAACTTGAGGGTATAGGAGAGTATAGGTATACCCTGCTCTAGGTATCAACATTAGTATTCTCTAGCCCTAGTGACCAAGGGATGATCTAGTGGAATGTGGAGGACCAGAAAATTTGAATTGTTGATTGGTGTCCTAGCAACCATCATATGAAGATAGCAGCTGGCTAGCAGCAATGGCTCACCCTAGAGCTGAGGAAAGGCTGGATGTGGGAGGAAAGGCAGGTTCTGAAGACTGCAAAGAGCCCCACCAGAAAGCAACACCATACCAAAGGGAGACAGTGTGCTAGCAGAAACTGTGTGTGTCAATATAAAGAACCACAGAATATATACAAGGCCAAAGCCAAGTCATTTTCAGGGGCCCAGGAAGGAGTAGGATTGGGAAAGGTCTCAGGGAAGAGGAGCCCTTAAGCAGAGACAGAGGATTTAAGAGGCAGAAGGGAAGAGGGGGTGCATTCTAGCCATGGGGGGTAGCTACTGCAAAAGCATGAGGACAAGAGGGAGATGGTCTTGGAATTGTAGTTAGGGTGAGGGCCTGTCCCTTGGGCCAGGGTCAGCAAGGTGATCAGTTTGGCTGGCATGTAGAATGCATAGAGAATAATGTGCAACAAGCTGAAAAGAAGAATGGGAAATAAATTTTGAAGTACTTTCTTACCAGATGCAGAGCCTTTAGGACCTCCTTAGGGGTTGAGATGGAATGTTCTCCCTCATTCATGAAATGGGGGGTGGGTGGCCCATGGCAGCCCAGCTGGGGAGGCATCTCTCCAGATGAAGAATCTGGGCAGCTTGTTTCTGGGAGAATTAGGACATGTAAGAGAAGGCCTGGGAGAGATGGGAGCCAGTATAGAACTCCTGAAACTGGTCTTCTAAGCTAATGCCTCTGTGAAAGAGGAGGATTTCTTTCTTTTCTTTCTTGCAATATTTAAATTCTCTATATTCTTTTTTATTTAAATTTATTTATTTATTAGTTTGCAATATTCAGTTCCACAAGTTTTGAAGTTCCAAAATTTCTCCCCCTCCTCCTCCTCTTCCCTTCCCCACGATGGTAGGTTATACATATACCTTCATGTTAAACATTAGTCAAGTTGTAAAGAATTATAACTAATGGAATGAACAACGAGAAAAAAGAAACAGAACAAAAAGAAACGAGAGAGACAGAGACAGAGACAGAGACAGAGAGAGAGAAAGAGAGAGAGAGAGAGAGAGAGAGAGAGAGAAAGAGAGAGGAGAGACAAGGAGACCGAGACAGACAGAGAGACAGACAGAGAGAGACAGACAGAGACAGAGAGAGAGCAGGTCGTTTGCTTCCATATGCATTCAGACTCTATAATTCTTTCTTTGGATTTTGGAGTTGTCTTACAGTGCTTTACATTGCTGAGAGGAGCCCAGTCTATCAGTCAGTCAACACAGATAGGATGTGTCTGTATTTGTGTACAAAGTTCTCCTAGTTCTGCTCTTCTCACTCTGCATCAGTTCATATAAGCCTCTCCACATAAATATGAAGTCTGTCTGCTCCTCGTTTCTTATAGCACAGCAGTATTCCATTACATGCATATACTACAACTTGTTCAGCCATTCCCCAATTGATGGGCATCCCCTTAATTTCCAATTCTTTGCCACCACAAAAAGAGCTGCTATAAATATTTATATATATATGGGTCTTCCTCCCTCTTCTATGATCTCTTTGGGATACAACCCTAGAAGTGGGATTACTGGGTACAAGGGGAGGCCCTTCTTTGTAGCCCTTTGGGCGCAGTTCTGAATCCCCAAGAGGAGGCTTTCTGAGGCATTCAGGAAGGCCTGTCATCTTCAGTGACCTTTTCAGTTTCATTCTCTTTTGACTTCATTTGATGATTTTAGCTGGAGACACCTCAGGAGTTCTGAAAGATGGGGACAGACAGCCACAAGAAGCCTGGCCTCAGAGGTTTTGTGGCCACTCCAACATTGAAGGTCCAAGGAACAAGAGTGATCTTAGAGACCCTAGTGAAGTGATCGCTATCACGTGGGCCCCTCTGCAGACATGTTGCAGCTGGACATGAACTTGTTGGGACCAACGCTGCACAGGAACCAAGCTAAGTTTAAATCCTGCTCCCTCCAGAGATTAGATGATAAAGGGGTAAGTGCCTTGGAGGCTGTGTAGGGGGCGTGGGGCAAGAGGAGGGGGAGAGGCTTGCTCCTGCTGCAGTTTCAAATGTCCCTTTATAAAGGCTACCTGGTTAAGTAGCTCCATAGAACTGGGTTGGGGTGTCAGTCACTGCCCTCCCCCTCCCTCAACAATGAAACCTGACTGGTGGGGCCTCAAGGCAATGGGGGCTGTAGAGAAGAGATACCTCAACCACCCCCCAGGGAGAGCCCAAGCTGGCCCTGGGACAGTAAGCCAAAGCACACAGGCTGCAGCCACATAACCCCACTTCAAGAGAGCCTCTCCCAACCATGCTGTGTCATCCTCTAACTTTTTTCCCCTTTTCCATAAAGTAAAACTTTAATTCTGCCTTGTTAAAAGTGTTCCCCCTGCTGCCTGTGCAGGGCCCTCCAGAATGGTCTGGGCATCCCAGGCTCAAGTTGACCCAGTTGGTGTCCCCCACCCCCTGCTGGGGGTTGCCTTTCTGCCGATGTCTTCCATCCTTGGATATCATCAAGAGAGCCAGCTTTAGGTCTCAGTTCTTTCTCAGGGACCAGATCCGGGACCCTGACAGATTGTCTGTGAGACAGCTGGACATAAGAGACATTGTAATCAGCTGCTTTCTGCATATATTCCTGTGGTCCCTTTTCTAGTTGGAACCAGGCTTGGTCCTGGTTCTCACAGCAGCCACCGGCACCTTATAGATGCTCTGGAGATCATCCTTCAGGTCAATCCTGTTCATTTCCATTGGGATTGGGAATTTCACAGTGTCCTCTGGCTGTGTGGTCCTGGGCCTCACTGGCTGGATGAAGAAGCTTCTCCAGAAGGTTAGCAGCTGGGCGGTTCCTCCTTGGTGCCAGAGAACAGGACGTTGTGCACCATGATATGCATTTACTCTCTACTCTCCCCTTTGAAGAAAACCAAACTGGGACCTTGTGAGGTGGCTAACAGGCCTTCTTTCCTGAAGAGTCTTGGACAGTTAACTGTTATGGTGAGAAATTCTGTGAGAGTCTTAGAGAGTTAAGTGCCATCTCTGAGAGTCTGTAAGGAAATTGGAGCATTCACTGTCATCTTTATGAGTGCCTGAATGGACACTTGGAGAAACTGATTTAAACAGACATGAGAGGGGAACTGAGTGAGTTTAACTGTCTTTTCTTCCTGGCAAGAATGGAGTAGAGTTAACTCTTATTTAGTGGAGACAATGTGTGAAAGAGACATTTCGAGGAGAATTTCTAAGAGAAAATGTATTCTTTATATACTGGGGCTAACTCAGTCCTCTATTCTGTTCAGAGGAGAGATGAACATGTAACCCACATGCCCAAGGAGAAGGAGGGCAAGAGCCTTCTGCAAAGAGCTCCCACTCTTCCATCCAAAAGAGCAGAGCCCACAGCTGACAATGGTCCACAAGGGCATCTTTCTCCTGCTTTCCCTGGCCAAAGCTATAATTCTGATTGTGATTCTCCTCATAGTTCATTTACACCAGTAAACTATATATCTAGGTATCATTTGCTATTGCCAATAAAATATGGCCAATAACAATTTAAGCATTGGGTTCAAGGGGATGAGAGGGCAAGCAGAGAGAAAAACCGAGGGTTGATAGGAAAAGTGATTTCTTCAGTTTTTATAAACTGTTGTGGGGAGTCAGACATTAATTAGTGAGAGAGATGGCATTTTCAGTAATTCCTGAGGTGATTTCAGACCACACCTACTAGATTCAAGTCATGAGGTAAGTACGCAGTAGCATTTTTGAGGACTTATCCTTGGGGCTTTGAAGAGGGATTACTCCCCCCCACATGCCCTTTCATTAACGCCCTTCATCTTTCAGGCAGGACCCTTCATGGATGCAGGGGGGAGGGCAGCTCAGTCTTGGGATCTTATATCTGGGTGTAGCAAAAGCATTCAGATTGACTTTAATCAACCAATAAATGAAGCAAGAGAAACATATTCAACCCTATGTGTCAGGTCTGAGCTCTGCCTGGGGGCCAAAGACCAAAATGGAAAGCCTTGTTGTTCCCAGAGCAAGAGCAGCTTCCTGCAGCATCACCCACATCTGAGCAAGGACAAAGGCTCCACCTTGGATTGCTTCATTCATTCCAAACCCCCTACGTTTCATGTGTTCTTGTTTTCTTCAATCTACTCAGGTATCTCATAATGATCAGCACTGGTTGGATCATCTGGGGCCAAACAGGCTTGGGCTTTATAAATATGGCATTCTCAATTATTGAAAGACTCTCTGTGGAAGATGGCGGAAAGGAAGCAGTAACCTCGCTGAGCTCCTCGGTCACTAAGGCTCAAAGGGTGAATCTGAGTGGAAACCAGAGTGATGGAGCCCACTGGAAGACGAAGTGTGGCAGAGTCCAGCCCAGGAGGTTGCCCAGTGTGTCCAGACTGGTCGAGCGCAGAGTGAGTGGGGTCTGCACAGCCCAGACCTAAGAGCAGACAAGCAGACTACACCAGAGAGAGCAAAAGCCCCTGCCTACAGACTTACTGAGGACGAATCACAGTCATCTATCGGACGGGTAGGATCATTGGAGTCAGGTAGGAGAGTTGGGCCCTCAATGGAAAGAGCGGCTTCTCTGGCTGCATTCGGCCCCCAGCCTGGAAGTTTAGAAACTGCCTGCCTGTATAATACAGGGGCTGGAATGGCAAAGTAAATTCTAGCTGCTCCGATCCTCCCATCCCTCCTTCATGAAACAGAAAACCCAAAGATAAGTCTCCCACCCAGATTGAAATCCCAAGTTAATGGAAATAGCCCCAGGTTTGAGAGTCTCCAAGAAGGGGTGTAACTGAGATACCCAGGAGTCTGAAGAGAAGAGAGGGTGGGGTCCCAACAAGCCCCACCTCTCCTTACCAACAAAAGCCTACTTATAGCCCAGGGGTATAGAGGCAGAGATCTGAAGTGATCAGACACACCCATACCTACACATCTACATTCCTCACTGACTTCCCTGACTTAGCCATAAACTAGCCACCCAGAGGTATTCAAAGTCAAGGATCAGGCCCTAAACTCATAGCCTGAGAAACTAAGAAACAGGAAGTCACAATGGGAAAAAAAAGAAGCCAAGAAGGAGAAGGGGAAGGCAAAAAAGTCTATTCGAGCATACTATGCAGGGCAAGAACAACAAAACACACAGGACAATATAGACTCTCTACCCACACCTGAGACCACAGAAGGAAACATGATCTGGTCTCAAGCCCAAATAGCATTCCTGGAGGAGCTTAAGAAAAATTTTAAAGACCAAATCAGGGGGGCAGTGACCAACTTGGAAAAACGTCTCAATGAAGTAATTGGAGAAAATACCTCCCTAAAAAAGGAACTTCAAAAAATAACTGAAGACCGTAATTTGATAAAAATTAGAAACAATCAAATTGAAGCTCAGAACTCTATGATGCAGCAAGAGTCAATCAAACAAAACAAGACGATCGAAAAATTGCAAGAAAATGTAAAATATCTCACTGGAAAAATAACTGACCTAGAGAACAGATCCAGGAGAGACAACCTAAGAATTATTGGCCTACCAGAAAGCCATGATGAAAAAAGCAGCCTAGACAATATCCTCCAAGAGATTGTCAAAGAAAACTGTCCTGAGGTCCTGGAATCAGAAGATAAAATAACTATCGACAGAATTCACCGGACTCCTCCTGAGAGAGATCCCAAACTGAAAACTCCAAGAAATATAGTAGCCAAATTCCAGAATTACAAGATTAAAGAAAAAATTCTACAAGCAGCCAAAAAGAAACAATTCAAATATCGAGGAACTACAGTTAGGATCACACGGGACCTAGCAGCTTCTACATTAAAAGAGCGGAGGGACTGGAATTTGATATTTCGTAGGGCAAGAAAGCTAGGACTACAACCAAGGATTAACTACCCGGCAAAACTGAGCATAATCTTCCAGGCAAGGAGATGGTTGTTTAATGAAATAAGGGACTTCCAGATGTTCCTGATGAAAAAGCCAGAGCTCAATGGAAAATTTGATCTCCAATTACAAGACTCAAGAAAGACATAAAAAGGTAAACAAGAGAAACACAGACTCACACATGCATGTGTGCGCACACACCCACACCCACAAACATGTTCATTACTTGGGATGCAACAAGATCAAAATGTTCACATCCCTATATGTGGAGCTGATAACTGTCAATATTGAAAATCTTTATGATTATCATGACCTTCAAAAGGGTTATACTTAGATAGAGGGTGTGGGTATGAATGCACTAACCTGATGTCTAAAAAAAAAAAAAACAAAACTATTAAGGGGATCAAAGGTACTGTAATGGGAAAAAGGAAAGGATGAGCTAGGAAAAGGTAAAATATGCCATCTGAAGGGACATTAAAACACACTGTAGAAGAGGGGAAAGAAAGAGGGAGAGGAACATCATTTAAACACTATTCTCACTGGTTCTGGTTCAAAGAGGGATCAACTTAAATCAGTGAAGTTTAAGATTTTAATGTGAATAGACACATAAATTCATTAAATAGAGGAAAAGGAGGGAGGGAGAGGAGCAATGTTTGAAATTTACTCTCATTGGTTTGGAATCAAATGGGGAGTAATTCACTCTGATAAGTATAAAAACTTACTTCGTCCTATAGAAAGCAGAAGGGTAAGGGGGGGTGAAAAAGAGGAGACTAATGGGGGGGATTAGAAGGGAGGGAAACAGTAATAAGGGGAGAGGGTAGGTTAAGAAGAGGGATCACTGGGTAGGAACACTGAGGGAGGGGGTGGTCAAAAGGGAAAACTTCAAGGAGGGTAAGGGAGAAGGAAGAAACAAAAACATAAACAGGGGAGGGAATAGGATGGAGGGGAAGAGACAGATAGTCATTATTACTGTGAATGTGAATGGGATGAACTCTCCCATAAAACAGAGGTGGATAGCAGAATGGATTAAAAACCATAATCCTACAATATGCTGTCTACAAGAAACACGTTTGAAACAAAGAGATACCCACAGGGTAAGGGTAAAAGGTTGGAGTAAAATTTATTATGCCTCAGCTAAAGTAAAAAAAGCAGGGGTAGCAATACTTATCTCAGATAAAGCAAAAGCAAAAATAGATCTAATTAAAAGAGATAAGGAAGGAAACTATATCCTACTAAAAGGCACCATCGAGAATGAAGCAATATCACTGCTTAATATATATGCACCAAGTGGTATAGCATCTAAATTCCTAGAGGAGAAGTTAAAGGAATTAGAGGAAGAAATAGATAGCAAAACTATACTAGTGGGGGACCTTAATCTTCCCCTCTCTGAACTCGATAAATCTAACCTCAAAATAAACAAGAAAGAAGTTAAGGAAGTGAATAGAATCTTAGAGAGACTAGATATGATGGATCTCTGGAGAAAACTGAACGGGGATAAAAAGGAATTTACTTTCTTCTCAGCAGTGCATGGTACATACTCAAAAATAGACCATGTACTAGGGCATAAAAACCTCACAATCCAGTGCAGAAAGGCATAAATATTAAGCTCATCATTCTCAGATCATAATGCAATAAAAATTATATGCAATAAAGGGCCATGGAAAGATAGACTAAAAAATAATTGGAAATTAAACAATTTAATCCTAAAAAATTGGTGGGTCAAACAAGAAATTATAGAAACAATCAATAATTTCATTCAAGAGAATGATAATAATGAAATCAACAAAATTGACAGACCCTTAGTCAATATGATAAAAAAAAAGAAAGAAGAAAACCAAATTATGAGTATCAAAAATAAAAAGGGTGAATCTACCTCCAAAGAAGAGGAAATCAAAAAAATAATGAGGAATTATTTTTACCAATTGTATGCACATAAATATGACAATCTTAGTGAAATGGATGAATATTTACAAAATCACAAGTTGCCCAGATTAACTGAAGAGGAAGTGAATTACCTAAATAACTCCATCTCAGAAAGAGAAATCAAACAAGCCATCAAAGAACTCCCTAGGAAAAAATCTCCAGGGCCAGATGGGTTTACTAGTGAATTCTATCAAACATTTAAAGAACAATTGATTCCAATACTCTACAACTATTTGGGAAAATTAGTGAAGAAGGAGTCCTACCAAACTCTTTCTATGATACAAATATGGTACTGATTCCTAAATCAGGAAGAGATAAAACAGAGAAAGAAAATTATAGACCAAATTCCCTCATGAATTTAGATGCAAAAATTCTAAATAAAATATTAGCCAAAAGACTCCAACAACTTATCACAAAAATAATACACTCTGATCAGGTAGGATTCATTCCAGGAATGCAAGGATGGTTTAATATTAGGAAAACCATCAGTATAATTGAGCACATCAACAATAAAACTAGCAGAAACCACATGATCATCTCAATAGATGCAGAAAAGGCTTTTGACAAAGTACAACACCCATTCCTATTAAAAACACTAGAAAGTATAGGAATAAATGGAGCCTTCCTCAAAATAGTTGATAGCATCTATTTAAAACCATCAGCAAGTATTATATGCAATGGGGATAAACTAGAAGCCTTTCCAATAAGATCAGGAGTGAAACAAGGGTGTCCACTATCACCCCTCTTATTCAATCTGGTACTAGAAACACTAGCAGTAGCAATTAGAGAAGAAAAAGAAATCAAAGGAATCAAATTAGGTAAAGAAGTGACCAAGCTATCACTCTTCGCAGATGATATGATGATATACTTAGAGAATCCTAGAGAATCAAGTAAAAAACTACTAGAGACAATAAATAAATTTGGCAAAGTTGCAGGATATAAAATAAACCTACATAAATCCTCAGCATTCCTGTACATCTCTAATGAAACTCAACAGCAAGAGATAGAAAGAGAAATCCCATTTAAAGTCACTGTAGACATTATAAAATATTTGGGAATCTACTTGCCAAAACAAACCCAGAATCTATATGATCACAACTACAAAACACTTCTCACACAAATAAAAGCAGATCTAAATAGTTGGAAAAATATCAATTGCTCATGGCTGGGTCGAGTTAATATAATAAAAATGACAATTTTACCCAAACTAAACTATATATTTAGTGCCATACCAATCAATTTACCAAAAAATTACTTTCTAGAGTTAGATAAAATAATAACAAAATTTATTTGGAAAAACAAACAGTCTAGAATATCAAGGGAATTAATGAAAAGAAATGCTAGGGAAGGTGGACTAGCTATGCCAGATCTTTATCTGTATTATATAGCAGCAGTCATCAAAACTGCTTGGTACTGGCAGAGGTGTAGAGTAGTGGATCAATGGAATAGATTAGGTGCAGGAGACCCAACAGTTAATGAATATAGCAATCTATTGTTCGATAAACCCAAAGACCCCAGTTTTTGGGATAAGAATGCACTATTTGACAAAAACTGCTGGGAAAACTGGAATACAGTATGGCAGAAACTGGGCATAGACCATTATCTAACACCATATACCAAAATCAAGTCCAAATGGGTGCAGGATCTAGGTGTAAAGGATGATACTGTAAGCAATTTGGGAAAGCAAGGAATAGTTTACCTGACAGATCTGTGGAGAGGGGAAGACTTTAGGACCAAACAAGAATTAGAGAGCATTATAAAATGCAAAATGGATAATTTTGATTACATTAAATTGAAAAGCTTCTGTACAAACAAAGCCAATGTAACCAAGATCAAGAGGGAGGTGGGAAATTGGGAAAGAATTTTTACAACTTGTGTCTCTGATAAAGGACTCATCTCTAAAATTTATAGAGAATTGAGCCAAATCTATATGAATACAAGTCATTCCCCAATTGATAAGTGGTCAAAGGATATGAACAGGAAATTTTCAGAGAAAGAAATTAAAGATATCTATAAGCACATGAAGAAATGCTCTAAATCACTATTAATTAGAGAAATGCAAATCAAAACAACTCTGAGATACCACATCCCTCCAGTCAGATTGGCTAAGATGACAAAACAAGAAAGTGACAAATGCTGGAGAGGATGTGGACAAATTGGAACACTAATACATTGCTGGTGGAGTTGTGAACTTATCCTACCATTCTGGAGAGCAATCTGGAATTATGCCCAAAGGATTATAAATAATTTCAAAGCCTTTGACCCAGCCATACCACTTCTAGGGTTATATCCCAAAGAGATCATAGAAGTGGGAGGAAGACCCATATGTACAAAAATATTTTTAGCAGCCCTTTTTGTGGTTGCAAAGAATTGGAAACTGAAGGGGTGCCCACCAATTGGGGAATGGCTAAGCAAGTTGTGGTATATGAATGTAATGGAATATTATTGTGCTATAAGAAATGAAGAGGTGACGGATTTCATAATTACCTGGAGAGACTTATACAAACTGATGCTGAGCGAGAAGAGTAGAATCAGAAGAAATCTGTATACAATCACAGACATACCATATCTGTGATGACCAACTATGACAGACTGGACTCTTTTCAGCAATGCAGTGATATAAGTTAATCCCGAAAGACTCAAGAAAGTGAGAAATGCGCCATCCAGAGATATAACTAGAAAGAACTGAACCTGAATCCTGATGGAAGCAAACTAAATGATCTTGTTCTTTTCATTGTTTGGTTTTATTTCTTCCTTACCATCTTTCATCCCACCTAGTACAATACGCCTTTGTAATTGGAATAATGTCTAATATGAATGCATTTGCAGATCATATACTGGACTATATGCTGTTGTGTGGGGAGGGGGGAGGGAAGTAAAGGAAATTTGAAAATCAAGGAACTATGGAATTGAAACTTGTTAACTGAAACTAAACTAATAAATTAATTTTAAAAAAAAAGAAAAAAGAAATAAAAGGAAAAAAAAGAAAGACTCTCAGTGATGAAGGGACAAAGGGACTAGTTTTGGAGTCAGAGGACCTGCATGCAAATCCTGATCTGATCACTTCTTATCTCTGTGATCTTGGCACATATGGTGACTATGCAATAATGGGATGATAGATTTCCTATCATTAGTTTGGTTCTATTCAATTCAACAAATATTGTGTATTTACTGTGAGAGAAACAGAGACAGGAGACAGAAACAGAGAAAGATAAGTGAGATAGAGACAGAAAGATGTGAAGATGGGGGAGAGAGAGACAGAGAGACAGGACAAAGAGAGAGAGACAAAGACAGAACAATAGAAATGGAGGCAAAAGAGAGAAAAAGATGGAAGAAGAGATAGAGAGAAAGATAGAAACAGAGAGAGATAAGGAGGGACAAAAGAGAGACAGACAAGAAAAATGGAGGCAGAAGACTGAGAAAGAGGGAGGAAGAGATAAAAGGATATAGTGAGGGAGAAATACAGAAAGAAACAGAAGCAGGAGAGAGACAGAGAAAGATGGAGTGAGAGGGAAAGTGGTATGGAAAGATAGACGAGAGAGACACAGAGAGAGAGAGAGAGAGAGAGAGAGAGAGAGAGAGAGAGAGAGAGAGAGAGAGAAAGACAGAGACAGAGACAGAGAGAGACAGAGAGAACCTTATGGGGGTGGGGAAAGGTTTGTGTGGCTTATTTACAAGCTTGGAAAGGTGGGGGGATTGAATGTGTTGCTCATCACTAACACAGTATTTTAGATAGTCTCCGATCATGGCAAACCCTGTGGGAATTCCATATCCCTAGTCAAGGACACCATAGGTCTTGTAACTCAGTTGACAGAGATCACATTCCCTTTCTTTGCATCAGGGCACTTTTGGGATTCCTCGGGAGCTAGGAGTCCATTAAAACTTCCAGGCCATTTCCAGTTAAGCTGTTTTCTAGCCACACCTCTCCCATCTTGTACTGGAAAGGCTTATCTTTCTAAACACAGCTGAAGATGCCACTTGTGGGCCTCCAGTAGAGGTCTCAAGCCTGTCCACACCTTTGTGGTCCTTACTCTGTTGGCCAGTGTCAGAGCCCACCTTCCCAGCTCAGGTCTTTGGCACATCCAAAAGCAGGCCATCTCTGTATTTGTCCAAGTCTTTTATTGAAAAAATGAAATAAAATAAAAGCTTATTCAAATGCCTCAGGCCAAGCAAAGGTCCTCAGACATCTCCCTCCAATTGGATCAGGACTACTCATCGTTTAAGGTCCATGAACCAATTCCCAATTCAGCTCAGTGTACGATCACAGACTCATCTCTCTCCTCCTTCCCAATGTGTCCATTGATTTTTTTGTTTGTTTAATTGTTTGTTATTCCTAAGTGAAAGTGAGTCTGATTCCCAGCATTCCCCAGTTAAAGCAGAGGGATCAACCTGCCCCAAAGAAGGAAACTCCTTTTTCTGGTGGGGCCTTCCCTTGGGGCCTTGGGCACTGATCTTCTCCTTTTCTATGTCTCCAGCACTTTTCCTGTTAAAGGAATTAAAACGGGAGTACAAACAGGACTTCTGCATGACTCCCACTTTCACTTCCTCCAAATCATGCAAAAAATGAACAAACTTTGGAGCTACAGAATCCACAAAATGACAGAGAAAAGCTAACCTCCCACTGAAGACAGTTTGTCAGCCAGCAGGAAGGGGCCAGTGCAGCCCCCTGGGAACTGAGCCCAGACACTCATGAGCCTGAGGTTTAGCCCCAGGGAGGCCACAATCAGCTGCCGGCTGGATCACCAGCAGCTGGCGGGGAAGGGGTTCCAGAATTATCAGTCCATAGATGCCAAAGACAAAGTGAGAGTTCAGTGTAGATTTCGCAGGAACAGGGAGTTCTAGAGTGCTGTCCAGCCTTTGTCCTCTGGAGGGAGAAGCTGCTGAGGTGTGGCGGCTTCAGAACTCCTGGCCTGCAGATTGTAGGGGGACCAAGCAACCAGTCTGAGGGGTAATCACTCTTGCTTTAACCTACTTGGATCTGGATCACTGTATAGGGTGGAGGTCCTGGGGTATGTGACCAGTATGCCAGAGCCTGTGGAGGCTTCAGAGAGGGCAGCCAACAAATAGCTCCAGCAACTGCAAAAACCCCAACAATTTGGAACAAAGCTCCCCTATCTCATAGCAAAAGAGTTCTACTATGGCAAAAAGCTCAAAAGTCAAGTAATTAAGGGGCAACATGAGCAAGCAAAGCAAGCTCAGCAATCCAACTTTACACTCCTATTTTGGGGACAAAAAGGATCGAAGCATGGAACAAGAGGAAGACAACAAAGTCAGAACTCTTGTACCAAAAGCTTCCAAGAAAAACTATGAATTGCTTACAGGCCATAGAGGAGCTTAAGAAGGATTTTGAAAACTAAATAAGAAAAGTAGAGGAAAAATTGGGAAGATAAATGAGAAGGATGCAAGAAAATTATGAAATGAGAGTCAACAGTTTGACTGAGGAAAATAACACCTTAAAAATAGACTAACTCAAATGGCAAAAGAGACTCAAAAAGCCAATAAGGAGAATGCCTTAAAAAGCCAAATTTTCCAGATGGAAAAAGAATCTCAAAAGCTCACTGAAGAGAATCATTCCTTCAGAATTAGATTGGAGCAATTGGAAGCTACTGACTTTATGAGAAATCAAGACACCATAAAACAGATCCAAACAAATGAAAAAATTGAAGGCAATGTGAAATATCTCATTGGAAAAACCACTGACCTGGAAAATAGATACAAGAGAGATCATTTAAAAATTATTGGACTACCTGAAAGTCGTGATCAAAAAAGAACTTAGAAATCATCCTCAAAGAAATTCTCATATACCAAAATTAAGTCTGGAGATGGTTTGTGTAGCTACACATGTATAACCTATACTGAACTGCTTATCTTCCCAGTAAGGGTGGGTGACAAGGGAGGAAGGGAGAGAATCTAGAATTCAAAGTTTTAAAATCAAGTGTTTAAAAATATATTATTATTATTATTTTATTTTTATTATTATTATTATTGTTTTACATGCAACTGGGAAATTAGATATACAGACATTGGGGCATACAGATCCATCTTGCCCTACTAGAAAGTTGGAGGAGGAATGGGGGAAGATATAGGAGAGGGCAGATTGAGGGAGGGGATATTCAGTGGGATTGCTGTTTTGGGATAGTGGGTAGTGGAAAAATGGGGAGAAAATTTGTAACTCAAAATCTTGTGGAAATGAATGATACAAACTAAAAAATAAACATAAAATTTAACTAAAAAATTAAACTTTTAATTAATTGGGGGTAAAAAAGGCAGCAAAGCCCAATTCCCTAGTCTCTAGTAACCATTGCCCACCCCCAGTTAGGACCAAATTGGGTTTCCTTTTTCTTTCTTCTAGTAAAGGTCATCTGGGGCTCTGAAGGGCTTGACTCTCCTTAGTCTTTCCCTGTGTGGGTTTAGCCAAAAGCTGCTTGATGACTGAGCTCCCATAATACCTGGTACACTTTGTAGTACACCTCTCCTGGTTTTCCCACCTTGGTAGCTTGTGTGCCACAGGGCCAACATTCTTTCCCAGCTCCTTTCTCAACACATAGAAAAGGGAACCCCACTTGGTTCTCTTCAGGAGACTCTAGGGAGTATCCCTCTTCTCTCCATTTGTTAAAGCTGCTCCTGTCCCTCTCCAAAGATCTTTTAAGCCAGGAAAAACTCTGCTTGCCTTGCAAACAATCCCAGCAAGGTTATGCCCTTGCCTTCACCTCCTAAGAAATCAAAATATGCAAAATATGCTGAAGGTAAAGCTGATGGAATCATTCCCTAAGTCATATGGGGAGTGTGTATGTGTGTGTGTGTGTGTGTGCACCCGCGTGCGCTCGCATACACATGTCCATGCTTGAGCATACATCTGCCCCACTATCAGATGCAGAGATTCATGCTTCAGGCAGCTGCTCTCCAGATGACCTTCAAGGCCCTTTCCAGCTATAAAAATCCATGACTCTCTCATCGAACACCCCCACCACCCATCAATAAAAGTCTTCTGGAAAGCAGCTCTACTCTACAGTGAGGGTCCTTTGGATGAGAAGGAGCTAGCATTTACCAGGTAAAGGATGAGGCTAGTGCACAGGAGGGTCCCCTCTCTGAGGTCCTGTCACAGTGTCGCAGTGATTCTTCAAAGTAGGCTGTGTTTGTCATGGTTGGCTCCTCAGCAGAGCGTGGTCCATTCATGACACACAAACAGGATCATATGAACAGTATCAGCAAAATGAGTCTTTGCTGGCAATGACCTGGTCCCACAGTGGGTACAAGCTCAGTCCTGGAAGGTGGTATCCCCAATGGGGGTTGGAGTTTGGTGTGGGGAGGCCAGCTCAGTGACATCTCCTGTCTGACCTCCATGGTCAGCCTTACCTGCTAAGAGAGCTGGGCAAAGCTGAGGAGCCCAGCTGGGGCAGGGGCCAGAGAAGCTCCATCTGCTCAGGGCCTAGTTCAGAATCTTGTGCTCTGTTAGTGTTTTCAGTGGCAGGAGGGCCAGGGTGCTGGGGCTGGACCAGAAGGATCATGTCACAAGCTGACCCTTAAAATGGACACAGACACCTAACAGTTAATGGGGGGTGGAGTAAATGGTGGGCAGCTTAGTCAGGGGGGCCCATTCAAAACTGTCAATGGAAATGAGAATGAGACAGGTTAATCCTTGGAGTTTCAGTAGAATGAGGCAGACAGAGTGTAAAGTTCAAGGGATAGCATGTGTGTCTGACAGCCAGAAAAACCAAACCCTGGTCAGCCTTAGAACAGCAAAAGAGAAATCTCATAGTACTAGAGACAAGAACCAGAAGGAGCCTCAGAGGCAATCACAAGTAAAACCCTCATTTTGCAAATAAAAAACTGAGGCCCAGGCAGGTAGTATCTTGCCTGTGGTACCCAGGAAGCAAATGGCAAAGCTGGAATGTGGAGTCAGATCCTCTGTCTGATCTGCCCACCTCTGCTGAGAAAAGGGGCATTAGCCAGAGTTGTATGTAGACCAACATACTCCTGGGAATCCATTCTAGAACCCACCCATGGATGGTCTCCAGAAAAATTCATGTTGGGCTTGTTTTTTTTGTTTGTTTTCCCTGTAGATTTGGCTTTCCAATCCTGTGCAGTCCTGGAAGGAGGCTCTGGTCAGCCCCACTCACAGATAGGGTGCAGGTCCTTCTGCTTTTAGAACTCTCATTGTCCTTAAGCTTTTTAGGGACAAACATTTGATAAGGCAAAGAAGTCTTATTTTTTTTTAAGAACAATTGATCAGTTAAAGACAGATTTCCATTAGCTCATTAACAAAATTAACAATCAAGGAGTAAATCTGGGGACTTTGGAAATGGTTTTTGGAAGTGATTTTATTTTGCCTAGACAGCCATGTGGGTGATCGGTGAACCCTGAGTAACATATAGCCAAGAGAAATTTCCTGACTTTCTTTTCTCCTTTAACACATCAATAACTATCTGAATTTAAGTTGAGTACTCAAATATTCCATTTCCCTGTACTTTTAATGCCTTTGCATGCCTCTGTAGACCCAAAGCAACTAGTTGTCACAGGAAAATGAAATATTCAAGAGACATAAAAAAAAATCTTAAAATCCAGTTAGGTAGAGTCAGGTATTTTATTTTTCTAAGCAGTAGAATTCCTACTAAATTGTGCTTCAGACTTTGTTCAATAATGAGTATGTGCTGTATGCCAATAGGAGGCATGGCATTATATGAGATGCTAATGCATTTGGAGGTGCCAGGCTAGAGATGGCAGGAGCAACCAAATGAACAAAAAAGCTTGCCCTACCTTTAGGAGTTTTCCCTCAATTACTTACCATGGGGCCCAAGATTCATTGGAAAGAGCCCCTAAGATCACCAAGTGCCTTCTGGGTGGACCACTTCCTGAGAGGGAAATAAGGTTTAGACCATGACTACTCCTGAAAAAAACCCTCAGAATCACAGCATCACCAAGATGGAAGGGGACTCCAAGGCTACCTGCTCACTCGTCCAAATGTTCTGACAAGACCCTATTGAACCTTCACTGTGAGATCTCCATGGAGGAGAATTTACCACCTCTCAACACAGCCCCTTACACTGCTAAATAGCCTTTGTGTGACAGCCAAGGGATACTGGAAGTCTTGGCCTGATGCTATCTTGTAGGAAGGAGCAGGTACAGTCACTCAAACATTCATCAGGACCCTGACACTCAAGACCTTGACATCAGAGGGTCCTCAGAGAGCTCTGGGAGAGCTGGCTCTCTCCCTTCTCAGCCTCCTCAGTCTGGCTGAGATGTCCATTGTCAGTCTCTTAGATCTAGGGTTTATATGTTCAGACTATCCAGTAAAATCTGGGTGCAGATGCCACACTTCTGGGAAAAGCCTTTGCTCCCTACCTCTCTGTGTACATCAGTGACTGATTTTTATCTCAAAGACATGCTGCATAATGCTTTAATGAAAATAATAAATGTAGGTAAAGTACAAATAAATGAAAAATAAATACCAATATATCCAGCATGAGCCTTCTCCTCGGTCCATATGATCTTTCCCAGACTAAGCAGCAATAAATAGATTGAAGGCAGATAGATAGATAGACAGACAGATAGATAGATAGATAGATAGATAGATAGATAGAGAGATAGATAGATAGATTTGATCTGAATAGAGCAGGCCCAGACTCCAGGGATATTCATTCTGGCCCCATCTGATTCCACAGAAAGGTAGAAAGGCATATATCCTGAGGATTTTATACTCCTAGCAAAACCTTCTGGTGACTTGGTGATCAGTGTCTAGGCTACCGTGGCCTCCGGGAGCTCCATGTGCCATCACTGGTCTTTTGGGGCAGAAGGGGCTCCATCACCAGACCACCACAAAGGCTGAAATCCCCACCTCAGCTCCATGATTGAAGCAGCAGCATACAATGTAAAGAGTTCTGGGTTGGAGCAGAAGGCACTGCAGTAGAGTGGCAGCTCTGCTACTTACTACCTAGAAGTCAGTCAATAAGTATTTTTAAGCACCTACTATGTGTCAGGTCTAGTGTTAAATGCTAGGGATACAGAAGAGGAAAAGATAGTCCCTGTCCTCAGGGAGATCATCGTCTAATGGGGAAAACAAGGAGACAGATAGTTACAACATACTACATATGAGAAATGATTAACAGAAGGAAGACACCAGAATGAAGAGGGTTAAGGAAAGACTTCCTGTAGAAGATGGGATTTTAGAGAATAGCTGGGGGCGCAGCCAAGATGGCAGTGTAGAAGCAGGAAAACTCCCTGTGCTCCCCCCATAACCACCTCAAATACCTATAAAATATGACTCTAAACAAACTTTAGAGCGACAGAACCCACAAAGTGACAGAGAGAAACAAACCTCCCGCTGAAGACAGCCCTGCAGGTCAACAGGAAGGGTTGATCACAGAACCAAGCCCTGTGTGAGACCATGGTTTTAGCCTCAGGGCAGCCATGACCAGCTGTGGCTAGAGGGAGAGTAGATCACCAGCAGCTGTGGTGGTTTCCAGAATTATCAACCCATAAATGCAAAAGAGTTCAATGTGGACTTTGTCTGAACAGGTGATCCAGGCTCTGCCCCTGGAGGGAGAAGCAGCTGAAGAACAGTGGCCGCCTCATCATTGCTGCGTCAGAGCTCTTGGCCTGCAGATTGTAGGGGGACCAAGCAACCAGTCTGAGGGGTAATCACTTTTGCTTTAACCTGCTTGAATCTGGATTACCATCTAGGGTGGAGGTCCTGGGGTGTGTGACCAGTGAGCCAGAGTATGTGGAGGCTTCAGAGAGGACAGCCAACTAATACCTCTAGTAGCTGAGAAAACCCCAGTAATTTGGGATAAAGATCTCTTCTCTAGTAGCAGAGTTCTACTCTGGCAAAAAGCTCAAAAGTCAAATAATTGAATGGCAACATGAGCAAGCAAAGGAAGCAAAGCAAGTAATCTGACTTTGTATTCATTTTGGGGGGACAAAAATGATCAAAGCATGAAACATGTAGAAGACAGCAAAATCAGAACTCCTGCACCAAAAGCTTCCAAGGAAAATATGAACTGATTAAAAGGCCATAGAGGAGCTTAAGAAGGATTTTGAAAACCAAATAAAAGAAGTGGAGGAGAAATTGGGAAGGGAAATGAGAATGATGCAAGAAAATCATGAAAAGAGAGTCAACAAGTTGACTGAAGAAAATAACACCTTAAAAATAGACTAACTCAAATGGCAAAGAGGATCAAAAAGCCAAGAAGAATGCCTTAAAAAGCCAAATTTGCCAGATGGAAAAAAGAATCTCAAAATCTCACTGAGGAGAATCATTCCTTCAGAATTAGACTGGGACAAATGGAAGCTAATAACTTTATGAGAAATCAAGATACTATTAAACAGATCTAAACAAATGAAAAAAATAGAAGGCATGTGAAATATCTCATTGTAAAAACCACTGACCTGGAAGATAGATCTAGGAGAGATCGTTTAAAAACTATTAGGCTACATGAAAGCCATGATGAAAAAGAGAGCCTAGAAATCATCCTTCAAGAAATTCTCAAGGAAAATTGCCCTGAAGTTTTAGAACCAGAGTGCAAAATAGAGGTTGAAAGAATCCAACAATCACCTCCTGGAAAAGACGCCAAAAAAGAAAAAAACCTCCTAGGAACATTGTAGCCAGGTTCCAGAATTCCCAGGTCAAGGAGAAAATGTTACAAGCAGCCAGGAAGAAGCAATTTGAATATTGTGGAAACACAATCAGGATAACACAGCATCTGGCAGCTTCTACACTGAGGGATCAAAGGGCTTGGAATATGATATTCCCGAGGTCAAAGGAGGTCAAAGGAGCTGTGGGATTAAAACCAAGAATCACCTACCCAGCAAAACTGAGTATCATGTTTCAGGGCAAAATATGGTCATTCAATGAAATAGATGACTTTTAAGCATTCTTGATTTAAAAAAAAAACAGAGCTGAATAGAAAATTTGACATTCAGATACAAGAAGCATGAGAAGGTAATCAGGGAAAAGAAATCCTAAAGAATTTATCAAAGTCAAACCGTAAATGGTTTGCATATTTTATTTGTATATTCCTACTTGGAAAGAATGATAATTGTAACTGATGAAACTTTTCTCAGCATGAGAATAGTCGAAGGGAATTTAAATGTGTGTGTGTGTGTGTGTGTGTGTGTATACACATACACATACATATATATGTCTATATAGGAGGGTATATGGGTGCATGAATAAATATGTGAGTGTGTGTGTATATGTTTACACGTATACATAGACAGAGGGCACAGGACCAATTGAATAGGAAGGGGTGATACTTAAAAGGTGAAATTGAGAGGTGGAAGAGGAATATAATGAGAGCAGATGGGGAGAGACAGAATAGGGTAAATTATCTCAAATAAAAGAGGCAAGGGAAAACTGTTACAATGGAGGGGAAGAACAGAAAGGCCAAAGGGAATGGGTCTATCTTACTCTCATTGAATTTGGCTTAGGTAGGGAATGATATATACACTAAATAGGGTATCTCACCCTACAGGAGAATAGGGGGGAAGAGGACGAGGCAGGGTGATGGAAGGGAGGGCAGGCTGCAGGGAAGGGAAGTTGGAAACACCCACTTTTGAAAAGGGACAGGGTCAAAGTAGAGAAAAGAACAAGTGGGGGTTGGGATAGGAGGGAGGGAAGTATAGTCAGGCTTTCACAGTGTATCCACTACGGAAATGGTTTGTGTAGCTACACATGCACAACATATACTGAATTGCTTATCTTCCCAGTAAGGGTGGGTGACAAAGGAGGAAGAGGAAAAATCTGGAATTCAAAGTTTTAAATCAAATGTTTAGAAATACATCATCATCATCATCATCATCATCATCATTTTACATGCAACTGGGAAATAAGATATACAGGCACTGGGGTATAGAGATCCATCTTGCCCTACTGGAAAGTCGGAGGGGAAGTGGGGAGGAGATAGGTCAGAGCAGACTGGGGAGGGGGCACACAGTGGAATCGATGTCTTGTAGTGGTGAGTAGGGGAAAGATAGGGAGAAAATTTGTAACTCTTTGTAAAATTTCTTGTGGAAACGAATGATGTAAACTAAAAATATACATAAAATTTAATTTAAAAAAGGAGATGGGATTTTAGTTGTTACTGAAAGAAGTCTGTGAAGCCAGAGATGGAGATGAGGAAGGAGAGCATTTCAGGCATGAAGGACAGTCAAGAACAATAACTGAAAGTGCCAAGAACTGAGACAGTCTTGTTCGTGAAACAGCCAAGAAGTCCCTCCATCAGAGTCCATGGCTGGCGACTAAGGTATAAGAAGACTAGAAAGGGAGGAGAAGGGCCTTGAATGCCAGATGATTTTGTATTTGGTCCTGGAGGTGATAGGGAGCCACCGAAGTTTATTGTACCAGGAGATTACATGGATGGACTTGTGTTTTAGGAAAATCACATTAATGGCTGAATGGAGGATAGATTGGAGTGGACATAAACCTGGGGCAGGCAAACTCCAGCCCAATGTCCAATATCTATCACCTTAGTCCAAGTGTGAGGTGATGAGGACCTGTACTAAGGTGGGGCAGTAACAGAAGAGAGAAGGAGACATTTTTTTTAAACAAATGCTTTATTAACTTCTGTTTTACATCACTCATTTCCGCCAGATTTTGAGTTACAATCATTTTCCCCCCGTTATTCCCCTACCCAACCTCCCAGAATAGCAGTCCCACAAGATATCACTTCCTCCAATCTGCTCTCTCCCATACCTTCTCCCATACCCACTTCGACTTTTCCATTAGAGGAAGGTGAATCTTTGTGTCCCAATGCCTGCACATCTTGTCTCCCAATTATAAGCAAAAGAGTATTAATAATAGTATTTATATATATTTGAAACATTTAATGTTAAGACCTCGAATTTCAGATCCATTTCCTTCCTCCTTTGTCACCCATTCCCTCTGGGGAGATAAGTAATTCAGTATATGTTGTACATGTCTAGCTATGCAAAACATTATCATAGTAGATATATTGTACAGGGCTGCTTATAATTCCCTCCCACTCATCCCACCCCCCACCTGGTCCATTCCCTACATGATCCTGTCCCTCTTCTATAGTATGTACTTCCAACCTCCCCTCCCCCCAAGGATGCCCTCCCATCCATCATCCCTCCTCTCATCCCCCTTCCCGCTATTCTGCTGCAGGTTGAGATATACCATTTAGTATGTATGTCATTCTCTCCCTGAACCAAATTCAATGTGAATGTGTTTTTGCCTTTTTAGCCTTTCTATTCTCCCCCTCCCTTGCAACCACTTCCCCTTGCTTCTTCTACATGAGATAGTTTACCCTATCCTGTCTCTCCCCATCTTCTCTTGCCACTTTCCTCTCTCACCTCATAATTTTATCCCTTGAGTATTCTCCCTTCCCAACAAATTCAACCTATGCCCTCTATCCATATATAACTGTAACCATATACACACACATTCACATATGTATTCATATGACCACACACCCTTCTTCCATTATTTTCATAGTGAGAAAGATATCATCAGTCACAGTTATTACTTTTCCATATAGGAATGTAAATAGTTCAACTTTGATAAGTTCCTTTTGATTTCTTTTCCCTGATTACCTTCTCAGGCATCTCTTCCTTCTTGTGTCTGGATGTCAAATTTTCTATTCAATTCTGGTTTTTTCCTCAAGAATGCTTGAAATTCCTCTATTCCACTGAATGACCATATTTTCCCCTGAAACAAAATACTCAGTTTTGCTGGGTAGGTGACCCTGGGGTACATTCCCAGCTCTTTTGCCTTCTGGAATATCATATTCCGTGCCCTTCGATCCCTCAGTGTAGAAGTTGCCAGGTCCTGGGCTATTCTGATTGTGTTTCCACAATATTGAAATTGTTTCTTCCTGGCTGCTTGTAGTGTTTTCTCCTTGATCTGGGGCTTCTGGAACCTGGCTATAATATTCCTGGGAGTTTTCTTTTTGAGATCCTTTTCAGGAGGTGATCTGTGGATTCTTTCAACCTCTATTTTGCCCTCTGGATCTAAAACATCAGGGCAATTTTCCTTGAGAATTTCTTGAAGGGTGATTTCTAGGTTCTTTCTTTGATCATAGCTTTCAGGTAGTCCAATAATTTTTAAATTATCTCTCCTGGATCTATTTTCCAGGTCAGTGGTTTTTCCCATGAGATATTTCACATTGCCTTCTATTCTTTCATTTGTTTGGATCTGCTTAACAGCATCTTGATTTCTCATAAAGTCATTAGCTTCCATTTGCTCCAGTCTAACTCTGAAGGAATGAATCTCCTCAGTGAACTTTTGA
Organism: Gymnobelideus leadbeateri; assembly: GCA_011680675.1. NCBI lineage: Eukaryota > Metazoa > Chordata > Mammalia > Diprotodontia > Petauridae > Gymnobelideus > Gymnobelideus leadbeateri. The sequence continues at coordinate 322,762 of WOXC01009014.1, read as the reverse complement.
GATTCTTTTTCCATCTGGCAAATTCGACTTTTTAAGGCATTCTTCTCCTCATTGCCCTTTTGGGCCTCCTTTGCCATTTGAGTTAGTCTATTTTTTAAGGTGTTGTTTTCCTCAGTCAGGCTGTTGACCCTCATTTCATACTTTTCCTGCATCCTTCTCATTTCTCTTTCCAATTTTTCCTCCACTTCTCTTATTTGATTTTTAAAGTCCTTCTTAAGGTCCTCTATGGCCTGCAACCCGCTCATGTTTTCCCCTGGGGCTTTTGGAGCAGGACTTCTGACCTCACAGTCCTTTTCCCGCTCTATGCCCCCAAAATAGGAGTCTAGGGTTGCATTTTTCTGTTTCCTTTGCCTTGGCATGTTGCCACTTAATTACTTGACTTTTGGGCTTGTTGCCACACTATGGCTTTAAGGCCAGATAGAGGAATATTCATCCCGAACATGTGGGGGGCAACTTCCATTTCTGGCAAGCTGTAAACCCACCCCCAACTTCCACCCCAGTTCACAATCCAGATCCAGGGAGGTTATAGCAAGAGCGATTACCCCCAAGACTGATCGCTGGATCTCCCTACAGTTAGCATGCAGTCCGGGAGCTGGTGCTGCCTCTGAAAACTACAAAATGGCATGTCTCCTCAGTGGCTTCTAGCTCCCCAGGGAGGAAGCTGACACATTCCCCAAATACAGGTCCCAAAGTCCATAGGACACTAACCTCTAACTTTGTCCTAGGCATGTCTGTGTTGATAATTCTGGAATCTCCACAGCTTCTGGTGTTCTGGGTTTCCTCCACCTGGCTGCTGGCCCTGCCGCCCTGGGGCTAAAACCTTGGCTCACGGGGACCTGGGCTCGGCTTGGCTCCCAGACTGCTGCCACTGGTCCTTCCTGCAGGGCTGCTGGGCTGTCCTCAGCGGGAAGTTAGCTTCTCTGTGTTGTTCTGTGAGTGCTGGGGCTCCAGAAGTTGTTCAGAGTCCCCTTTTACATAGTTTGGGGGGAATCTGGGGGCAGAGTGGCTTGGATGAGCTGTTTCTACTCCGCCATCTTGGCTCCGCCCCCCCAGAAGGAGACATTTTTGAGAAATGTGGTCAAGGAGAAGGCAACCAACTTTGATGCCATAGTGGATGTGGGGTGTGAGAGATAGTGAGAAGCTGAAGATTATGATAATATGGAAGCCTATATGACTGGGAAAATTGTGTTGCCCCCAACAGCAAAGGAAAGTTTGGAGTTAGAGTCTGAGCTTGAGTGAGAGAGCATGCAGACCTAACGCAAAGTGTGCAACTCTGATGGGCTGCCATGTTGTTTGAAGGCCAAATGTACATACACAGAAAGACTGTTTTACAGAACTCCCCCCACAGGGGCTCAGAAGAAGCCATGTAAGGAAGTTCTCATGGTCTCTCTATAGAATCATTTGGAATCAATTGCATGACATGGGAGACTGGCCCAGGACTGCCAGTGTGGCATGCCCACAGTAGAGATGGCAATGTGCTCTAGGAGCAAATCAGAGCTGAAGTCACTCAAAACACATGTGAGCTGTACACACTTAGAGCCAACCCCCTCCAAATGTGCCTATGGACCATTTGTGTGCAGCCTGTGGGGGAGCCTTCCAAGTGGGTATTGGTCTGATCAGTCCAGGCAGACATGCTGTACCCTGAGACCAACATCATGGTGGCATTTTGGTCCTCATTGAACACAAAGGACCACAATCAATAGGGAAGTTGGGGAGTTTATGGTGGGGGAAGATAATGAATTCCATGGCAAACCACCCCAATATCTTCACCAAGAAAACCCCCAGTGGGGACTCAAAGAGTTGGGCACAATGGAACAATAACTGAATATATTCAATCAAAGATATCTATCAAATATATCATTCAAGATATCTGAAAGGAGCAAAACTGATGGGCAGTAGAGAGTTTAGGACACAAGGGTAGGCTGGGGAGTCATTAACACTGAATGGTGTTCACTGATCACTGGATCACTGAATGATCACTGAATGCTGAAGAGCTGATGAGATCACTTGCTGAAGAAGGATGGAAGGAGCTAGAGACTAGGTTGGTAGAGCGGGCGGTGCAGGGGGGATGGCGGCCAAGCCTGGCCCTTTGGTGTCTTCCCTCAAAGGACCTCTGAAGCAGGAAATGGCCAGAAGCCATCATCACTCCTCTTCTCTCCTGAGGCTGGAGACCAGGCCAGAGCCAAGTCACCTTGAACAAATCAGTGGCAACCTCTTTGGGCCCCAGCTCCTTGTATGTAAAGAGGGGGTTTCTTCTGCTTCTCAGTCTTCTCTCCCACAGTCTGTTGGCCTGGTGTGTAGTCATCTAAGTAGCAACTCTACTCCCTTTGTCACCTGTCTGTGGGTGTGTATTTATTTTCATACCTGACAAAATAATGCCAGATGTCCCAGCCCGGCATCAGTGATGGAACAGGAGAAAGGCACAGATTCCCCTCCCCCCATCTGTTTCAGCTTGTACATGCAGCTCACCTGCATTGTTAAGTCCTCTGTCTCCTAAAGACTCCATCACGACATGGCCTTGAAACCTTGTGGGGAACACGCAATCATGACCCACGCAGGTTCTTCTGGTTTGCATCATTCTCCTTGTTTAAAGCTTTTTAAAAGAGTGTCTACCCAGGGAGCTTGAGGGAAGTTAAATTGTGGAGAAGATAAGAGAATATGTGTGTGTGTGTTTGTGTGTGTGTGTGTGTGAGAGAGAGAGAGAGAGAGAGAGAGAGAGAGAGAGAGAGAGAGAGAGAGAGAGCAAGGAAGTGGCAAGAATGCAGCATTCTCTCACTTGGGGTATTTGTATTTTCATTAAGGTCTTTAAAAAGCAAAGGCCTTTCATGTCCAAAGGAATAAGCTGTCAATGGTGACTTGTGACAGGCACATGGAGGACTCCTGAGCCAAAGGTCTTATTTTCTCTCTCCTCTCAAAGTTCCTCTCAAAGTTTTTAGTCTTAAACCACTTGCCTGCTATTTAGTGATGGACGATCAGTGTGGACCATTCAAGCTTTCAGTCCTTGAGTTTGCATTTGTCTTCCTCTGGTGACCACCCATTCTTCCAGCAGAGCAGCCTAGGAGTGGGGTCTGTAAGGGGGAGGGGGAGGTAAAAAACCTGCTCCAATCTGCCCTCAGAATTCATAAACTGACTCTCCAGAGATGAGTAACACTTTTCATCAGGAATCCTTCAGTATCGTCTTAGATCATTGTATTGCTGAGAATAAGTTACTTACAGCTCATTATGGTGCAGTATTGCCACTACTGTATACACTGTTCTCCTGGTTCTGATTACTCACTTCATATCAGTTCATGTAAGTCTTCTCAGGCAAAACTGCTTTTTCCTAAGGTAACAGTTACATCGAAATTCAATGACCATTCCTCACCCCCACCTCCCTGATACCCTGATTGTTTCTCCTCTAGGTTTTCAGGACAGTGTTGACCCTCGCTCTACTTCAGAGTCTGTTTTCCTGGCTCTTCAGTGTCCCAAAGGGCTGTGTCTTGGGTTTTCCTCTCTCTATTTCTATACTCTTCTATACTGTTTGCCTTGGTGCTCTCATCAGTCACCATGGGTTCAGTGATCATTTCTATGCTAATGATCTACCTATCCAGCCCTGACCTCTCTGCTGACCTCCAAGCTTGCATCTCCAAATGATACTGGGCATCTTAACCTTAACCTGCCTCATTATATTTCCCCCCAAAAGCAAACCCCCTTCCAAATGTCTCTATTATTGTAAAAGGGCCCCACCAGACTTGGAGTCTCCCAGGCTAACAATTATCCCACAGGCTTCCTCAACTCCTCAATCTCTCTCACTCCCATTTCCGATCTATTGCCAAGGCCTGTCAGTTTTTACCTCTTTAGCATCTCTCCTCTGATTCCACCACTGCCCAGTGCAAGCTCTTACATACTCATGCTTGACTTCCTGTAATACCTGCTGCTAAGCCTTCCTGCCACAAGTCTCTCCTCATTGCAGTCTGTGCTCCACTCAGCTATCACAGGGACCTTCCTAAAGTGTAGGCAGGTCTAGCCATCTCTCTCTCTCTCCCTCTCTCTCTCTCTCTCTCTCTCTCTCTCTCTCTCTCTCTCTCTTTCTCTCTCCTTCCCTCCCTCCCTCCCTCCCTCCCTGGAATCAAATATAGAATCTTTTTGGCATTCAAAGCCCTTCTTAACCTCTCCCTGCCCCCCCCCACACCCACAAGCATACATTTTCCAGCCCTCTTCCATCTTCCATCTTCCACATACTCTTCCAGGTAGTAACACTGGCTTCCTTGCTGTTCCTGTCCCCCATGTCCTTCCTCATCTCTGCCTCCTAGAGAGCTCTCTGACTTCCCTCAAGTTCCAGTTTTAATCCTCCTTGCCACGGGATGCCTTTCCTTACCACCCTCAATGCTGGTGTCTTTCCTCTGCTTATTCTTTTCAGATCCATGTACACCTGCATATAGGTATGCACATGTATGTGAGCACAGAGAGGGGCAGGTTTATGGGGGAGGGAGAAAGCAGTATCTGTCCACTTTCTCTCCACCATTCAAGCTTCTGCTCCCTGAGAGCTGCATTGATCTTTCTTGTATCACCAGCACTTAGCCTCAGCCTAGCATGCAGTAGATGCTTCAGTCCTTATTGGCCAAGCTGCTGCTGACAGACTGATGGACTCCCCCTCTTCCAGCTTCCTTTCTATCTACATTTTTGCACCAAATTCCAGAAGAGTGGCTACAGTCTCCCCCCCACCCCAGTGACAGAGGGAATTTATTTTTAAAATGCAGTGACACTTATTGAGCACCAGTTGTATACCAGGCAATTTTCTCACTTCTAAGACTAGAAAGCAACATTGAAAATCCCTTTCCCACCCCCTCACCCCGCCAGAATCTGCTGCCTCATTTGGGCAGACCACTTGCCGTTGGTGACCTCCAGGAAGCCCTTAGTAACAGCATCCAGAAGAGAGAATGAGGTCTCACTCTGGGGTGCTGGGACCAGACTCTTACCACTATTTACTTTGTCTCTCTCAGCAAGTGCCCTGACCCAGATCCCAATGCACTCATCAGAAGACAATCCCTCTGTTAGGCTCTGAGGTCTAGAAGAAGAAGAAATCCCACATTCAAGTCATTGGTTCAAGGGTTTTTCCTTCCTAAGAAAATCTGAGGCTCTTTGGTCAGTCTCAATTCCACAGCTTTAGCAGAGGCTGGAGCAGCCATCACTGTGAAACCCCTGCTTCCTCCCAGCTGCCTGGTCTTTGTTCTTCCCTTCCTTTGTAGGCCCAGGTGTCCCCCCAACACCCTCTCTAGCCAATATGCAGTTGAGGAGGTAATTACTTTCCCTGCTATTTCCCCATGAAATGAAAATTCCTTGGAGAATGGACTTGACTTTGGCTCCTGAAGAGCCAATGGGAGTAGGGGGATGGTCTTCCTGGGCTCTTCCCAGCATAGAGAAGAGTATGGGGGAGGCAGAGATGGCTGCCTGGCAAGGCTCTGTTCCACCCCAACATTTGGCTGCAAATCTCTCAAGTCCTCCTTGTTTTCAATCGTGACATTTCTCCATGCTCAGATGCCAATGTGATGTAACATTTCTTTTTGATGTTCTAAAATGGGTCTGGCAGTTACTTTGGCTGAACACAGAATCAGCATGGGAGTCTGCTAGAAAACTTTCTACTTGCTGGTCTTATCTTCCAGCTCTTCCTTCTGAATTGCCACTGTCCTCCTCCTCCCTTCTTCTTTGTTTCCCTGTCTCCCTCCCAAAGTGGCCATTCGACACACCTTTCCACAGCCTCCCTACCTGGATCCTGCATGGAGATGCAGAAGTGATCTGGGCTCACAGCAGAGGAGTGCCTGCTTTGGCAGATCTAGCCAAGCTGAGCAGAGGCTATTTGAGGACACGCCCTTCCCTGAAAAGGTTGACTGACCCAGCCCCTCCGAGGGCCTATCTCTGCAAAGCAGCTTCAAAACAACAGACCACTGAGAAGAAACAGGTTAGGATCCCAGGGCAGCCTGCAGTACCCAGAGCTTTGGAAGGGAGAAAGGACTCATTGGCACTTCATTCCATCCTAGATATATCGTTGGCATGGTCCAAAAGCAGGTCCAAGGACATTCGGGGTTGGATTGAGGCTGGTAAACTCATTGTGAAGCAAACATACACCATCCTGACGGTGGAGAAGTAATCCAGCTCAGACCCAGAGGGAAGGAACTCTATCCTCTCCCTTCAGCTTGGAACCAGAGAGAAGGAATTCTGGGTCCTCTCCTTCCAGTCCTGCCAGAGTGACCCAGACACCAGAATGGTGCAGCTACCTGGATTGTTTTACAAAGAAGGTCTGAGAGCTCCAAGTCAAGATATTAATTTGCTTATCTGGGAAACAAGTGTTTAAAATTGTGGTCTTCTGTTGGGTAGGGGAGGAGGGGAGGGGGGCAGTGTGCTTATGTTCTCCCCAGGCTGTCCTCACCTGTGTCTGGTGCATCTGAATTGAAACCACAATAATAAATGAATGTCAGGCTAGTCAATAATACCCCATCCCCAAGACCCATAAACAAGCCTGCAGAGCAGCCAAGACACTCAGCATTCTCACTGTCCCCAAAGGACTTCCCTCTTCTTCCAATCGATTGCACCTGGGGGTCTGGCCACTCAGTGATCTTGAGAGGGGACCACACTTTACATCTCTGAGGATGAGAAGTCCAGGGAATCCAGAGGATAGGAAAGCTGTTCATCTTTAAGCCAAACCTCATTGCAACAAAAACAGGCCTAATATCTGCTTCATGTTGTTGCCCCATAGAGGAGGACAACACTGATGCCAGGGCCGGAGCCTCCCACACCTGGCCCCTCTGCTTGGGCTCGTCCCTGAAGACTGCAAGGGCTTGGATGTTGTCTCAGAGAGATTAGGGTCAATAGCAAAAAAGAGCATTGATCAAAGGGGCCCCTACAGCCTGCCCCTCCTCCCCCCACCACATTTCAAGAAGTAGATTTTAAAATCTATCTTTATTTTGGAAAATAAAGCTGAAGACAGTGAATCACTGCCTTTAACACTCCCTGCTGGGGAGCCCCCAATCTGTGAAGAATGAATGAATGAATGAGTGAATGAATAAATGAATGAAAAATCAAACATTGATCCAGTGCTTGCTGTATACCATCCCCAGGGGGAAAAAAATCCACAAGCTAAGAGAGTTCTTGCTTTCAAAGGCCTTGCCTTTGAACGGGACTTGGCCCCTTAGGAAGGGAAGGCTGGGGAGCTAGCAGCCCCTTGACACACCCCTTCCATGGAGGATGGCAAAATTGACTTAAGAAGTAGGCCTTATAGAAGGCTGAACTTTAGAATAAAAGTCCTTCAGCTTTTACAAAGAACTTTATATATAAATCTATGTATATGTGTATTATAAGATATAGATATGTAGCGTATATGTAAGCATGGATACATAGAGGGCTCAGAGTGGTGTGAGGGTACTCAAGCTTAAAGTGCACTACAACTTTTGGGACACTCTATGCAGTATCTCCTCTGTGTTTCCCAGCAGCCTGGGAGGTTGGCACCAGCGTTACCCTTGCTTTACAAAGGAGGAGAGTGAGGAAGACAGGAATCAAGGGACTTGACTAGAGTCACCAGATCAGTAAGTGGCAGAGGGAGGATTTGAACTCTACCCTGACATCAAGGCCAGTCTGCTCTTGGTGCCTCAAACTACTGAGAATTATTCTTGTTGGTTGGAACTCTTGTGCTTCTAAAATGAGCCCCAAAGTTTCCAAGAGAATCAGCAATAGCTGCTTTGTTGCTGTTTCAGAAGTGGCTCCCAGAGGCAGGACGCTGGGGGCTTGTCCAAGAGCAGGGTTGAGAGCAGAGTCAGACCTCTTCAGAACCACCGCTCTCTGGCTTTGGTCCAGTCCAGCTCACTGACCTAAAGGTTTCTAAAACTTGAAAGAAAGTACTTTGGAAAAAAGGACTGGAGGTATCCAGGATAAGGAAATTAGCACTTCTATCATTAAATTTCCCTTGAGTTCCACGTGCATGGAGGGAGAGAAAATACTGTTGAAAGCCGCTTTGGGAAAAGGAGTCACTGTGCTGCTGGGGGGAAGAGTTCAGCTAAGGATGATCCGAGGCTCTCAGCTGGGTGCTTCTGCTGCTTTGGTCGGCAAGGGTCCCAAGGAGCCACTGTGGCCAGACCCTCCTCACTGGAGAGTAGATAATCCTTCCCTCCTTCCACATACTTCTTATTTCCTGCAGGCCCCCTAGCAGTGGGCCTCAGGTTGGTCAGCCCAGACTTCTGCCAGGAGAAAGACCGCCAGGATCGTGGAAACCTCCTTTCTGCCTCATGATGTCACACAGACATCCCCCTTCTCTTCATTCAAACTGCCTCCCCACCCCCTCTCTTCTCTTTTTTCCCCCTTTAATATTAGCTGAATGAATGGGGGTTTTATATGGCCTGCTTCCTCCTGGTTTTTCATCTGCTGTCTGTTATTCATTCAAATGGTTCCTAATTCTAGCTGATGCCTGGTTAGTCTTGCCTCTGAGCTCTCAGGTTACTATGAGACACAAGCCTACGAATACCCTGGACCATGGGACTGGCAGAGATAAACCCCAGATGAGGGATCTTGTCTTCACCAGCCCAATGCTGAGATGTGTGTTTGTGTGGAGGGGGGAGGGGGATACCTGCAGCCACAAATGCACTGCTTCCCGTAGATTAATCCCAGCCTGGCAGGAAGAAAGCTAATGTACCTGTCTCTACTGGGTGTTTGGAGCTAGGAGGACAGGTCCACCCAAGCACAATGAGCCTGGTTGAAACATCTGGAAGGGAGCCCTGCTGGGAAGGGGAGGGTTATCTGGGTACTTTTTGCTTCTTGAGGGCCTGGCCACAAATCCAATTCAACCACCCCACTTAGACCAACAGAGCCAGGCAATGATTGCCTTGTGAACAGGACAGGAGCTCTGGCAGAGCCCTGCCCTCTGTGCTTTCAGGGCAAGGCCTCTAGAAGCACATCAACCTGGCAGGCCACCAGGGACAGTGGGCCTTGCGAAGAGGATCCAGGCCAAGGGTTTGTAGCAGGACTGGAAAGCACTTAGGGATACACTTTGGGATCTCTCTAAGGGTCCTACCTAGAAGAGCTCCAAGACCTTGGATTACCAAAACTATCCTCCCTTTCCTCTGTCCTCATCCCCCTATTTCACCCCCAATTTCTGAGATGCCAGGACGCTGTTACTGAGAGACCAGGTGTAAGCTAGAAGGAGCAAGGACCTCCCCCAGTAAATTCAGAGTCCAGACCCTCCAGAGCCAAGAAGTAGGAGGGATGCACAGCCTTGGAGGGTGGAAGAAGTTAGGCAGAGGTGGGTTAGTGTGTGGGTTTGGGCCCTAATTAATGAGCCTCTCCAATGATGAGCAGGCCACAGGTCTGGGGACAGGTAGGAAGCAGTGGTGCCTCCAGCTGCCAGAGACAGTGAAGAAATGGCCCCAAAGTGCCTACAGAGAACAAGGCCACCCATGGGTGCATATAGACAAGGGACCCTCACAGATACAGACAGTCATAGACATAGTGGGCTGGCTGGCAAGCCAGGAAACTGACTAGGGAGCTCTCTCTCTCTATCTCTTTCTGTCTCTCTCTGTCTCTGTCTTTGTGTCTCTGTCTCTGTCTCTCTGTCTCTCTCTGTCTCTCTCTCTCTCTCTCTCTGTCTCTGTCTCTCTGTCTCTGTCTCTGTCTCTGTCTCTCTGTCTGTGTCTTTGTCTCCATCTCTCTGTCTCTCTCTCTCTCTCTTTCTCTCTCTGTCTCTCTCTCTCTGTCTCTCTCTCTCTCTCTGTCTCTCTCTCTCTCTCTCTCTCTCTCTCTCTCTCTCTCTCTCTCTCTCTCTCTCTCTCTCTCTCTCTTTCTCTCTCTGTCTCTGTCTCTCTCTCTCTCTCTCCCTCCCTCCCTCCCTCCCTCCCTCTCTCTACTCTCTGTGTCTGTCTCTGCCCCCCCCTTCCTCTCCCTCCCTCTCCACTTTCCTGTCGCCCCTCTCTTTTCCCTGCTTATCCCTCCTCCTGCAGCAGTCAGTGCTGGACCCTTCTTTCCTGTCTCCTTTCTTCTCTCTCTTCTCATTTTCTCACCCCAAGTCAGGGGACAGTAGTAGCTGCGGTCAGATTCTCTCCCCACCCGACTCCAGTGATTGTCCCCTGCCTCCCTTGAGCCTGCAGCAGCTGGGGTCATAGTGGCTAAAGCTGAGGATGAGGTTAGAGTCCTAAGTGGGAAGGCTGAGGAGGGCAAAGGAAAGCAGCTGCAGCCCCCGCCACCACCACCCCCCCCCCAAAAAAAGAAAGAAATCCAGCAGCTTCATGATCGTGGCGGCGCCTGTGGCAGGAGCTCCACATTGCCTTCAGGCTGGGGTGCAGAGCTAAGTGCTGCGTGGGAGGAGGGACCGGGAGGAAAAAGAGAGGGACGACAGAAAAGAGGAGGGGAGGAAGAGAGAGAAGGAGAGAGAGAGAGAGAGAGAGAGAGGGAGAGAGAGCGCCGCAGCCCCAGACCAAGGAGGGGAGCGGCGGTTGGAAGCACAGGAGTAGGAAAGGGGCAGGGAGAAGCCCGAACGGTGCAGAGGAGAGAGGCAGCCAAGACAGAAGAGGGAGGGAGGGAGGGAGGGAGAGGAGGGCGAGGCGGCGCTGGCAGCCAGCACATAGACTCGGACTGGCAGCCGGGCAGCCGCCTGGGAGGGTAAGGAGGGCAAGGAAAGGGTGAGGGCAGCGGATAATCGAGAGAGGCCAGGGTGCGAGGCAGGCACAGACCCGCGCACAGGCAGTCCCGAGCAGCCCCAGCGCCTCCGGAGCGGAGCCGGGGGCAGGCATCGGCACCTCCCTCCACCGCAGCCCGAGGCCGGAGGAGCGTCAGCCGGGTGAGGAGCCAACAAGCCAGGCAGCCAGACACCGAGCACGCCCGGCTGCCGGCCCGGCCGCCAGCCCCTGCTCCCGAAGCCGGTGTGGCCAGCAGCGGCCAGCCCCATCACCCTAGCCCTGTGTCCGGAACAAACGAACCCAGCCTAGCCGAGCGATCCCCCGCGGAGCCAGTCCGGGGCCGGATCGAAGCACCGACGGACGGAGCTCAGCCCCGCGGAGCCCAGGTAAGGTGGCCGCCCGCCTGCGCGTCCGGCCGCTTGGCCACCCTCTGGTCCAGCCAGCCCGCCGGCAGCCCATCAGTCCGTGTCTCCGTCCCTGCGCCTGCCCGGCCTCTCCCGGTCCCTGTTTTCAGCTGCCAGGGCTGCTGTAGTCGCCTCCTCAGCTGCCTTTGTCTGCCTCCTCCCGTCTCCTTTCTGCCCCTTTGCCTTTCTCAGGGTTCGGGAGATCCACTTTGCTGGCCTCGGAGGACTCCGAGTGTGTGTGTGTGTGTGTGTGTGTGTGTGTGTGTGTGTGTGTGTGTGTGTGTGTGTGTGTGTGTGTGTGTGTTTGCGTGTGTGTTTGTGTTTATGCGTGTGTGTATGCGTGTGTGTGTGTGCCCTAGCCTCCTACCTAGGGGCCTCTTTAAGCACAACCCCAGAGAACGCCACCAAAGCTTGGAGGAAAGTCTGCCCCCCCACCCCGACAGAATGGCTGGGAGGGGGGCACGAGAGTTGAAGAATGAGGCAGGGTTCGGTCTGGGCACTGAAAAGTTGTCTAGTGTCTGGGGCAGGGGGGCGGGGCACTGCAGGCGAGCCCCAAGGGTCCTGCTGCCTCAGTGGTCGGCAGTGGGAAGGGGGGGATGGGGTGAGCGGATCGGTCCCTTGTGTCTCCCACCAGCTCAAGGGGAGGCTCCCTGACTCCTCTTTGTAACTAGATGTCGCGTCTGCTGTTGTGTCTGGGGGACGCTGCACGCTGAGTTCCCTGCAGACATACTGAGAAAGTTTTCTTAGGCGGAGACTTGTCTGTCTTCATAAGGCCAAGAAGAGGAGGGCAAGGCTGGGGGCGGGGGTGAGACGAGACCGCTCGGTCCTTCTCTCTGAGGATTGAGGATGTTTGGAATCGCAAAGCAGGGAAAATGATAGAGAAAGAGGGTGAGAGGGAGGGCAAGTGTGACAGAGAGAGAGGGAGAGAGGGAGAGAGGCGCCCCGGGTTGAACTGAACTAGAGCATAGTCCTGCCAGTGCATTCCGAGGTTTGCCTGGAACTGAGGGAGGACAGCTGCAGGGCCGGGCGCGAAGGAGAGCTGCCGTTTGGCAGGCCCCAAATGACCCCCTCAGTCCAGTCCTTCCTTGCCCCTCCCTTTCCCCTCCCAAGATTCTAGTTCACCGAATTCGATTCAAACGTGTGAGAGATTCTCGATCACAAAGAAGCGCCCAGGAAGCATTTGAGGATTGGGTTGGGATTGTTGACTTGCAGATTCAAAGCTTAGACTTTCGGTTAGGATTGAGGCAGAGAGGGGCGAACGTGAGTGAGCCAAGCTTGGGCCATCCTTGGACCTCCCCCCTCGCCCACATCCCCCACTTTATAGATACATGCTTCCCATATGGCTCTGGGTCCCCACACTGAAGCAAGTCATTTCGCCTTCAGGGAAGGTGATACCCCTTCCTGTCCGCTTGGCCAAATCCAGAGGACTTTGGTCCTTATGAGTCAGCTGCTCCTTCCTGGGGTTTTCCTATTGGAGGCCAAGGCAGGCCAGGGCAGGTGGCAACTGTCTCCAGATGGTTCTGATTGTGGTCCATCAGATCCTGAACCTCCTGTTGGTTACATGGAACCCCATCCCTTTCCCTGGTCACTAATCCAGACCATGTAGGAGGCTGAGGGAGGTCCCAGCTTGGAGATGATATTACCTGCTCCGTAGCTCATTGTTGCTGCCTGTGTATGTGCCCCTGTTTTCACCCCCTAAGGAATCAGCTCTTGGCACATTTTGGTCCCCAGCTCATCTGGGCAGGTAGACCCCTCCAGCTGCCCATGAGGGAGTAATCACTAAAGATGACTTGGCATATTGAGGAAAATGAAAAGAGGATGGATTCAGCACATCTGAAAGGGAGCTTCAACCCCCCACTGCTGTCTGGGGGCTTGAGGGAAACAGAAATCAGACCACCCTGGAAAGCGTCCTCCACTGTCCAAGGCTCTTCAGCTCACAGCAGACACCCTGTTTGCCGTATAGTACATTTTCGCCTTCGATGGAGGCTGCTTCGAGTGTGCAAATTATCTCCAATGACTTTGCTTCCTCGGTCCCCCCTAAACATGATTACCTTGAGGATTCTCGGCCATGTGCTCTGTGAGAGCAGCCTCTCCCTGTGCACTCTGGGACCTTCCACAAATAAAGGAGCACTCCCTTCAACGCCCAAGGTAGGAAGCATCATAGACCAGCAAGGACTGATAGATGCCATTGAATGTGTAAATGGGGGGCAATTGCCACGCCTGGCAGTCCTTTGCCCATGAGTATTTGAATCCCGTAAATGTAATGAAAAAGTCTCAGATGAGATGAAGACTCCCATGGAATTTTACAGCAAAATACACCCCCCCCCCCACCTGCCCCGACCCCAAGCCTATCTCCGCCAAAAATCAAAAGTTTATAAGAAATTCGTGAGTTAGGTATGTTGAGAGTTCTGAGAAGCTCGGCTAACTGAAGTGGGGCCTGCTGTTCAGGTCTACAAAGCTAAGCATGCATTTCCCCTTCAATGTCGAGGGCACTGAGTCCAGGAGACGAGTGAAGTTGTGGTCTAGAAGAGACACCTTTCTGGTCTTATGAAGTATTTCAGGACAAACTGAGTAATTATAATAAACTCAAGCAATCTGACAGTATGGCTTTCCTCCCCTCCCTCCCCTCCCCTCCTCTTCTCTCCTCTCCCTTCCCCTCCCCTTCCTTTCCCTCCCCTCCCCTCCCCTCCCCTCCCCTCTCCTCCCTCCTCTCCCCTCCCCTCCTCTCCTCTCCCCTCTTCTCCCCTCCTCTCCCCTCCTCTCCTCTCCCCTCCCCTCCTCTCCTCTCCCCTCCCCTCCTCTCCTCTCCTCTCCCCTCCTCTCCTCTCCTCAACCCTCTTCCCTTCCCACCCTTATTTGAAAATTATAAATTCTCCTCCAATATATTTTTTTGTCACAGTTAAACATTCCCAAGATGATGCAGTTAGCCTAGTCAAACCATTTTCCTTTTTGTGACATAGACAGGGGAAGGGAAGAGAGGTATTCTCCGAATCCCGGAATCATAAGAATTAAATGTTCGAGAAATTGACATTACCAGTATCTCCATCCTTATAGATCAGGTGGAAAGGGATGTTATTAGAGGGAGGCTGTTTCTTTGTTGGAAAATACAAGGTAATGGAATATCAGATTAATTCTAAGGAAAGGCAAGCTGTCCCCAAAGAGAAAGGATGATGAGTTTGAAGTGAACTTTGTGCTTGTTTTTGCCAGCCAAGAAAATGGGCAGTGTGTTTTATCCTTTCAATTATGCCCAGGTAGAAATGAATGCCGATGATTGGGAATGAAACCAAGCCAGCCACCCACTTGGAAATTCCCTGCAGGGGGCAGGGAGGAGGGGAGCCAGAGAAGGGGGCCTTTCCATAGGTTTGAGACCCAGACCTTGCAATGGGAGGAGGTGAAAGCAAGCCACTTTAAAAATGAAACTGTCAGGCATACAGAGTCATGTTCTGACCTCTTAGTCAGGGCCTGAGGAGTCATGGGGCACTTATTTTCCTCTGAGGTCAAGGAGGATTTTGTCTTCAGAGAGGAAAGACAATCTGATACCATGTGCCCAGCACTGACAGACATGGAAGTGAAATGTGAGCCCCTATCTCCTCCAAGGTGATGGCCTCTGAGCAGCTGCATTCATGCAGGCACACATACACACATAACCCCACACGACATACACCACATGACACACCACACCACAGACACCACATACACCACACACATGCACATACCACACACCACACACCCATCACACACACACCACACATACACACACATACCCCACAGACATACACACACACACAGATATGATAGCATGGGATTCAGCTTTTTCCAAGGCCATGATGAGGTATTGTCTAAATGGTGAATGTCTGTACTCTACTGGCATTGGGTTCCTCAGCCTAGTAGGAGGAGGTAGCTGTGAATGACAGGCATAAAGGCTGGCTTACTTCGAATCCCAGAATGGCAGGCTGGAGGGGTGGGCTTGGGGTGGAGAGGACCCAGTCTAACTCACTTATGTGGAATTTGTCCAAATCACTCCTCTTCCCTTAGATACAGGAATGATCATTTTGGAGAAAGCATTTTAATATCCAGCATTCTAGAAATCAAAGATCATTTTTCCTTCTCATATTTAATAAAATATGAACAGTAAGAATCTAATGATTGTGCCCATAACAGCCACCAGAAAGGCTGCTCTTACTGCAGAAGTGGGGGTCGGTGCCTTGGCCTCCATGCTACCCATAGGGGCACTGTCCCTTATTCCTACTTAACGTGGGCTTGATTGAGACAAGTCCTAATGTCCTGATTTCTAGAGACCTTTACATTGACGTCAGTTTCACATATCTTTGATTAAGCCTGAGCCTGGTGTTTGAGCAGCTGGTGACAAGTGTTTCCATGTTAGAGCTGCCTTGTAATGTGATAAGTGCACATTGCTGGTTTTATGGAACAGTTATCGTATGTATGCATGTGCATGGGCACGGCACACCCGCTCATCCTTCCACAATGCCCTGGATGAAAAGAGGAAGTGTCAGCTCTCACAGACTTTTCCTACCTTGTGGCCAATGCTGGGGCCTTCTCTCAGCCAGAGCATCGAGCCTCACCCAGCCCCAGCTAGGGCAGTGGAGAGGGGGAGGTAGGCAAGACCCCCTTCTCCAAAGCTCCCAAAAGCTTCAGCACAGTCGTAGTGATGCAGACAAAGCTACAGGGTAGCTGATATGGAAAGAAAGTGGGAGAAAAAGCCGGGGCGGGTGGCCCAGCTCTCCCCCTCAGCTACACATGCTGGGCTCTGGGCTTTGCCAGAGGAAACAGACCAAACAATTCAAGGGGCTTTTGTGACTTCATCCATGAACTAGATGAATGAATCAATGAATGAATGAGAAAGCATTTATTATACACTTACTGTGTGCCAAGCCACTGTACCACAGCGCTACCTTCTGTGAGTTCCGGCTGCTTTTGTGGACAGCCATTCACCCCGGCTTGTTTTTTGAGCAAGTTTTGTGATTCCAGCCACTTCCCGGACTGAATTTCCATCGTAAGCAGCATCTGCTTCCACAGAAAGAAGAGGCTCTGCTCTCCTTGGGCAGTGTCCACCACTGACCCAAAAAGCCTTGTAGCACTTGCTACCTTCTTTTGCCTTACACAACTCCAGTGTTTCCAAAATCGTGTCCCTGGCACATCATTCACCGAATTCTATGAGGAAGGCATCCGGGACTGAGCAAGAGCCCCTCCCTAAATGTGCCGCCTTTGAAAATGACACCCAGAAATAGAGGCTATTCGGACCATGGCATTTGGAAGGGAGGGGTCAAATTTCCACCCCATGCGGGTGGGACTGGGGCTGTTTCTGTAAGAAAAGAAGTGGAGGGACCTGGTGGGAGGTAGGTAAATGAGAGGAACTGAAATAGATGCGTTTTTGAAAAATTAGAATTATTTCGTTCACATTTAAACATGTAAAACACACATTAGAGAACTGGTTTATTTTCTGTCCAAAATTCTGCAGTCACGAGACTTTTCCTGCAGATTATTCCTTTGGTTTGAACATGGACTGTGCCAGGCACTACACTTACAGTGCAGTTCTCCCCCCCCCCCCCCCGGGCACACACGCACTTACGTCCTTACCTGCTGCCCCAAGGGCTTGGAGCCCACTTGTGGGGTGCGCTCCCTTGTTCCGACAGCCGGCAGCTCGGAGGGCTCGTGCCGCAAAGCCAGTCATTGTTCCTTTTCTTTGTTGGATGTTTCTTCATTTGACACTAAATAGTGTGAAGTGAAAACTAAAAGGCATCTTCTGAAGACAGAAATAGGAGTTGTTCGCATAAACTTTGCATAATTTTCTTGTAGCTGCTAAGAATAAGCTATAATAATAGCAAACCAAAGCACTTCAAAGCGGGCGCTCCAAGCCAGGTGTGCACAGCGCCTCGCCTTCCTAATCTCCCGGTTCCTGGCAGCCACCCTGGGGGTCCGGAGCATTGTTGTCACTGCGGTAGAGGAGGAGCCTGAGGCTCCGGGAGGCTCCGGGAGGTTAAGGCATCTGAACAGTTGCAATTCAAGGAAATCGCTGGGCTGCCATTCCAATGGCCGCGGGATTGCCTGATTCCCGGACCAGGACTCCCCTAAAAGCTCGGCTTCCAGGGAGTTTTAAGTTGAAAATGATCCTCTCTTGCAGCAAAGAAAGCAAGAGAGGAAAGCGAGATAATACTATTGTTATGGCCGTCGTTTTTGCGGTTGTCTTTGTGGTTAATCATCGATTTGTTCCAGCCCCAAGGACTAGAGTCCAAAAAGCAGTGAGTACCGCCCCAGGCAAGACCAGACCGAGGCTTTGGGTCTGAAGCTCGGCATCCCCAAGCCAAAGGCTGGATGGAAAGTCCGAGGGGCTGTGTTTGGTCTTTTCATCCCGGTGGGGCCACTCACTCTGCTCTTGTTGGCCAGAAGCTGGGCACTGGGGTAGGGTGGGGGGTGGAGGGTCCGCGTTTTGGGGATGGGGGATAGAGGGAGGGGAGGGACATCCTAAGGCACACCGTCAAGCTACTTAGAAACAGTATATATGGTTGGCATTTCTCAGAGACCATAAACCCACTGGGAATGGAACACGGAATCTGTCTGGTTTGCAAAGGAATGAAGAGGGTCTTTCAGATGGAATGGTTGGACTCCCATAGCAGCTAATCTTTGCTTGTCATTATAGGAATGTATTACTGAGGAAATGCCTTGTCCTTTTATTCCATTTTCGAGATTTCCTACTCTAAGGAAGACTTTGGGGGAAGAGAGAAGGCATTGTTCTTTGATGCATTTGCGATTTCTTGCCTGCTCACCAGAACCCTTGGACAGGACAGACCCAATCCTCCTTTAAAGAGACTAAATAAAAAATTCCACCCCAAATACAGGAGCCAAGAAGGGCTGCAGAACAGAGGCCTAATGAGTCATTCGCCCAGCAATGGGCCAAGGATGGCATTTTCTCTGGAAAAGTGGGGAGGAGGGGGAAGAAGCAGGCATGAAAGGGAGTTGACTGTCCATTTCAGCCATTTTGACCATGGTTGCGAGTCATTTTGTCAGATGGAGCTAAAGGGCCATGAAAAAATGATACCAGCTTATCTGTGCAACTGTATTTCTAAATGGAATATTTTTATGAGAAGATAAATATGCCAAGTGACCGATCTACTGCAAGAGACAGTATTAAGAAACAGTGACATTATGTAGGGTTAGAGATTAAAAGATAGTTTTTTTAAACATAGTTAGAAATGTTTATGTGACCATAAGAGATTTTGGAGCATTTGCCAGAAAGAAAGGTGAGCTGCAAGGAGGATGCCCTGTGCCACCCTCTACTATGCAGCAGGATTTCTTTGCACATGGAATCTTTTAGTGAACTCCAATGTGGACCCATATAGCAACACATTCCATAAAAATCTCTGGAGCTGAGTTTGGAAGTAATTGCTAAGACTAAATGGGGGGTCCCCTAACATAGGATACAATATTCCTGAAGTCCTGTACATGTCAGGTACTTAATAAATACCAGAGTGATGAGTTGAACAAAGCTTGCCTAATACCGAGCTCTCTTTGGTCTTGATGTACAGAAGCATCCAGATCCCCCAAATCTGTTCTGGATGGACAGGTGTCAAAACAAGGATCATTCAGGCAGTAAAGTCCACAACTTGGGGTTCAGCTCTTTGGAAAGAGTAACAGACAAGCAATGATAAATTGATTTAATATGATAGAATGAGCTTTATTTTTCTCCCTGTATATCATAGTAGATGAGAAAGGGTTAGGATAAAGGAAAACAGAAGGGGATCTGGGGAATTGATTTTTTTTCTTTCTAATTTGCTCACAAAGAGAGTCTTATAAAATTGTTGCAATATTTTGATTGTAAGGAAAGTGTTTCAATGCCAAAAAACAAATAGGGGCATTCAATTCTTTGAAAAGGAATGGAAATCTCTAAGAAAGATGTGAGGGGACCCCCAAGAGCCAATAGCCATTTGACATGATTCAGAGGGTCAATGACTAACTGGATGGCCATGGACAAATCATTTCTTCTACCAGGGATATTGTTTTTCTCCCTCAGAGAAACATTGGCTTCATTGGCAGGAATGTTGAGAAGGCAAGTAGGAGAATGTTTCTAAGGCATTGTGGATTCTTTGGAGAAAGGATTACTTTTTTTTGGTAGGAGGTCAGGATTTGAGATGTAATTCCCTGGTTTTCCTCCATTTTCCCCTGTAAAATTCCAGTGGTCAAGGAGTGAAAGTTTCTCTACACCAAGTTGGTACCTGACCTGGGAATAGACTGACTGCTGTATGTGTCTGAGTGGACCCTTACTGATGTGACTGAAGGCCCAGTGCTAGCAACAGCAACCCTCCCTCTGGATAATACTTTTATGAGGAGCATGGATAGTAGTGGGGGGCATCGAGGGGCATGCACCAGAACTTGCTTTGGTCCTGATTTAGGAATAACACAGAAAAAATATACTTTGGTGACTTCAGAATGTGATTTGCAGAATAGGATGCCTGCCTTTCTCCTCCCTACCCCCTACTGATGGGTTCCTGGGAACACGGACTGGAAGAGAGGAAAGAGAAACTGAGCCCTGGTTCAGGCTCTTAATGTGGGAATGAAGCAAGTCTACGATGTTTCTGGAAATTGACTTGAACCAAGCTTTCCATCTGGGCTTGTCCTTGGCAACCAGAATCCAAGAACTGCCAGACATGGAGGCCTTGCAAGGCATCACCAACTTATCCATCACCACCCTTTTTACAGGGACACATGCGTAGGACCAGCAGAACACAGTGAGTCACTGGACAAGCCCAGATGGAAAGCTTGGTTCAAGTCAATTTCCAGAAATATCGTAGACTTGGTTCATTCCCACATTAAGGGCCTGAACCAGGGCTCAGTTTCTCCTTCCTCTCTTCCAGTCCATGTTCCCAGGGTTCTACAATACCTCAATATGTACACACAACCTTATAGTAACACCTCATTAATTTCCATGAGACTGTCTTTCTCCTAAAGCTCTTTGGGGCCATTGTCAAGGACTGGAAAGGGTGAGGCCATCTCCCTCAGGAGGAGCAGGCACACTAAGTGTCATTCCCTCTTTATAGCTGAAGTTAAGAAGTTAGCTGCTGACAAATGTCAGTCCACATGAAGATAAGGGCTCCCTAATTAGCAATGTGAGGAGGTTGGTTTCGGATGGAAGAGGAGAGAGGCAATATCCTTCCAGCTTTGAATCCTACCACCTTATGGCTTATGGACCAGTAGAGGAAACCCTGGGGTATTCGAAACATTTACTTACAGCTTAAGGCTGAAGATTGAGCATTTCGACTTAGAGTTTATAGCCCAAGTGTCTTTTACCCACTTACCAATTGACTTTTAAGGTTTCCAGTCTTCCAGAAGCAAAGGACATCTGCCTATGGAATTTGTAAAGGGGAGACAAAATGCACCTGAGATTTACATGAGCCCATCTACCAGCTAAGAAAAAAAAAGCACAGCCACAAGTCTACTAGACTGATGAATTTCAAATATTCAGCACCACAGTGAAAGTGGACAGAAGAAGTAGAGAGGCAAGAGACAACCTGAGTCTCATGGGATGGAGGCAAAAGCCTGGGACCTGGATTTAGATGTCCCAGGTTGGAGTCTTGCCTCTGATACCTACTACCTCAGTGACCTTTGGGACCACTTATCCTCTCATGGCTTCAGTCTTGTCATCTCTAAAATGGAGGTGGGAGTGCACTGAAGAAGGGATCATTGTTAAGCTCTTTTTTTGATCCCAGTCTTGTTTCCCCTAAGATTTTCTCCTCGTTTCTGTCCTTTTCATTGTGCTTGGTTATTGTCTATAAAGCAGCATGACTGGTTTATCATGCTGTCATTTTCTCCCAGCTTCAAATAATGGATATGATGTATTATTTGTAAATATTTTATCTGGGGATGGAGTCAGTAGAATGAGGATTATACTTAATAAAGATATCTGTCTCGACCAACTTTGGCAGCAGATATGGGCCCCACTTCCCTGGTGGTAGAGGAAGTGGAGATCTTCAAAAGAAATGCATGTGATGCTTGAGTGGGTAAGTAGTTTCTGGCTTTGGAGCAGGAGAACAGGATCTGGGATCTGAGCATAGACTCCTTGACACATCAGCACACTCACCCAGCAGATTCAGGAGCCAGTTTGAGAAAGCACAAGTGTCATCTTTGATCCAAATGTTTAGGCTACTTATATAGCTTAACCCAGTCAGTATGATCAGAGTGAAGGGGACATTAGCTACATAGCACAGCGGGTTAGATGTCGGACACCAATTCATCTCCAGCTCAGACACTTACTACCTTTATGATTTAATCATTGCCTACCGCAGTTTCCCATTATGTAAAAATGGGATAATAATGACACCCTTCTTTTAGGGTTGTTGTGAGGACCAGATGAGACAGAATTTGTAAAACACTTCACACACATGAAAGTGCTGTATCAATGTTAACCAGTATTATTATAATTAGAGCTGGCTTCCATCCCTCAGGCTCTCTCTCCCACTTCTGCTCTTGGAATTTCTGTTAAGAAATCTCCTCCATCAGAGACATTTCTGATTCCCTCAAGTTTAGAATCCTCTAGGACCCTAAGTTCATTCTTCCCTGAGAAAAAAATATCTACTTTTCAGTGGACCTACTGTGCCCCTTCTGCTTACCCACAATGGAGCATAAAGTCTTCCAGGGTAGGACGGTGGCTCTCTCAATTTTGTCTTCAAAGCCCCAGAGACTGGCACAGCTCTTAGCACACAGTAGGTAGCTAATAAATTTTCACTGGCCAACTGTTTGAGAGGGGCTAATAAGAGAGAGTTGCCACCATAGTTGCTTAGCTTGCCTCACTGACAAGGGCAGAGAAAACCTCAAAGCATGTCAACTGGGGAAGGCAAATGCAGGCCAAGGGGCATTAGGGAACGTAAGGTGGGAGAGGGACTTTACTTGGCTCAACCTCTGGTCGACTGCGGCTTTTCAGGAGCACCTGGAAATGGGGCAGGTAAGTCTTGCCTCATCTCTCACAGTGTCACCATTCGGGATCACTGTGTAGGGTTGGAACAAGACAAGACACAGTTTGTTCAGCTAGGTAGGCAGCATTCACATGTCACCTCCAGGATAGAAGGCCTGCCTGACTGTCTTGTAAAATTGTGAGCCATGTGCAATATCTTGATTTCCAGAGTATATCCTCCAAAATCAGGCCTCCTGACAGCACAAAGTATGCCCTTTCTCTCTGGGCCCTTCAGTGTCTGTGGGGTGATTTGCTACATGGCAGTCTCTGCAGAGAGAAGGCAGCACAGTTGTCCGAGTCATCATTATAAGGAAAAGTTCCTGTTTTATTCCTTTTCTGAGCCTTCATGTCCCAGGCACACTGGGAACTATGAGTACTGGACTCTCAGACATTTCTAGTGCTTCCAAGAGTATGTCCGTTCTACACTGTCAAATTCTCTGAATCTGGAAGCCAATAGTACCCTTGCCTAGAGAAGGGAAAGAACCATGGCATCCTGATGGGAGTCAGGGACTGGGATCATGAAGCCAGTTTTCTTATGCAGGCTCCATCACTCACTTACTCTCTGGCCCTATGGAAACCACTAAACAGTAGCAACAAGAATGATGTCCAGAACTTGTATAGTGACTTAGGGTTTGTAATGCTCTCAATTTCACAACTCTGGAAGGCGGCTTCTAGTGTTATCCCCATTTCACAGCTGATAATGTAAGATTGGAAGGAGCTCTAGAGAGAGTCTGGGCTGGGTCTATAGATCTAAAAGTCATCTTTGCAGGGGTGAGCATTAAGCTCATGGGAGCTGATAAGGTCACCAAGTAAGAGCAAGGGAAGGGAAGGGAAGGGAAGGGAAGGGAAGGGAAGGGAAGGGAAGGGAAGGGAAGGGAAGGGAAGGGAAGGGAAGGGAAGGGAAGGGAAGGGAAGGCCTAGCATGGACCCTAGGGTACACCTATCAAGGGGCATGGCTTACAAGATGAACCAGACACTGAGAAGAAGTGGCAGGTAGAAGGCAAGTAGGAAGAGAAAAAAGAGAAAAGAATGTCAGAAACACAGAGGAGAGAATATCCAAGAGGAGAGGATGAGCACCAGGGCCAAATGCTGCAGGGAGACTGAGAAGGATTAGGACTGAGAAAAGACCATCAGATTAGGCAAGTAAGAGTTTGCTGGCATCAAGCATACTGGCACATGCTCCATGATTCTTGCTGCCGGAGAAGATTGAGTCTGGCAGGTGCTTGAGATCAGGAGTTGTGAGCTGCCGTGGGCTAAAGCCAATCATCTTCACTAAATAGTACACCAGTGGGGTTGTATTAGGAAGCAGGAACCACCAGGCTGCCTAAGGAGAGATGAACTGGCTGAGTTCTTAAAGTGGATCAGGTTAAATTTCCATGATGATGATGAGCCATGGGATTGGGTCAGTTAGTGATGGCTAAACTTTCAGCCTGGCCAAGTTAGGAAGATCCAATCACAAAAAAAGTCCATTGGTAACTTTGAAGAATATTGTTTCAGTTAAATTATGAGGTCAGAAGTCAGATGAAGTAAAATTGACAGAAGTGGCCTCAGCAAATGTTTAAAACAAAGAAAAAGCCTTTTTATTTCCTAGAGTTTGAATCTCAAAGTGATATATATATATATATATATACACATATATGAAGATAACTTGTGTGGCTCTGGGCATCTAGGAAGCTTTTGTTAAAGATAGGTGAAATATGAATGTGTTTGTGTGAAGAAAAGGAATCAAAAGCTGGTATTTGGAGGAGGAATCTGCTGGAGAAGCAGTAGGGAGGGGGGATTAGGACAGGCATAGAAGGCTTGACTTTGGCCTTGGAAATGGAAAGACAACCTCTTGATCAGAATCTAAAATAAAGGAGGAGGAGATGAGGCAGAGGCAGTTATGTCAAAAGATTCTGAGATATAAATATGGGGAGAAAAGGGCAAATAACCTACACTTTATTAGTGAATTGTGAGGCAAGGTTTGAAGTAGAAAAGGTAGAAAGTGTAGCAAGATTGAGGGAAGAAAATACTTGAAATAGACTTTGTAAGAAATGAGATAAAGAATAACTTACAGGGGGAGTGAGAATATTGCTATGCTCAAGTGAGCACCTAGTTGAAATGAGATGAGATTTATAGGGGACATAATTAGCTCAGTTATGGGATTTCTTCCATCCTCTTTCAAGCACAAATGAGTAAGAATTAGAGGGAGTCAATAGTGGGAGAAATCCAGGTTGGGGAAGGATGAGCCATGATATGATAAGAGAGTCAAAGCTGATACCCTTCCTTCATCCTTCCTTTCCTCCCTCCCTCCCTACTCATATTTAACAATGACATATTTGCCTTGTTATTTATTTGACATCCACTGTTCTAGATAACCTTACACATTCCATCTTTTCTCAAAATGGTGTAAGCTTCTTTAGAGCAAAAAAGATTTCATTATTGACTCATCTCCCCATTCATACCACCCTACCTGGAGCATAGTAATCTCTTAAAAATACTTATTTCTTTATCAGAGGACTAGATAATTACATAGAATTAGCTGTCAGGACAAGCTTAGGAAGAGATGAAAGTGAAGTCAGAGTGGGAGGTGTGCTCTGAAAAATGTTCAGGGGTGGAAGCATTGGTATTTATGTGGGGTCAAATAATAAGATAAATAAAGAGTGACCCACAGGGAGAAATGGAAAGAAGTGGTGAGGAATGAGTGTTCTGATATCTCCTACTGGACCAGTGAGTAGAAAGGTATGAGAGAAAATGTAGTGCCAGTCCTGGAGAGTGTGGTTAGAATGCAGTATTTGCTAGGGAAACATGGAAGGAGCATGAGAAGGTGTCCAGAATGAGGGGAACTTTGTTAATTATGGAACAGGAATTTCAGAAAGCACAAAGTGGAGGGTCTTCCTAAAATCTATGGCAATCAATAGAATGTGTGCATGCTAGCAATGCATAGTCCTCCCCAGGTTTACTGTACTTCTGTCTTGTATCTCCATATGAGTCAGTAATACAGATGAATTCACTCTTTAACAAAGCTCTTTTAGCACTAAGATATGCTAGCTTTAAATAATAAAACCAAACCTTAACCTTCTAATAGTCAGTTAATAAGCATTTATTGAGTGCCTACTATGTTCCAGGCACTCTGCTAAGTACTGGAGAGATATGAAGAAAAACAAATATAGAAGCTGCTTTCAAGGAGCTCACAAATGAGCAATTACTTTCATATAAGACGTACAAACAAGATGCAGATGGGACAGATGGGGCAGGCTCAGAGGGAAGGCACGAAACTTAAGAGAACCTGGGAGAAGCTTCTCACAGAAGGAAGTCAGGGAAGCCAGGAAGTGAAGATAAGAAAGGAAGACTTTCCAGGAATGGGAGACAACCAGCTGAAGTGCTGGGAGTTGGGGAGTGGAGCATCTTTTTCAAGGAATAGAATGGAAGCCAAGGTCACTGGATTGGAGAGGACGTGAAGAGAGGTAAGGGTCAGAAGACTGGACAGATGGGAATGGGGGCAGGTTATGAAGGACCTTGGATGACAAACTGTGATCTTGGTGGTAAGAAGGGACCACTGGCATTCACTGAATGAGGAAAAAGGTAATATGTTTAGACCTATATTTTAGGAAGATTGATTCAGTAACTGAGTGGAAGATAGATTGGAGTCAGCGACACTATCGCCATAGCTGAAGTGTAAAGTGGTGAGGGCCTGCATCATGGTGATTACAATAGCAGAGGAGAGAAGGGGAGATTATACATATATGTATACATATATATATATATGTGTGTGTGTGCATATGTGTGTATGTGTGTGTATATATAATATATCCATACACATGTGTGATGTGTATGTATATATACACATATACATAGATGTGTGTGTACATGTGTGTGTATATGCACACATATATGAGAGATACTATAAAGGTAGAAATGAGAGGAGCTAACTACTGACTAGATTTCGAGGCAGGCTGAGAGAAAGTGAGGGGTTGAAGACAGCACTTAGGTTTTGAGTCAGGGGGACAGGAGGGTCCCTTTAACATAGGCTTTCCACTGGGTTTTACTTCACCAAGATAATTTCTGAAAGCAATCTGTAGGAAGACGTCCTTGAGTACAAAATGATGTCCTATAAACAGTCCTCACAGCTCAAACACACCTAGATCACGATTTAATAGGCAGGAGGAGTTCATGTTCATTCGTGCTGGATGTTTGACCACTTTTACAAGAAAAGGAGGAGAGTTCAATGACATTTGCTAGTGTCTAGGCCCCCTTTCATTGACTTCTTGTCACAGAAGCAGCTGGAGATTCTGCCAAACTGAGTCCTTGACAACAGGACCGAAGAACTGTGGGGCAACCTGGCCCCAAGACCCCATTGGCTCTTCACCTGCTTAACATCCCTCCATTCAGGTAATGTGTGAAAGAAACCAGTCTGATTTTAGAATATATTTCTTTTTATACATTTTTATTTATTTTAAAAATTATTTTATTTCATTAAATATTTCCCATTATATATTAAATTAATATTATATAATATATAATCTATTATATTAAAATAAAATGTTAGCATTCATTTTAAAAACTTTTGAGTTCCAAATTCTCTCCCTCCCTCTAACCTTTCCTCCCCTCCTCAGAAGGCAAGCACTCTGACAAAGGTTATATATGTGAAATCATGCAAAACATATATCCAAATTAGCAAAAGGAAACACAAAATAAAACTAGAAATTTAAAGAAAGATAAAAAGAGTATGTTTGGATCTGTACTCAAGAGTTCCTCAGCTTTCTCTTTGGAGGAGGATAACATTTTCCATCATGAGTCCTTTGGAACTGTCTTGGATCATTGTGTTGCTGAGAAGAGCTAAATTATTTACAGTTGATCATCGTACATTATTATTGTTTCTATGTACAATACTTTCCTGGTTCTGCCCACTTCACTTTGCATCGGTTCATGTAAGTCTCCCCAAGTTTTCCTGAAATATCTTTCTAGTCATATCTTATACCATCTTAATCATATATCAAAACTTGTTCACTCATTCCCCAATTGATGGGCATACCCTAATTCGAATTTCCTTGGTTCCACAAAACAAACAGACAGACAGACAACTGCTATCAATATGTTTGTACAGATGCGTACTCTTCTCTTTTCTTTGATCTCTTTGGGATGCAGACCTAGTCATGGTACTGCTGGGTCAAAGCCACAGCTTTATGGCCCTTTGGGAATAATTCCAAATTGTTCTCCAGAATGGTTGGAATAGTTCATAACTCCACCAACAGTAGGGTCCCAATTTTTCTACATCTCCAACATTTGTCATTTTCCCTTTCATATTAGCCAATCTGGTTGGTGTAAGGTGGTACCTAAGAGTGTTTTTTAATTTGCATTTCTTTCATCAGTAGTGATTTAGAGCAGTTTTATATGATTATTGATAGCTTCAATTTCTTCTGAAAATTGCCTCTTCATAACCTTTGACCCTTTATCAACTGAAGAATGGCTCTTATCTTTGTATAAATTTGGCTAAATTTCCTACATATTTGAGAAATTAGGCCTCTATCTGAAAAAAAAAACTGTCACACTTTTTCCCCAGTTGGAAATGTACTTGTAATCCATAAATAAGCTGCTCTGTGACACAGTAAAGACAGTTGCCTTTAGTATCGGAACTGCTTCAAGATGGTTTCCTCTCAGTGAAAGTCTGACTGGCCATTGGACAAGGATGTTGAGGAGGCTGTCCCCATTCACAGCAGCTGCCTCCTGAGGACCTTGGGGCAATAATGCCCAGGACCTGTGAATTTCACTAGACAGTGACCTCATTGGAACGTCATGGAAAAGGTTTCTGGTAGTGCTAATTTAAGGAGTTAAAATTAGGCTCATGAAATGGCAGGGTTTAGTGCCAGGGAGCGCAGATCACTTAATCTTGTCATGTTCTGTCTTCCTCCTTTTCCTAGTTCCATTCTACAGGTGAAAAAACTGAGGCCCAGAGAGGGCTGATTTTGGGGTTAGTTTTCTCATAGCGTTTGTGGGGGTATTGGATGAGCAGTCTGTGAATTCTCCACTTGGCAGTTGATTTCAGAAAAGTTGTCAGGCATTGATTGACATCCAAAGCCAACCATCCAGAAAGGCTTTAGGCTTCTTGTCATCGTGGTCACCTGGTGCCTGCTCACCATGCTATATTCTTGGGGTGATAGGCTTCAGGATATTAGCCTAGTGACAGAGAATGTCTGGGAATGATGTTTCCTGGGGTTAAGGGTGGGCTTTGGATGTTCATGCCTTATCCTGACCATAAGAATAGATTAGACTAAGGAAGAAGCACCCTTTGGGGAAAGAAGAGGGGCCAAGTTAGACAGCAACCTTCCCTGCAAGTGCCCACATGGGAGAGCTACAGGCTCCCCCTCTTCTGGAGAAAATGGAGTGTGAGGCAACAGGGATATTTTCAGGGGCAGAAGTGTCTTGTTCAGGATAAGTGTTGGTTCTCACAGACCCCAGGCAAAGACAAGATATTGGCAGCACTAGGGAAACTGCTGGTGCTGATTTCAAGGCTATTTTCCCAACTGCAGCCTGGATCAGAGATGCCCTCAGGCCCTGGCACTGGGTTTGGGTCAGTGAGCAGCTCTTCCACAAGAATGGATGCCCCCTTTCAGAGCTTCCTTCATTCACACATTGCATAGGTCCCAGGATCCTTCTGGCAGGGAGACCTGGACATGAGGAAGGAAATCTAAGGGTAATATCTTCTTCCCTTGCTGAAGACTCTTCTTCTAGAGGCTTTGCTCCCATCCCTGGGGGAGTTTTTGAGAGCTCTCTGCCAAAATGCTCATTTAGCAAATGAGTTGGTTGGGTCCCCTCCCTGAGTCTGAGGATCTTGAGCCACGTAGTCATACAAAAATGGACCATTCCTGAATTGCAGCCCTCCTGGGATCTCTGCAGTGATGAAAACTTGGCTCAAGTAAATTATGCTGCAGAAGACAATCGTGGCTCCCACGATGTTCCCGGGGGGAGGGG
This sequence comes from Gymnobelideus leadbeateri, assembly GCA_011680675.1. Lineage (NCBI taxonomy): Eukaryota > Metazoa > Chordata > Mammalia > Diprotodontia > Petauridae > Gymnobelideus > Gymnobelideus leadbeateri. The sequence goes on along the minus strand of WOXC01009014.1, from coordinate 293,810 downwards.
GAGGAAAAAAGTAAGGGCATCTTACTTTGAGACAGAACCAAGACATGCTCTTGACACTTGACACTTACTAGCTGTGGGACCCTGGGCAAGTCACTTAACCCACATGACTTCCCAGTGATACTTGTCAGTTTCCCCAGAATGGACTCCCAGCTACAAGGGAGAATCAAAAAGATGGCAAGGACCACAGCAGATCCCTTTATCCTAGAGCCTGCCTGGCCTTTTCCTCTAGGCATCAGTGGTCATCCTCCAGAGCAGACTGCGTCTGTGAGGTTAGCAACCAGTGCTCCTGGGTAGATGAGTCAAAAGAGAGAGCCGTGCCAACTGGGGTGGGCTGGCAGGGCCTGAGAACAGAAGACTTTCTTGCCAGCATTAAAGGTTGCCCTTGCAGGGAACTGGGGAGGGACCTTGGGCTGGCTAGGCCAGCTCATCATTTTAGAGTGGGCTGAACCAGGCCCGAAAGAGGAGGAGCCACCAGACCCAGATTACCCAGGCAGAAGATGTCGGGCAGAGGGTCTCAAGGGTCTGGCCACTTTCTCACCCTTGCATCTTGGCTTCTCTGCTCACTCAGTGGCACCAAGTTCATCACTTGAACCTTGGGAAATAACAAGCAGCTAAGGCTTCCTTGGGATCCTTGAGCTGGCCTCACCACTATTTATTTTTAAACCATTTTCCTTAACAAGGGCTTTGTCCCTGAATTATCTACAAGGGACCATGAGATACTCTGTCCTGGAGCTTGAACAAGAGGTCAGGGTTTCGTTTGCTGCTGCAGAAGATGGCCTCGTGGGTACTGTTTGGGGGTCCACCATGCTGTCAGGACTCTCCTTGGCTCCTGAGAGGCAGTAGGGAGAGGTGAGGCCACTGCTGGTGGCTCCACATGACTGGACTTCACTCTCCTCATCTGTAACCTAAAAGGAAATGGTTGGAATTGCACCAACTCCATGGCCCTTTCTGGTTTCTGAAGCCATGACTCTGCAAGCAAAAGGGCACAATGGGTAGAGTACTAGGCCTGGAGTCTGGAGTTTAAATATAACCTTAGACTTTTGCTACCTGGGTGACTCTAGGCAAGTCATTGCCCAGCTGCCTGCCTCAGTTTCCTGAATTATGAAATCACTCCATCAATCTTTATTAAGCACCTACTATGTAATGGGTGCGGTGCTAGAGCTAAGAGACAATAACTCATAAGAACAAGGCTCATGACAGCACCTGCCTCACAGGATTGCCAGGAGAGCACCATAAGCGCTTGGCACAGGGCCCTGCGCATCACGGACACCGAGTAAACGCCAGTTGGTAGGTGTAGCACTCAGAGCTAAGGGGGAGATCCACCCCTTTTCTGGTTTTGCTTTTAATGGATTCAGAAAACCCATTAAAGATCTGTAGGGGCCGCCAACCTCAAGGGCCCCGGGCATCAGAGGTCACTGGACATGCTCTAAGTGAACCACATCTCAGCTGGGCCCTGAGAACAGAGACCAGAGCCCGGCTGGTGAATTTTTAAATGTTATGTGCCAGGCAACAGGCGGAAAGGAGCAGGATTTAGCATGCCCACATACAGGAGCACTTGGTAGGGGGAGCTGACACCCTGAGTCCTCAGGAGGGAGTCATGAGCCACCAAAGCATGTGTGTGTGTGCGTATGTGTGTATGTGTGCAGTGCATATATGTGCATGAGTGTGCATATGTGTATACATGTGTGTGTGAGTGTGTGAGTGCGTATGTGTGTACACTGTGTGCATGTGTGTATACATACACGTGTGTACATGTGTATGTGTGTGCATATGTGTGTGTACACGTGTGTGTGTGTTGGGTAAGGGCAGAGCCATGGCATTCGTGGAGGGCTACACCCCCTGACCAGAGCCCTGCATTGGCACAGGCTTTTCCCTAATACCTCCTACACTTTTATTTTAGCCCTGGAAACCTGAAGTTTTCTAAGAAACAGCATCTCTCTCATAGGGGTAAATGCCACCAGACCGATGATGGTGGTGCCATCCAGGCAGCAGGTGGCATTGCATATCTCGGCTAAGGGTTCCTTTAAGAGAATGAATTGCCTTTTTGGAATTAGCAGCGGACTCCCAAACTGCATTCTCAGAGGAGGTCCAGTGCCGCCCCTCCCAATGGCCTGAAGCTCTGGCTCCTGGCTTTATTGGCCTGGAGTACACTTGAGAGTGATGAAACACCAGGAGGTGGGTTCTTGTAGTGCATTTGTCAGAGCAGGAGCCTTGGATGTTTAGTGCAGAGATGCTTCTGAAGGGCCCCGGGGCTGGGATGAAGGATTTGGAGCATCTTCTTTCTTCCCTACTAGGTCAGGGAGATTTTCTGTTCTAAGTGTGAGGTATTGGGTGGGGCTCTTTTTCTTCATTGTATTGTTTGACTGAAGCCACTCTTTCACCCACTAAAGAAAGGGCCCTGGGCCCTGCTGGAGGCACCCAGTGGAGGTAAGAATCCTGGCCTAGGTGTTAGGAGAACCAGATTCAATCCCCAGGCCTGCCACACCTGAGCTTTGTGATTTCATCCTCTCTGGGCTAGATGGCCCTAGCTGTAAAGTGGGTGTATTGGACCATATGCATTCTCTGTTCTGGGTCTAGGATGTTCTCCAGTCCCTAAGCTATGGGTGCCCCAGCTTGGGGAGCCCAGGGGCTAAGCATCACTGGTACAAGACTTTGCCTAATAAACACTAGGCCCCGAGAACCTGTCAGATGTTTGTGTAGCTGAGTTAAGCTGATGCTCCAACACAGAGGCAATAACATTCATTTCTCCTAAATGTTTCCAAGGTCATTTTCCCTCGGAATACCTGGATTTTAATTGTAATTTTAATTGTAATGAACCATGCCTGACTTGTAATGGATTCAGCAAACTCAAACCCTTGATTGATGGCAAAATGAAACAACTGTTCCCCACCCTCAGTCCTGCCCTTCTAACGACCCTGACAGAGCTGGGGGACTACATGCTTGTGCTGTGGAGCTTGGGGAGTAGTGCCTCTGGCTGAGATGCTCCAGGTGGCCTTAAAGGGGCCCTTTGCAGTAAGGGGGAATCTGAATTCGGAGAGTTCTTGTAGATCAGTGCCAACTTTTGACCCTTCTAAGCTGGGCTACTTGGACAGGTGATGACTCCAAGCTACTAGACTTGAGAATGCTGGCTTTGGGGCTTTGGGAGACAGATCTGGGAGGCTCAGGTCCTGTTGTCTGCTCTGCAGAAGAAAGTGCTGCTCCAAAGCATCTTCACTCATCCAGTGTGCGTGGCTGGGGAGTGCTGGATGGACCCACCATGTGCAATCTGGTTCTCCCAAACCCAAAGCCACTGGGGGCATCGCTTCCCTGATTGGTGTATTAGCACTTTAGCTCACTTACATAATAAGAGGAAAGAAATGCAGACTCATCTACGGCTTCCCCTTTATAGTTAAACCAAGGATGAGAGCAGATCTGAGACTAGTAGGTGTCAGTCAGAAAAGGGTGACAGGCAGTGGCTATGCAGTCCCTGTTCTCAGCCGCACATAGACCTGATGCCCTCAGTCTCTTCCCTTTTTTCTTTGTTAATAAAACCCACCCAAGGTCTAGGCAGCTAGGTAGTGCAGTGACTAGAACATTGGCCCTGGAGTCAGGAGGACCTGAGTTTAAATCTAGCCTTAGACACTTAACATTTACTAACCATGTGACCTTGGGCAAGTCATTTAACCCCAATTGCCCTGCCTTCCCCCCTCCAAAAATAAAAAAAATAAATAAATAAAATCCAAGATAATGTCCTTGTCCTGAAATATCTTTCTAAATCTAAATCAAAGAAGAAAGGAAGGAAGGAAGGAAGGGAGGAAGGAAGGAAGGAAGGAAGGAAGGGAGGGAGGAAGGAAGGAAGGAAGGAAGGAAGGAAGGAAGGAAGGAAGGAAGGAAGGAAGGAAGGAAGGAAGGGAGGGAGGAAGGAAGGAAGGGAGGAAGGAAGGAGGGAAGGAAGGAAGGAAGGGAGGAAGGAAGGAAGGAGGGAAGGAAGGAAGGGAGGGAGGAAGGAAGGAAGGAGGGAAGGAAGGAAGGGAGGAAGGAAGGAAAGAAGGAAGAGAAGGAGGAAGGGAGGGAGGGAAAGAGGAAAAAAGAAAGGAAGATGTCTTTAAAATGTGTGGTTTCTGGTAGGGGGACAGTCTGCTCCAGCCTTGTGCAGCATGTTCTTGGCAGGTGGGGGTCAGGGCAGGTGGCATCAAGGTAGGAAGGCTGGTGGGGAAGGCCAGAAAGTGGCTAAAGCATCTGTTGTCTTGGCAATGTTTGTGGGGGCTTGTCTGTAGGGTGACAAGTTGTGTACTCACAGATGCTCCTAAAGACCACCTGCCCCCTCGTTAGGGGATGGAAGTCTATATCAGGGGAGGCTGTGTCCTTTCAGATGGACTCACTATGCCTTCAAATGGGGACAAAAGTGAGACTTTGGATAAGATGCATCTGGTTAGAGCTACAAGGACAGTGCTTTGTTCATCTGCACTCCTGGTTCTGGGCCTGGTTATTCAGCCTGAGGTGGGGGTGGGATTGGCCATCAAACCCTCCCTCCTCTCCCTTTCCTCTTTCTCCTCCTCTTCCCTCTCCTCCCCTTCCTCCTGCCCTTTTGGTCGTCCTCGATTCCTGCTTTTGTTTTCTTCATTAATATCTCCATGGGGACCAAGGAGTTGGAGGAAATAAGAGAAAACACTCTTTTCACTGGTAGCTTGGTAAAGTGATGGGCTGTGGGAGTGCTGAGCAGGAGCTGGGAGCACTGGGCCTCTTGGGCCCAGTGAAATCTGAGGGCTAATCCCAAATGGCTGTTGTGCCATCTGCCCCAGGCCCTTGGCCCAAGAAATCAGCAGAGCTGACTCCTTTGGACCACTGCCTGGGTCATGGCATCAGGGCTCTAGAGGCTACTCCACCGAGTTGGGCTTAAGCAATCAGAAGTGGGACTCTCCAAAGGAGTGCTGCCCATAAATGCTCTCTGAGCCCCTGGCAAGGAGTCCAAATGTTCAGTACAGGGAATCCACTCCTATTGGATGAGGGCTGGCTGGGGGGACTCCCCCTCTTCTCCCTCCCTGCACCTCAGCCCATGCTCTGCAAATATGTCTCTTATTGAATAACAGCATTTGCAGAGTTGATATAGTCATTCTCTGTCTCCAAAGGCATTAGGAAAGTCCTCCCTCCCTCCAAACAAAGCACTCCAAGCAGAATTAAGATCAATGCACCTTAGCTTAACTAAAAAAATGAGGCAACCTGCCATCCAATGTTCCAGAAGAGGAGGAAAACTATTCCCAAGTCACTGGGACCGGGGTGGAGGTGGGGGGAGGAGCTCAGGGCTCCTTTGCTGGCAATGGGGAGCAATGCATAGCTCCAGGGACTCTGAGATCCCGCCCCCCATCTCCAACTACACAGTGAAGTTGCCAGAAAGACAAAACCCTGACAAATGAGATGGAGGCAGAATCCATCCAGCTCTGGCAGCTTTACAAAGAGCCTCACCAAAAGCCATTATTTTACCCTCACAAAACCTTCTGGGAGCTTGGGTCTATTGTTATCCCCACTTTGAAGGTGAGGAAATTGAGGCAGAGGGAGGTCAAGTGACTTGCCAAAATCACATAACTAGTTAGTGTCAGAGACAGGACCCTAATTGAGGTCTTCCTGATTCCAAGTTCAATCCTCTGTCCACAACATCCACCTAGCTGCCCAAAGAAACAGATAGATAAATACAGGAAGAAAGGAAGGAAGGAAGGAAGGAAGGAAGGAAGGAAGGAAGGAAGGAAGGAAGGAAGGAAGGAAGGAAGGAAGGAAGGAAAGAAGAGAGGGAAGAAGGAAGGAAGGAAGGAAGGAAGGAGAAGGGAGGAGGAAGCAGGGAGGGAGGTTTGCATGCATGAATAAAGAAATGAATGAATGAGTGGACATTTGAATATAGAATGATTAGAGGAATTTAAAAAGAGACAAATAGATCAAAAGTGAATGAATTGGGGTGTCCGGGTGGCGCAGTGAGTAGAGCACTGGTCCTGGAGTCAGGAGGATCTGAGTTCAAATCCGGCCTCAGACACTTAATACAAAAACTAGCTGTGTGACCTTGGGCAAGTCACTTAATCCCAATTGCTCTCCAAAAGAAAAAAAAAAGTGAATGAATTGCTCTATGGATGAATGGTAGTGAGCATTGGGGTCTAGCAATTCAAGTGCCCAGGCAATCAGCCAGTCTGTTCATCCGCTGGAGATGCCTTTCCTCCCCCTCCGTTTGCCCTCTTTGCCCTGGCCTCATGCCCTCTACGCCGTGAGCCAGGACAAGGCTCTCACAAACTTGCTGTCCCTGAGGTGTTGTGGTGACAGGAAGCTCCCGGTCTCCTCAGTGAAATCTGAGGCTTCAGATTGAACTTCTGAAGTTAAGGCGTAAGCCAGAGGCGGGGAAGGACTTTGGAAGACCAGGGACTTCCCTTTCTCCTGCAATCACACTCCATATACTCACAAGGCCAGGCCTGGTTTCTAGACAAGCCTGAATGTTGGGCCCTAAAAACAATAAGTGAGACTCAGCACACAGATCTTGGTTTCCAAATATCCATTTTACAAATACAAGGTGGGGAGACTTGGCTAGGCAGTGGCTCCTCTGGGGAAAATTGGGGTGAGCAATGTGGGTAGGGCATGTAAGCTCAGACTTAGTACACATTGGGATGTAGCGGCCAAGAAAACCTAAGCAGGAAAAGGCAGCCTTGCCAGGAATGAGGAAAATAAGCCCCCATCTCTTGTTCTCTGCTTGGTCCAAAGGACGCCAGCTGGAGGGAGATCCAGGTCCGTGTGTGATAAGTCAGGAGGGACAGAAGGGAAAAGGTGTGATGTGCTCAGAGGGCCTTGGGGCAGCCACAGGAGGATTGAGGCTGAGGGAAGGGCCTGGAGAAGAACAGGGGGTAAGCAGGGGACATGGCCACTGTCTTGGAACATCTGAAAGGCTGTCATCATGCCCTCCTGTTCAGTAAGAGCTGTCCTTTTCTTTCATCACACCATCACCTCAGATGGTCTCAGAAATCATCTTCCTGAGCTTGGGACCTGCCTAAGTGCAAGGGTTAGCCTCGCTCAGCTTGGACCCAAAGGGCTGAACTAGGAGCACTGGCTGAGGGATAGGTTTAGGCTCAGTAGAAGACAGCTTCTACTCAGGAGTCCTGTTCCAAGATGACCTGGACTGCCTTAGGAGCCAGGTCACTAAGCAGGAGTGGGATGATTGAGGCAGCTGGACCAGATGCAGGCAGCCTCCACAGGCCCTTCAACTCTGGGGCTGAATCTGTGCACTGCTGACTGCCTGGGGCCTTGAGACTTGATGCAAACACCTAAGGAGAGTCCTAGAGAAAAGGTCCAAACTCATGAAGCCATTCCTGATCAACACTGGGATCCTGGAAGAGATGGCAGCCAAAGCAGGTGCCGGGGGAGGGAAGGTAAGAAGCAAAGGGTTACATTCTTCCACTGGAAAATTGCGTCCTTGTTCCCCAGGGCTGCTGAGAACACTGTGTCTCTGCTTCTCTGGCCAGCTGGGCGAGCTGCCCACGACTTTGCTGATTGATGGTCTGGCCGGATGTAGGCTGCTCTCATGCTGTCTGGCCCTTCCTAGTACCTGAAATCCTCTGAAGATGGCTTCATGCGGTAGTCTTTGGGCCTGTTATCTTAGTGTCTGGGGCAGCTGAGGCACCCTGCCCTCTCCCTCTTCCCCTCTTCTCACCCCTGTCTTCTTCCTCAGTTGGGGCTTGCTGGGCAGTTGGGCTGGAAAGCTCTGAGGGGTTACACAGTGCCAGGACACAGCCCAGCAATAGAGAAGAGCAGTCTATGCCCTCCTGTTTGGTAGGAGAGCCCTTTTCCTTCATCACACCATTACCTCAGATGGTCTCAGAAATCATCTTCCTGAGTTTAGGACCTGCCTAAGATCAGAGAGCTAGTAAACAAACACAAGCATCCAAGTCCCACTACACTAGCCTTTCTCCCACTTTGTGTGGAGCAGGCTATGGATTTGTTCTTGAGGTGGCCTTCCTAGCACGGAGGTGCAGCTTTAATCTCTAGGGGGCACCAGAGAATCCCTTGCTGTTTCTAGCTCTGGTCATCTTCTAAAATGGTGTCCAGCTACAGTGTTCTAATCAGCTAATTTGCTTCCCAGATTAGCTTGGCAACCAGAATGAGGAGCATGAAGCAAAGCTCCTGCCCCTTCAGGGACATCTCTGGATGGCCATTGCTGGGTGGAAAGTGGTTTGACCAGCCCTTTATATGAATGATAGAATTGGATTTAAAGATTAAATGGCTCCTGGTGTGTGGGCATGAGCAGTGTGATCAGCCCCTGGTGTTGGACCATGACATCTATCCTGGCAGAGCATCTCAGGACCACGAGAACCACCGCACTGAGATGAATGTCAGCTCTTTGAATGCTTTGAAATTGAGATGTTGACCTCAATGGCTATCCATGTGCTGCATGGTTGTGCCCTGCAGCAGTACAGACCTCAACTTGTACAAGCTTTCTTGCCCTGTGCGATATTTGTCTATATCTTTCTGACTCCCTCGCCACCCCCATTCTCTCCTCCCCCGCAATTATCAGTACAGCCATCTGGAGGGCCTCTGTTGGTTCTTCTATGATCACCCTGCTGGACCCAGGTAGCCTGTGGTCTGTCCATCTGTTATCCCTCCTGCACACTACATGCCCAACCCATTTATCTGAAAAATGTTTTAATCCTAGTTCAGATACTTTCACCAACTCAGCATACTCCCAGATTGTCTTTCCCAGCTGTCTGGACAGTGAGTTTGGGGGAAGGCAAATTTATCTAAATGTTAACCAAATCCTAGTTAATTAGGACTGTAAATCTGCTGCCAAAAAAAAGAAAGGAAAAGAAAAGAAACAATTAATGCATTCCACCCCCAAATTCGAATTCCATTTGGATAATTGCTTTTCTGAATTATGCACTCTATTATTCACCTAAAGAATCTTAGTGTGGGAAGAGCCTTAGGAGGTCATTTGGTTTAACTCATGCCCAAACAGGAATGCCTCCTCAGCATCTCCAGCGAGTGAGTATCCTAGTTTTTAATTTTTTGGATGACATGTATTGATGTTCTCTCTGTCTCTCCCAGTTTTCCTTTCCCATTTTTTTTAAACAAATGCTTTATTAACTTCTGTTTTACATCATTCATTTCCACCAGATTTTGTGTTACAATCATTTTCCCCCCGTTATTCCCCTACCCAACCTCCCAGAATAGCAGTCCCGCAAGATATTGCCTCCTCCAATCTGCTCTCTCCCATACCTTCTCCCAAACCCCCTACAACTTTTCCATTAGAGGAAGGTGAATCTTTGTGTCCCAATGCCTGCACATCTTATCTCCCAATTATAAGCAAAAGAGTATTAATAATAGTATTTATATATATTTGAAACATTTAATCTTAAGACCTCGAATTTCAGATCCATTTCCTTCCTCCCTTGTCACCCATTCCCTCTTGGGAGATAAGTAATTCAGTATATGTTGTACATGTCTAGCTATGCAAAACATTATCATAGTAGATATATTGTACAAGGCTGCTTATAATTCCCTCCCACTCATCCCACCCCCCACCTGGTCCATTCCCTACATGATCCTGTCCCTCTTCTATAGTGGGTACTTCCAACCTCCCCTCCCCCCAAGGATGCCCTCCCATCAATCATCCCTCCTCTCATCCCCCTTCCCCCTATTCTGCTGCAGGTTGAGATATCCCATTTAGTATGTATGTCATTCTCTCCCTGAACCAAATTCAATGAGAATGTGGATTTGCCTTTTTTTCCCTTCCTATTCTCCCCCTCCCCTGCAACCACTTCCCCTTGCTTCCTCTACATGAGATAGTTTACCCTACCCTTTCTTTCCTCATCTCCTCTTGCCACTTTCTTCTCTCACCTCATAACTTCATCCCTTGAGTATTCTCCCTTCCCAACAAATTCAACCTATGCCCTCTATCCATATACACACACATTCACATATGTATCCATATGACCACACACCCTTCTTCCATTATTTTCATAGTGAGAAAGATATCATCACTCACAGTTATTGTTTTTCCATATAGGAATGTAAATAGTTCAACTTTGATAAGTTCCTTTTGATTTCTTTTCCCTAATCACCTTCTCAGGCATCTCTTGCTTCTTGTGTCTGGATGTCAAATTTTCTATTCAATTATGGTTTTTTCCTCAAGAATGCTTGAAAGTCCTCTATTCCACTGAATGACCATATTTTCCCCTGAAACAAAATACTCAGTTTTGCTGGGTAGGTGACCCTTGGGTTCATTCCCAGTTCTTTTGCCCTCTGGAATATCATATTCCATGCCCTTCGATCCCTCAGTGTAGAAGCTGCCAGGTCCTGGGTTATTCTGATTGTGTTTCCACAATATTGAAATTGTTTCTTCCTGGCTGCTTGTAGTATTTTCTCCTTGATCTGGGGATTCTGGAACCTGGCTATAATATTCCTGGGAGTTTTCTTTTTGGGATCTTTTCAGGAGGTGATCTGTGGATTCTTTCAACCTCTATTTTGCCCTCTGGATCTAAAACATCAGGGCAATTTTCCTTGAGAATTTCTTGAAGGGTGATTTCTAGGTTCTTTCTTTGATCATGGCTTTCAGGTAGTCCAATAATTTTTAAATTGTCTCTCCTGGATCTATTTCCCAGGTCAGTGGTTTTTCCCATGAGATATTTCACATTGCCTTCTAATCTTTCATTTGTTTGGATCTGTTTAACAGCATCTTGATTTCTCATAAAGTCACTAGCTTCCATTTGCTCCAGTCTAACTCTGAAGGAATGAATCTCCTCAGTGAGCTTTTGAGATTCTTTTTCCATCTGGCAAATTTGACTTTTTAAGGCATTCTTCTCCTCATTGCCCTTTTGGGCCTCCTTTGCCATTTGAGTTAGTCTATTTTTAAGGTGTTGTTTCCTCAGTCAGGCTGTTGACCCTCATTTCATACTTTTCCTGCATCCTTCTCATTTCTCTTTCCAATTTTTCCTCCACTTCTCTTATTTGATTTTTAAAGTCCTTCTTATGGTCCTCTATGGCCTGTACCCTGCTCATGTTTTCCCCTGGGGCTTTTGGAGCAGGACTTCTGAACTCACAGTCCTTTTCCCGCTCTATTCCCCCAAAATAGGAGTCTAGGGTTGCATTTTTCTGTTTCCTTTGCCTTGGCATGTTGCCACTTGATTACCTGACCTTTGGGCTTGTTGCCACACTATGGCTTTAAGGCCAGATAGAGGATTTTTCGTCCCGAACGTGTGGGGGGCAACTTCCATTTCTGGCAAGCTGTAAACCCACCCACGACTTCCACCCTAGATCACAATCCAGATCCAGGGAGGTTAAAGCAAGAGAGATTACCCCCCAAGACTGATCGCTGGATCTCCCTACAATTAATTGCAGGCCAAGAGTGGGAGCTGCCTCTAAAACTACAAAATGGCATGTCTCCTCAGCGGCTTCTAGCCCCCAGGGGAGGGAGCCGACACATTCCCCCAAAAACAGGTCCCAAAGTCCATAGGACACTAACCTCTCACTTTGTCCCAGGCATGTCTGTGTTGATAATTCTGGAGTTGCCACAGCTGCTGGTGTTCTGGAGTTCCTCCAGCCGGCTGCTGGCCCCGCCACCCTGGGGCTAAAACCTCGGCTCAAGCAGACCTGTGCTCCGCTTGCTCTGACTCCCAGACTGCTGCGCTGGTCCTTCCTGCAGGGCTGCTGGGCTGTCCTCAGCGGGAGGCTAGCCTCTCTCTGTCGTTCTGTGGGTGCTGGGGCTCCAGAAGATTTTCAGAATCCCCTTTTACATAGTTTGGGGGAATCTGGGGGCAGAGTGGCTTGGATGAGCTGTTTCTACTCCGCCATCTTGGCTCCGCCCCCCGGGAGACCTTTCCTTTCCCATTTAAAGAAAAGAAGAGAAAAGAAACACAAAGACTTTGTAAAAAAAACTGTGCTTAGTCAAGCAAAACACATTCCCATGAGGTCCAGGTCTAAAATGTGTCTTTCTCTGTCTGGAGTCTGTCACCTCTCCATCAGGACATGGACAGCAGGCATCAGGATGATTAAGGATGAGAATTATGAAGTCGATTGTTTTATGGTATTGTTATCATTGAGTGAGTCTCTCCCTCAGCCTTGTTCACTTCATTCTGCCTTAGCTTCTACCAGTCTCCCCATGTTTGCCTGAAATCATACATTTCCTCATTTCTAACAGCACAATAACATCCATGCCTTTCCTGTGCCATTCTTCAGTTAATGGGCTTCTTCACTCCCAGTTCTTTGTCACTGCAAAGAGCTGCTATGTTTTCATTCACATAGGCCTTTTTTCCCTTTCTTTAATTCCTTCGGCATATAGATTTATCTAGTCATGAGTGTAGCACAGTTTTGTGACTCGGGTATAATTCCAAATTGTTCCCAGGTCCCTATCAGTGCATTGGCTTTTGCTTGGCCCCTCCGACAACTGTCACTCTCCTGTTTATCTTTTTCTTTTGGCATCTCACAATCTGTTAAGTATGAAGTAGAAAGTCAGAGGCACTTAATGTGCATTCCTCTCATTTTTAATAATTCGGAGTTGTTGTTGTTGTCCTATTACTGTTGATAATGGCTATCCAGTGTTCACGTGAAGACATCAAATTAAAGGAAACCCAACCCTGAGGTGGCCCATTTCACTTTTGAAAAGTTCTAATTGTCAAGATGCTGGTCCTCTCCCACCCCACGCCCCCAAAGCAAGCCTAAACTTCCCTCTCTGTGACTCCTACTCGCTGTCCCTGGGTCTGTAGTCAGTCAAATCCAATCTCTTTTTCAGATAATTGAAGGCAGCTATTAGGTTCATCTTGTCTGCTTGTACTCTGCTTGTACACTGCTAAGCATGTACATCTTCTTCAAGATGAGAGACTTAGTACAATTACTAAAAAGAGAGTAACAGTACAATTCGGGGTCTGCACTGCTTGACCCACCACTCAGTAGACACTACTCTAGGGCTTTTCCAAATTCCCAGAAGATATTGAACATTCTCAAAATGGACTCACTTTCTGTGCACATCTGTGATGGTTGTTTTCCATGCCCTACTGATGGGCATGGGCTGCAGGGTGCAATGGATGGAGCACGGCCAGCACCTCTGCTTGACTCAGAGAACAATTAGCCACTCTACTAATGATAGCCATGTGCTCGCTGCCATCTAGGATAACCACTTGTTTGTTTAGCCTACATCTCTGCCTTCATTACAACCAGCTAGACCTTGGCACAAATAGGGAGAGAGGTCCCTAGCTCTTCAGCATTACATGTGGATGTTGTACCAATGTGCTTTGTGACTCTCAGTCAACATCTGCCCAGTCCCTATGATCAAGTCACCCAATGACCATCCTTTGCCAAAAGGTATGAATGTGGCTGGATCTATGGCATAGCTCATGGCACCTCTTCCTGCTTCCTTTCTTACACACAGACATTGTTGTAATTACCTGCGTGTGTCTGTGTGTGGGGGGGTGGAGGGGACTTGGTCTCACACTGCTACCACTGTTTATTGAGACACAAATTCTGGAGAAGCAAGCATCTTGACTGGGCTTTTTGAGGACTCTTCTGTTGCATATGCACACTCATGTGCTCACATACACACATGTGTGCTCACACACATGTACAACAGATGGGCATAGTCAGACCGCAAGAGATATGTGTTAGAGACCTACAGATCCTGGCTTTGCCTTCCTCCTTCAGAGCCTTCTGTGAATGACTCTGGGGAGTGGATGAGGGGAGAATTAGGTACATTCCACCTCTCCCTGACCTCAGACTAGCAGAGGGAAACTTCAGCCTAGTTTGGAGGATAAGATGGAGGCTAAACTCCAGGTTATCCCAGGTCCTTCTCCTTGTGGGAATTAACTTTTCAGATGTCCCTGTGAGTGGATGGACGTCTCTTGATTTGGAGACCTCAACTATCAGTGCATATGACATTGTACTAGACCAGGGAAGGGAGGAGTTACTTTCTCACAAACTTTGGCTGCACTGCACACAGGGCAAGGGGAGCTTGGCTACAAATTGACCCAAATCACAGGTTACAGATTTAGAGCAGGAAGCGTCTCTTGAGGTCATCTAACTAAATGATCTCATTTTATAGAAAAATCTGTTTCAGGGTGTTTAAGTCACTTATTTGGTATGCAATGGTGAATAGAAGAATCAGAATTTGAACCCTGTCCACAAAGATGCTTTTCAATGATAGGGCTCCAGGCAGCTAGGTGGCACATGGATAGTGTTCTAGTCAAGAGGGACTGTGTTCAAATCCTGTCTCAGGCACTCACTACCTATGTGGTCCTTCCCTCTGAGCCTCAGTATCTTCTTTTGCAAAATGAAGGTCATATAGTATCTTCCTTCAGGGGTGACTGTGAGGATCACATGAGGGCTTTTTATAAAGTACTTTGCAAATACTGAAGGTCATTGTTACCAGCTGCCGTGTGTAGGCAGGAGATCCAGGGAACAAGGCTAACCAAGCTGTTAGCCAGGGCTGGACTGGGCTTGAGCTCTCCCTCCCTCTCCCTCTTTGCCAGGTTCCTTTTCCCCTCCTCTTTTTTCTTTTCCTTCCCAATCCCTTTGGTTGTTTCCTCCCTATTTCTCTCCTCCTCCTTCCCCTTACTTTCATCTGAATCAGAGCCACCAGCTCAGGAGTCTCCAGAGGGTGATTCTATGTGGGTAGGGGCCAGCAGCATGGTTGCCCCAGTGCCTCTCCTGAACTGACTTCTGAGGTTTGAGTTCCCTCATCCCAGGCCTTGGGCAGGGACTCCAACCCTCAAATTCCCCAAACCCTGAGCTCTCTCCATCTTTTTGTGACATCTCAAAATGTCAAGAGGAAATTAAGAAGTGATGTTTCCTGGGAGGTTGCCTCCCTAAGGGTAGGAAGGAAATCATTACCCACGGCAGACTGCATGGAGCTGGGTCCTTGTGATCGCCCATGGAATTTGAAATTTGAAGGCCCTCATTGGCCTCCAATTTCACCTTCTATAAAAGGAGTGCCTGCTATGCCCAATAAGAGCTGGTCTAGGCTTGGAGACCTGTGAGGAAGACCCTCCTTCCCAGGTGTGAGGAAGGCTTTCCTGGCATCCAGTCCAATTCTACCTCTCTGCACTGCCCCTCCCCCATTACTCCTGGGTTTGGCCTCTGGGGCCATCCAACTCTTTGTCTGGTAGCTAGTAGGTCCAGGTGGGCAAGCCACTTCTGATAAGTTGAGTCACGCTTTGTGTTTGATCAGCCCCTTTTCTCTCCTTAGAAGTAAACAGGTGGCTCTTCCAGGCAAAGCCTGGCCTGGGGAATTGGTCACTGCCTTTAGCAGCTGAAGTCATAGCAGCGGACCTTAAGAGATGAAAGCAGATGAGCCAGTGTGCCCTTCCCTGGGGCATGCCTGGATGTCTATTGATAGAGCTGTTGTGAGAAGCATGAGCCTGTGTTAAATATAGCAGCCTAAGTCTTTAGAAGCACATTATGTGAAGGAGCATGGAATGCTACCTCCCTCTCCCCATCCCCAACAGCTGATAAACACCACCCCACAGTGGAGAGAGGAGCATTCTGGTTGGGCAACCAAGAAAGCTGGGTTCAAAGGCCACCACCGACATGCACTGGCTATGTGACCACAGGGAAGTCCCTTGCCATCATTGAGCCTGTTTCTTCACTTGTAAAGTGGGGATAATAAAACACAGGATCAGACAAGTTTAGAGTTAGAAAGGATAACAAACCACACAACCAGACACTACTTGAAGACCTCCGAGGAGGCAGACCCCCACACCCCACAGAGTAGGCCATTCCATTCATGATTAATTTGTATTTTAGGAAAAGTATTTTCCTAATGTCAAGTCAAAATTTATCTCTCTGCATCATCCACACAGTGCACCTGTTTGTGCCTCCTGGGCCAAACAGACTAAATCTAATCCCAATTCCACACAGTAATTGTTTCAATCTTTGAAGATCTAGACATTCAGTCATCTCTCCTCCCTGCTAAACATGCCTGATTCCTTCCACCAATCCTCCTCTGACACAGACTCAGGGCCCCCAGAATGGCCAAATCTTAGAGTAAGAAGAAGCTCAGGGCTGTCTCATCTCACTCACAACTAAAAGGAACCTCACTCCACTATGCCCAGCAGTCTCTGTCCAAAAACCCCTCAAGCAGGACCACTTGCTCACACATGAGGCAGCCCAGTCTACTTGAGAAGCTTCAAGTTGTTAGGGAGTTTGGTTGGATTTTCCCTGAGTCCCCTCTGTCGATTTACTCCATTGCACTTACTTTTCTAGGCCACTCCTAGAGATCACATTCCCTTGGTGGCTGCTCCATCCCACTGCAGAGAGAGTCCTGGAGCTGCCAAAATTCCGAGGCACTTTTCATGTCCAATGACCTCAACCTCCCCATCTCACCCCATTATTAGATTGAGCTGAATGCTCCGAGCTCACAGATATTCTGTTTTGATATTGACTCTTTCTTCCAGTTTGTTGACTCTCATCCTCAGCTTGAGTCATCTGAAAATGCAAAAAGAATACTGCTAAGTCTTTATATAAATCAAAAGGAAGCATACAATGACCCCTAGGACATTCACCTGGCCATGACCCAGCTAGGTGCCATTGATCCATTCACATGCACTCTTTGAGTCCCACCATTGAACCAGCCTCAAATTGTCCAATTGTATAACTGTCTACTTCACATCTCACCATGATCTCCATAAGACTAGCATGTGATGCTTTATCAAACATTCTACCAACATTTAGGTAAAGTGTACCCAATGCATATCTCTGATCAAGTGTAGTAATCCCATTCAAAAAAGACATGAGGTCATAGGTGCTGATTTGTTCATGGAGCCATGATGGCCCATTGTCATTGACATTACACTTTCTAGATGGTCACTTATCACTGACTCAGTGAACTCATATTGAATTTTCCCAGGGATTGAAGTCATTCTTTTTTTAATTAAATTTTATGTTTATTTTTAGTTTACATCATTCATTTCCACAAGATTTTGAGTTACAAATTATCTTCCTGTCTTTCCCCTACCAACCACCCCAAAACAGTGATCCTACTGTATACCCCCTCCCCCAATCTGCTCTCTCCTATATCCTCCCCCATCCTCCCTCTGACTTTCCAGTAGGGCAATAAGGATCTCTATTCCCCAGTGCCTGTATATCTTATTCCCCAGTTGCATGTAAATAATAATAATAATAATAATAATAATAATGATAATGATAATAATGATGATGATGATGATGATGATGATATTTAAACATTTGATTTTAAAACTTTGAATTGCAGATTCTTTCCCTTCCTCCCTCATTACCCACCCTTACTGGGAAAATAAGCAATTCAATATAGTCTGTACATGTGTAGCTACACAAACCATTTCCATAGTGGATATATTAGGAAAGACTATATTTCCTTCCATCCTATCCCAACCCCCACTTGTTCTATTCTCTACTTTGACCCTGTCCCTTTTCAAAAGTGGGTACTTCCAACTGCCCTCCCCTTGAACCCATCCTTCTTTCCATCATCAGCCCTCTCATCCCCTTCTCCCCTACTCTCCTGTAGGGTGAGATACCTTATTTACTGTGTATGTCATTCCCTCCCTAAGCCAAATTCAATGACAGCAAGGTAGATTCATTCCCTTTTGCCTTACTGTTCTTCCCCTCCCATGTAACAGTTTTCCCTTGCCCCTTTTATATGAGATAATTTAAACCATTCTGTCTCCCCCCATCTCCTCTCATTATATTCCTCTCTCACCTCTCAATTTCACCTTTTAAGTATCATCCCTTCCTATTCATTGGGTCCTGTGCCCTCTGTCTATCTATACATGTACACATATATACACACACTCATGTATTCATATGCACATAAACACTCCTATATAGACATATATATGTATGTATACACATATATACATTTATATTCCCTTCAACTATTCTCAAACTGATAAATGTTTCAAAAGTTACAATGATCATTTTTCCATGTAGTAATGTAAACAGTTCGACTTTGATAAGTTCCTTATGATTTCTTTTCCCTGTTTACCTTCTCATTATTCTCTTGCTTCTTGTATCTGAATGTCGAATTTTCTATTCAACTCTGGTTTTTTCATAAAGAATGCTTGAAAGTCCTCTATTTCATTGAATGACCATATTTTCCACTGAAACATGATACTCAGTTTTGCTGGGTAGGTGATTCTATTCCAACTCCTTTGATCTCCAGAATATCATATTCCAAGTCTTGAGATCCCTCAATTTAGAAACTTCCAGATCCTGTGTTATCCTTATTGTGTTTCCACAATATTCAAATTGTTTCTTCTTGGCTGCTTGTAATATTTTCTCCTTAATCTGGGATTTCTGGAACCTGGCTATAATATTCCTAGGAGTTTTCTTTTTGGGATCTTTTTCAAGAGGTGATTGGTGGATTCTTTCAACCTCTATTTTGCCCTCTGGTTCTAAAACATCAGGGCAATTTTCCTTGAGGATTTCTTTTTTTGTTGTTTTTGTTTTTGCTTTTGATTTTTTTGGTCTTTATTGATTTGTTCATTTACTTTTAGTTTACAAAATTCAGTTCCACTGTTTTTGAGTTTAAAATTTTCTTCCCCTCCCTCCCCTTCCAACACCCCTCTCCCATGGCGACATACAATCAGGTATGGGATCTGCAGATATTTTCATATTAGGCATTAGTTAGGTTATAAAGGATTATATGGGATGGAATGAACAATGGGAAAGAGGAAACAAAACCAAACAAGAAAAAGAAAGAGAGCAGGCAATTTGCTTCAACCTACGTTCAGACTCTGTTCTAGGTACTTTCTTTGAATGTAGACATCTCTCTCCATCATGAATCTTTTGGAGTTGACTTATAGCCCTGCATTGCTGAGAAGAGTCCAGCCTATCAAAGTTGGTCTTCACACATACATTGTGTCTGTAATTGTGTGCAAATTTCTCCTGGTTTTGCTCTTCTCACTCAGCATCAGTTCATATAAGCCTCTCCAGGTAAATATGAAGTCCATTTGCTCCTTGTTTCTTATGGCACAATAGCATTACATTACACTTATATACCATAACTTGTTCGGCCATTTCCTAATTGATGGGAATCCCCTTAATTTGCAATTCTTTGCCACCACAAAAAGAGCTGCTATACCGGGGGCGGCTAGGTGGCACAGTGAGTAGAGTGTCAGCCCTGGAGTCCGAAGGACCTGAGTTCGGATCCGACCTCAGACACTTAACGCACACACAAACAGAAACCTAACCTTAACCCCAATTGCCCTCCAAAAAAAAAGAGCTGCTATAAATATTTTTGTACATATGGGTCTTCCTCCCAATTCTATGATCTCTTTGTGATACAACCCTAGAAGTGGTATTGCTGAGTCAAAGGATATGAAATTACTTATAGCCCTTTGGGCATAGTTCCAGATTGCTCTCCAGAATGGTGGGATCAGTTCACAACTCCACCAACAATGCGTTAGTGTTCCAATTTTTCCACATCCTCTCCAGCATTTGTCATTTTCCTGTTTTGTCATCTTAGCCAATCTGACCAGTGAGATGTGGTACCTCAGAGTTGTTTTGATTTGCATTTCTCTATTCAGTAGTGATTTAGAGCATTTTTTCATGTGCTTATAGATGTCTTTAATTTCTTCCTCTGAGAACTGCCTGTTCATATCCTTTGACCATTTATCAATTGGGGAGTGACTTGTATTCTCATAGATTTGACTCAATTCTCTGTATATTTTAGACATGAGGGCTTTATCAGAGACATTGGTTGTAAAAATCCTTTCCCAATTTTCTACTTCCCTCTTGATCTTGGTTACATTGGCTTTGTTTGTACAGAAGCTTTTTAATTTCATGTAATCAAAATTATCCATTTTGCATTTTAAAATGCTCTCTAATTCTTGTTTGATCATGAACTCTTCCCCTCTCCATAAATCTGACAGGTAAACTATTCCTTGCTTTTCCAGATTGCTTGCAGTATCATCCTTTATACCTAGATCATGCACCCATTTAGATTTAATTTTGGTATATGAAAATTTCTTGAAGGATGATTTTTAGGTTCTCGTATGATCATGGCTTTCAGATAGTCCAATAACTTTTAAATTATCTCTCCTGGATCTATTTTTCAGGTCAGTGGTTTTTCCAATGAGATATTTCACATCTCCTTCTATTTTTTTTTATTTGTTTAGATCTGTTTAATAGTATCTTGATTCCTCATAAAGTCATTAGCCTCCATTTGCTCCAGTCTAATTCTGAAGGAATGATTCTCCTCAGTGAGCTTTTGAGATTCTTTTTTCCATCTGGCAAATTTGGCTTTGTAAGGCATTCTTCTCCTCATTGGCTTTTTGAGCCTTTTTGCCATTTGAGTTAGTCTATTTTTAAGGTGTTATTTTCTTCAGTCAGGTTGTTGACTCTTATTTCATAATTTTCTTGCATCCTTCTCATTTCTCTTCCAAAATTTTCCTCCACTTCTCTTATTTGGTTTTAAAAATCCTTCTTAAGCTCCTCTATGGCCTGTAACCAACTGGTATATTTCTTGGAAGCTTTTGGTGCACAAGTCCTGACTTTGTTGTCTTCCTCCTATTCCATGCTTTGATCCTTTTTGTCCCCCAAAAAGGAATCTAAAGTCAGATTGCTGTGCTTGCTTTGCTTCCTTTGCTTGCTCATGTTGCCACTCAATTATTTGAGTTTTGAGCTTTTTGCCACAGTAGAACTCCCCTTCCAGAGAGAAGAGCATTTTCAACAATCAC
Source organism: Gymnobelideus leadbeateri (assembly GCA_011680675.1). Taxonomy (NCBI): domain Eukaryota; kingdom Metazoa; phylum Chordata; class Mammalia; order Diprotodontia; family Petauridae; genus Gymnobelideus; species Gymnobelideus leadbeateri. The sequence continues at coordinate 273,171 of WOXC01009014.1, read as the reverse complement.
TGGGCTTTTCTCAGTTGCTGGGGCTGTTAGTTTGGCTCCCTCTACTGGCTCTGGCATACTGGTCATGTACCTGAGTACCTCCACCCTACACAGCAATCCAGATCCAAGCAGGTTAAAAGCAAGAGCAATTACCCCTCCGACTGGTTGCTTGATCCCCCTACAATCTGCAGGCCAGGAGCTCTGGAGCAGCCATGCCAAGGCTGCTGCACCTCAGCCACTTCTCCTTCTGTTGCAGAGGCTGGACCATGCTCCCCGACTCCCTGTTCCCCCAAAGTCCACTGACCTCTCACTTTGCCTTTGGTGTTTATGGATTGATAATTCTGGAAACCATTACAGCTGCTGGTGATCCATTCTTCCAAAGCTTCTTCAGCCAGGGCTGGTTGTGGCAGCCCTGAGGCTACAACCTTGGACTCCATTCGGGGCTGCCCTTGGCTCCCAGGGCACTTTGATGAATCCTTCCTGTCCACCTGCCAGGCTATCTTCAGTGGGAGGTTTGTTTCTCTCTGTCACTTTGTGGGTTCCGTTGCCCTAAAGTTTGTTTAGAGTCATTTTATAGGTATTGGAGGTTGTTATGGAGGGGACATATGGAGTTTTCCTGCTTCTACACTGCCATCTTGGCTCCACCCCCACTTAAAGTCATTCTTACTGGCCTAATATTGGTAGACTCTGTTCATTTTCCTTTGGTGTGTGTTGGAGGGAAAAGGGGGACATTTTCTCTTCTACAGTCCTACTCCTGTTTTCCATGATCTTTCAACCATCACTGACAGATTCAGTAATACAATCTGTCAATTCTTTCTGAACCCAATGTGGCAGTCCATTTGGCCCAGATGCCTTAAATTTAAGGGCAGCCAGACCCTCCCTTACTACCCTGTTTCTCATTTCAGATGTTTCCTCCTTGTGCTCCCCACCCCCCACCTTTTTGGGTTCATTATTTCTAGTATAAAGACCTTTCTTCTTGCCAAGAATAGCATGACCCGAGACTGCTTCAACTTCTCACTGCTATAAATTTCTGTGCTTCCATCAGCTCTGAGGTCCCATTGTTTTTGTGATCTGGCTCTTTCCCCTTCATGTGGCTTTAATGACTTTTCTTTTCCTTGGCTTCCATTTTGGCTTTAGCTTTTTTCCAAGTTCTGCCACTCCTGACACTATTCTTACAGGACCAGGCTCTCACACCTTCCTCCCAGGGTTTTTGTGAGGATCAAATGAGATAATGTTTGTAAAGCACTTAGCACAGAGCCTTGCACATAATAGGTGCTGAACAAATGTCTATTCCCTTCCCCCTCTCATATATATAATTTTGTATTTTCTCTCATTTCCATATACCTCACATATCTTTAAAAAACTAAATTGTCTGGCAAGTTCCCTATGCATCCTCATCTGCCTCCTTCCCTCCTTATTTCCCTTCCTTCCTTCTTTCCTCTTTCTTTCTTTCTTTCTTTCTTTCTTTCTTTCTTTCTTTCTTTCTTTCTTTCTTTCTTTCTTTCTTTCCCTCCCTTCCTCTCTCATTCCCTCCCTCCATCCTTCCTTCCTTCCTTCCTTCCATTCCTTAGACCCTCTTTCCTACTTTCATTGTGCTTGGCCATTTAGCATATGGAGAGGAATTCCTCAAGCCCTTTCACATCTTCTTCTGGGAGAAAGGCAACTTTCCAAAGAATCAGGAAAACCTAGGTTAAAACCCCAACCTAGATGCCTAGTTCACTGTGTATCACTGGGAAAATCACTGAGGTTCCATGTGCCTCATTTTCCCCATCTTCAGAATGAAAGGGTTGCCCTCCCAGCTCAAACCATTCTAATACCCTACATTCAGACCACGAAGAGCATTCAGGGAAGATTTGCAATCATTCAACTAACATTTATGAAGTGCCTACTCTGTTCTGGGGATACAAAGAAAGACAAAAGACAGTCTTCCCCCTCCCCACCAAGGATGTCACCATCTGCTGAAGAACACCTGCAAATAACAAACTCTAGACAGGATAAAAGAGAAATAATCAGCAGAAGGAAAACATTATATGTAAGGGCACAGTGTTATTGAGAAGCCTTCCTAAAGAAGGTGTGATTTTAGTTGGGACTCAAAAGAAGCCAGGAGAGGAATTGGTGGTAGAGATGAGGAAGGGGAGCATTCCAAGCATGAGGGACAACCAGAGAAAACACACTGACTGGAGAGAGGGAGGACCTTGTGGGAGGTATCTTTTTTGTCACTGTACTAAAGAGAAGGTGGCAAGGGAGTACAGTATAAAGTGTTTGAAAGGTGAAGGAGGAGGCAGCTTGCCAACAGCTTTGAATGACATCAAATTTTCTATTTGATGGGGAGTTATCTCAGTTGACTGAGGCGGTACATGTCAGACATGTCCTTAGGAAAATCCCTTTGGTGGCTGAAGGGAAGATGGACTGGAGTAGGGAGAGCCTGGGGGTAGGCAGGCTCAGCTACAGACCATTAGGAGAGCCCAGTGGTGAGGTGGGCTACTGAATGGTCATGGTGACAGTGCCAGAGGAAGACGGGAGTCTATTTGAGAAGTAGTAGGAAGGTAGGCGCATCATCACACAGTGCAAGTTATTTCAAATTCACCTTGCCCTCCACATGACTCAATGTGTCCATCAAAAATCTCTTCCTTCATGCCTAGTGTCCAATGTTGGGGGCACAGCGCCAGCATGGGGCAGTCTTGGCCCTCAATGAGCAAGCATCCTACTGACCCAATGATTTTACCCTTACAATTTTGGGCGGGTCAATGATAAAAGTAAATGTTTTGCCCTGATGGTTCACTGCGGCATGGAGGTCACCCTTGGTTACTGAAGGCCATGACAGTGTGGCACCCCCCAACTGGCATGTCCCATGAAGCTTAAGCACTGTGCAGGAAGCCTGACCACTAAGGTTCAACTAAGGTTGAACAGGCTTAACATCAAAAGGGTAGTCACTGAGTGATGAATTTGAGGGTCCATATTAAGTCCTGAAGAGCTGCTGCTTTGGCATGGAGGGATGGAAGCAGGTAGAGAGTTAATCCAGTGAATGGAACAGTGTACCTCCCCAACAATCCCAGATGGCTGGAAGGTGAGTGCTTAACCTAACAGAGTCAATGAATTAGGGATAAATACTAAGTTATATGTTTGGATTCCAAAATCAACTTCATGAGCACAAAGCAAACATGGTGTGGTGAGAGAGCAGTTTGTCTGAAAAAGATCTGGGGGCTAATGTGGACCACAAGCTCAAGACTGTGCCATGGTCCCCAAGGAAGCTAGGTCAAGGTCAGGCTGTATCAAGAGAGACATCATCAAGAGCTAGTATTCAGATAGTGAATTAATAGTTTTCTTAACCCTATGTAAAAGCCCTGGCCTCAGGACTGGGAGCACACATGTTAAAGTGAGCCAGGCCCTGCTCTCGAGGGTCTCCCAGGGGAGAGATAGCACTTGGGGAAGGTCTCGGCTGCAGGTCAGAGGGGAAGGTCCCAGGGTCCTGAAGGGCAGCAGCAGAGTAGGGGGTCATTCCCCACTGAGAGAGTCACAGCAGAGCCTGATGTGGAGCCACTGCAGAGGGCCTGGGACCCTGCTGACCAGGGCTCCCTTTCCCCAGCCACCTAGGAGCTGTGGCTGCAGTCCCTGCAGGAGCTGGTCCAGGCTGCATCTCCCCAGGGATGACTTCCTGGGAAAATGGCCAAGGGCACTGGACTGGAAGCCTGGTTCTTCCCCCAGGCTCTTGGGCTCCGGGTCCTGGGCTGTCTCCATTGGGGTCCGAGGGGAGCTGGGTGCAGGGGGTGCCACCCCGCCTCAGTGAGGCTGGCCTGCCCACCCTGTGGGTGGCAGTTTGTGGTAACCACTGCCCCCTCCTCCACAGGACTTGCCTCCCTAGAGGGGAGGATGGGACTGGAAGCAGGATGGATGATCTGGGGGTGGCAGTTGTGGCCAAGGCAGGTGCATCCCTTCTTCATAATGATGGCTGTGGAGGCAAAGTAGGACCTTCAAGCTTTGCAAAATACCAAAATACTACCTCATTGTAACTTCTCAACAGCCAGGTGAAGTAAGTGCTATAATCATTCCCTTTCACAAATGAGAAAACTGAGGCCAAGAGAGGTCAGGTGACTTGGCCAGGGGCACACTGCTAGGATATGAGGCTGAATTTGAACTCTGATCTTCCTGACTCCAAACCCAGGGCTCTAGGCACTATGGCGCCACCTAGCAGCCACAACATCTAGGACTAGGTAGCACCCCAGGAGGTGTCTGGCCCACTCCATCTGAGGAGACATTGCTTGATTTGTTCTCGTTCTATCCCACTATCTAGCACAGTGCCAGGCACCTAAAACACATTTCATAGGTATCTGTGGATCAATTGACTGATAACTGTAGAAAGGCTTCTGGGCTCGGGCTGGGTGGGACTTGATGCCTTCCAATGAATGCTGAATCTCTGCTTCTGGACCTAGAGAGTGGGGTCTGCCATGGGAGATGCCCCAACAGTGAAATGCCAGACCCTCATGGAGCTGGGCATTGGGGGATGGATAGGCTGTATGGCCCAAAAGTCATCGAGGACAGACAGACTTACGTGACTGGAAATCACCTCCTTCCAGCCCCACATCTGGGGCTCATCAGCCTTCTTTTTTTTTTTTTCTTTGACTCTAAGAGTGCTACTTGAGAGTACCGAGGGCCACTCAAATGATGGGGGTTTTATGGTGTATATGTGTGACAGAGACAACAACAAAGACAGTGACAGAGGGCCAGAGATAGACAGAGAGACAGAATAGAGACAGAGATAGACAGAGACATAGAAGCAGAGACAGCCACAGAGGTCCAGAAATGATCAGAGAGACAGAGAGGGAGAGACATAGAGATAGAAAGACAGACAGACAGAGATATAGAAACAGAGATAGCGACAGAGGGCCAGCAATGATCAGAGAGATAGAGAGGGAAGACAGACAGACAGACAGATTAGTAAAGACAGACATAGAGACAGATAGAGACAACAACAGAAGACCAGAGATGGACAGAGAGACAGAGACATAGAGATAGAGACAGAGACACAGAGAGGAACAGAGACTCAGAAACAGAGAAGGACAGAAAGAGAATGAGGGGCAGAGACAGAGACAAAGAAATAGAGACAGAAAGAGGAGATGGACACAGAGAGAGAGACTATTGATGAAATGCCTTTTCCTGATCAATCTTCTGGTAGGATTTGCCGGGAGCCCTGATTTAAAACATTCAGGATTATTTTCAGTTAATATTCCCCAGAGTCCTCTCTCACCCGTACCCCCACCTCAATGTCTCTGTAGTCAGGACAGTGTAGACATGTGATGAACCAGCTTCACAAGCCAAGTGACTCAATGTCGCCCAGTGCCCCACTTCTAGTTCCCTCTAAAAATTGGGGCCATACAACTGTAGAGGGGCATTGGATAGACAAATGGGCAGATAGTGTGATGGATGGATCGCTAGCTATAGGTAAATATTGATATAGATATAGATATAGATATCTATGTGCACATAGAAAAAGTATGTCCACCTTTTATGTCTATAATCTATATCTATAATCAGATTCAGCATGCAGTAAAAACATCCAAAGAATGTGTGTGTGTGTGTGTGTATGTGTGTGTGTGTGTGTGTGTGTGTGTGTACGCACACCTGCCCTGGAGAGCAGGAGTTTGGCAGTGGGGCTCAGTTTCTTCATCTGGAAAATGGGTTTACTAAAATTTACACAGCCTGCCGAAACCCTTCAAAGGCCACTGATCGTTGGGACCGACTTGGCAGCAGTTTTACCTGCAGCCACATGGGTACTACTGGCTTCTGCTTGCAGTCCCAAGGGAGGTATGCTTTGAGTGCATCCCCTGGCCCTTAACAGAGACACCGAAGGGCCCTGTCCTGTTCAGATAGCCCCTGGGCTTGCTTGTACATGGGGGAGCTGCTCTGCCCTTTGCCCAGTTTGCCAGGTCTTTGCTCAGGGAGGAGCAGCTTCAGAGACTGGGATGGCCTGGGGGAAGGGGGAAGGCTGGGGCACTGTCAGCACAGGGAAGGGGCCTGTGGGCAGACTGCTCATTCCACCATGAAGAGGGTTTTCTACCTTTTTACATGGCCCACTCCCCTTCCAAAGAAGAACGGCGGTGTCTTGACCAAAGTCACTTCAAGCCATGTGGGGCAATAGAGAGAAGGCTGGTTTCCTGAGGCTTGCACAGATTAAAACGGTATCTCAGCAGACCCAGAGGAAGTCATGTGCCCCCCTTGGACCTCAGTATCGTCTTCTGTAGAATAAGGCCGACCTCCACGGTCTCTGCGCTCACTTCCAACTCCAGAGCTGGAATTCCGCGCTTTGTGGTCGAGGAGGCTCAGGTGGGCTCTAGATGTGGGGTGGGGGCTGGACTATTTGGGATACAGGTCAGCTCAGTCTATCTGGTTTGGTCCCACAAGCCCTCAGTCATTGCCAGGGTGGTTGTTTCTAAACGCTGGCTTCCCAGCGTTCTCTAGAAAGGCAGGCAGGTCTGGCCAGCATCGTTCGGGCTGCTCCGCATGACTGATCACCCTCCCCTTCTGTCCGGGCTCGTGGCGGGACAGGCTCTGGCTTCCTCGTGGGAGAACGCCTCGCTCCCCCTCCCTCTGGCTCTTCCCGACTCCTCCTTACTCTGCACTAAGGAATCAGATTCGACGGGCGGGTGCTAGGTGTGTTCATGGCAATGGGAGACAGGTGGTGGGGCGCGGTCCTGCCGCCCCCCCAAACCGCCCCCAGACACAAGTGCCCTCGGACTCGGGCACACACACATGCTCACATGAGCACACACACGTGCTCACATGAGCACACACACACACACACACACACACACACACACACACAGGTCTCCGTTAGCGCCCATTTACTATTCCAGCCTCCTGAAGTCTGCTCCCAGGGCTCCCCTTCTATCCCCTGGATCCTATTGGTATAAAAAATGTCCAATGAAAACTGGCTTAAGTGTGCATCATGTCACCAGGTTGTGTGTGAGTGTGTATGCAAGTGTGTGTTCCTCGGGGCCAGAAATGAGCAGGGGCTTTGGGACTTGAATTTCCTCCAACACCTGCTCCCTCCTGCTCCTCTTCACTTGGGTTGAGGGTTGATGCACAGCTTGGCCTCCTCACTGTGGCCCTCGATAGCTAAGCTATTGACTCGCCCTCCTTCCCCTGGCTCTGAGAGATGAGCTCCACAGCTGGGGGCCATAGAATGTAGATAGATCCTTCCCTGGCGGAGGGGCCAGGCTGTTTCTCAGGTCCTTTCCTTTGGTTTACACACTCCTTTTCTGGTCATCATTATAGTTTCGGATGGGTGCATTCCATCCCTACAGGGATGCACATGGACAAAGTTTCAGCAGCTCAGCCAGCTCTGGTGCCCCCCTAGAGATCGGGAAGGATCTTGACCCTAGAAACAAATGACTGAAGGAATAGAAAAGCCTCAAGGCCCTAAGGGGCATGTCTTTGCTCAGACTCACAGGATCAGGTCTTGGAGTAAGGAGAAACTTTGGAGATCTATTACTCATTTTAATGATTAAGACCCCAAGGTCGAGGGAGGACCCCCAGCTCCTGAGTCAAGTTTCTAGACTCAAAAGCCCTTCCTCCTCCTTTTGTACCCCAATGTCCCCTCAAGAGCACACTTGAACCTCAGGAAAAATGTCCCTCAGAGACCTATTTTGTGAACCCAGAATGCCAGCAGTTTTCTGGAGTAACAAAGCCCCTGCAACTTCCCCCAGCCTCTGGCTATCTGACATCTCCTTGTTATGACACACCAAGGAAGCCAGGAAGGAAGGAAGGAAGGAAGGAAGGAAGGAAGGAAGGAAGGAAGGAAGGAAGGAAGGAAGGAAGGAAGGAAGGAAGGAAGGAAGGAAGGAAGGAAGGAAGGAAAGATATGAGGGCCCCTGGCCACACTCTACTGCCAGGTGAGCCATTGGCCAGAGAACAGGAATGAACCAGAGTGACATTGTGTCACACCTGAAAACCAAAGTCAGGCTTATCTACAGTGGCAAAGGAAAAGTGGTTATCAAGGGAATTAATATTTAAACACTTGTATTGAGTGACTGCATCAACAAAGATGAGAGAAAACCCCTGAGTCTGGAGAAGCCCAGAGCTCAAAATGCTGAGGCTTTTGTGCTCTCCAGGGGCTGAAGTCTACTTTTCTCAGGTTGCTGACCTGTCCACATCTTATTGTTATGGAATCATGAGACTCCCAGCCAGGCTGGTGCACTGGGGCCTAGGGACTCTGGTGCTTGGGTACCACTGAATAGGTGTGGGGTTCATGGAGGATGGTGGACACAGTCATATAAGACAACCGAGAATCTGGAGCTCTGTCCTCTCCCCTTTGGCAGAGCTGCCCCCTAACCCCTGAGAGGAAGTAAGATGATGAAGCTGCATGGTGGGAACTAGGGTGGGGAGGCAACTCCATCCTGGGAGGAGCAGAGGTCAGCTGAAGGGCTGTGGGCAGCAGTGGTGTCCCCAGAGCACCATGGGCTATGGCCCCCAACATCACTACATCTCTGAGTCCCTGCTGCATTTTCAGTGAAAGGGAAGGTTTTCAGCTCCCTCACTTTCCCCACTTCAGGAAAAGAAAGCCTAGGCCCAATGAGAACCCTGGACTCTGGAGCCTGGACACTGACGTTTTCTCCTCAGAAAGGGGTGACCTTAGTAGGATTCTCACCACATGCATGTGTGCAGCTGTCTGTACACTTAATGAAGTGGAAACCCGGACTGGTCCTGACCTCCCAAGTGAGAGGCTGGTCCTCCCCTGATGGCCCATCCGCCCTGCACAGCCCTTGGAAGATCTTCTAGAGTGGTCTGCTGGATCAGGGCAGCAAGCTGGGTTTGGGTTTAGGAAGGAAGACCTTGGCTGCCAAGGAGCGAACCCCAGCTGCCAATGGAAGCCTCCCTCCAGTCCTTTGGAGAAAAAACGAAACAGGTGTCAAGGCTGCCCAGTTTTCTCTTTCTTTCCTATCACTGATGCCTCGAAATGACATCTTCCTAATCAGCTCCGGGGTCTGCAGACTCAGCAACATTCAGGAACCTGGCTTAATGAGAGCAGCCTCCAGCCTGGCCCAAGGCGAAGAGAAAAGGGAAACCTTACCAACTCCTCTGCCTCATCCCCACCCTCCCTATCTGGGGCTGGGCTTTTTTCCTCACAGCCCTCCATAGGACACTTCGGACAGAGTCTTCCGTTCAAATCCACACCATTGGCAAAAGAGAAGGAAGGCAGAGAGACTGAGACAAAGCAGGAAACCGCCCACAAGCCCAGTGTGAGTCTGTATGGTCGGTGATGGAGGCAGGGGCAGGGCCATGGGCCGGCCTGTTTGGCTGTGTCCCTCTAGGCTGGACTCCAAGGCCACTTACAGTGGAAACAGCTGGTTTATTGCTTGGTTCCTGGCCTGGGGGGCTTCTAGGGGGTCTGCAGGAGAGCTGGGCCCCAGAACTTTCCAGGCTGACCCTATTGCCTCCACAAGGTAGACTGGTCTGGGAGAGAGAGCCCAGGCCTAGGGCCAGTTTTGCACTTGTCAGGATCTTTTGGCCTCTCTCCAAGTGGAAGGAACATAGACTTGGAGAAAGAAGGAGCGAGCTGGAAATTCAGCTCTGCCACCAATTAGACCAGAGACCTTGACTCTCTCTCTCTGAGGTGAGCCTCAGTTTTCTCATCCAAAAAGTGGGATAATTATAACACCTCCATTCTCTGACCATTTGGGTTCTTGTGAGGATCCCATGGGACAAAAGGAACCCTGGGAATGCCACCAAAATGTTCCTGGAATAATGACCCTGGCTTTCCATCACAGCACTTGGCAGCTCCCAAAAGTCTTTCCTCATGACTGGCCAAATTGAGGCTTAGAGAGGGGTTGCTTCACCCAAAGGCACATGGCAAGGCCCGGGCTCTCTGCATTGGGGCTCACTGGTGGGGTTTCCGAGATGTGAGAACTATGTAGAGGATTCCTATAAGAATGCAGGGAGCCCTTCAGGGAGACACCTCAAGGTGTCATTCAGGGCCTGCACCTGCACCCTTGCCCCTTAGGTAATTACATCTCCAGACCACCTTCTTGCAGAGATGCTGGTTATGGCCCCTGATCCACAGTACCCATTTCTGCTCTATGCCCATGGTACTGGGTGCTGTTAATGCTAACTTCCAAGTGGCAGAAATTAAACCATCCTGAAGGCTGCATCATTAATTCACCCTATTATTCTATGATCCCCCTATTCCTGGATTTTATTAGTCTTTGCAGAAAGCTCTCCATCTCTCTTTGTCTCTGTCTTTCCCTCCTCCTCTTCCTCTTCCTCTCCTTCCCCCTCCTCCTCGCCTTTTCTCCCTTTCTCCCTCTCTCTCTCTCTATCCCTTCTCTCTCCTCTCTCTCTCTCTCTCTCTCTCTCTCTCTCTCTCTCTCTCTCAGACAAACAATTTTTTTAATCCTAAACAAAGACAATGGTATGAATTCTACCCACCTCTCTAAGATGAGTTTGAGTAAAACTTGTTCAAGCTAAATTCCTATCATTCAGAAGCCTATTTCCAAAAGAGGGAGCTCATGCTTCCTCACGTGTTGGGACAAAGGATTTTCTGACTCCCAACTGGATAATGTTTCATCAGTTTGGGGGATCTCTCCAGTGCTCCAAATGAGAGGGTGCCATCCCTCAGAGCTGGGGCAGAATGGGTACTGACAGCTTGGCTGCAAGCATCTCATACTTATCCACCAGGGTATGTGGTCGTTCTCAGGGGCAGATCATTTGGGTTCAGAGCCACTGCCTACTGGCACCCCAAAGCCCACCCTCGAAAAGCCAGAGATGATGCAGCAGCAGAGCTGGTGATTTGGAGATGAAATATGGCTGGTGTTCCCCTCTGGCTCCAGGGAAAGGGCTGTTTGTCTTGTGTGATGAGGTTATTCTGGTTTGCCATGCTGTATACATGACCACCATTGTAAAGCAGAGCTCCGTATTCAGGCTCCTGGATCCCTGACCTTCCTGAACTGTCAGCATGGGCTTGCCCATCCATCACCCAGGGAAATCTGCAGTCTCCTGTCTATTGAAATTCCCCACAAATAAAATACCTCTCAGACCACAACACTGACTGAAAAGTCTCTATGTGATGCAAGAACATGGATGGCTAACTGCCCTTCAGAGACCTCCAAAGATGTGGAGCATGAGAGAAAAGGTGGAGGGAAGGAAGGAATCCCAGAGCCTCAGTCATCTAGTCTGAGCCATAGCTGAAAAAGAGGCTGCAGCCTCCCCACCCCAACACAATGCTACATACATGTGCACACACATGCACACACAGAACAGGCTTGACAAGAGGTTTTCCCACTTTTGATGAAAAACAAGAATTTGGTGAACTCCTTAGGTAAGATAGTATGTTAGCTGCTAAGAAAGTACAGAAATGACATCTTTTCTCTTGGGGACCCAACGTTCTAGGGAGGAAGTTAAAGCACAGATAGCCCTCTGATGTATGTGGCCCTTCTTCCAGCCATTTGGATCACATGCATATGTGCTTGTGCACATGCATTATATTATAGGAATGGACTGCACAAATAACCACACATCCATCCATTTGTCAGAGGAGGGCTACCGTGTGCCCACAATGTGCTGAATGAAGTGAGTGTAAGAGGCACACTCAGTGTTCTGGGGCCCCACAGAGAGAGAGGGGATGCGCTGGATTCCTGTGTGTCAGGAGTCATTGAGATGGCCCACAATTACTGGTCCAAGGTCACTCAGGGAGTGCCTATCTTTCTCTAGGAGAAGAACCTTGCTCCATTATCTCTTCAGCTTCTGATCTTTAAGGCAGTTGGTTTCATCAGCATTTCATGAAGGCTCAGATACTGGCAGAGTCATGGCCAAGTGTGGAGTTAACACAGTGCCTCTTGCACAAAGATCCAGATTGCATTTTTCTAAAGGCCCTGCTTCCCCTGGAGACCTTAAACTCCAAAGAAAGTCTTCAGAGCTCTTAGGCTCACAGAAATACAGCCATCTTACAGATAAGGGAGCTGTTAGGCACACCGTATGTGTCTCGTTGCTTTCTGATTCCGGACTTGTGCTTATCATGGCCCCACCTTGGAATGTTCCTTGCTCTCTTGTAACCTCCTGATAAACTCATATCCAAATGATTGATATGTTTCTTCAAGACCAAGTCTTCTCCAAGAAGGGCTCTCTATCTCAATTCAACTCAAAAAGCTTTTTCATTAAATGCCTACTACATGCAAAAGTCTCAGACCCCTGCCCTCAAGGCATTCATAATCCACCGGTTAGCCAAATCATGCCAGTGAGGCTGCTAGGTGGCACCACAGAGCATAGAGGAAGGACCTAGAGTCAGGAAGGTCTGAGTTCAAACGGGCCCTCTTGCTATGTGACCCTGGGCAGCCCACTCACCTCTGCCTCACCTCAGCTTCCCCAGCTATAAAACGGGGAGGATGATAGCATCGGCCTTGCAGCTGTGAGGATCAAATGAGAGGTCATCTTTTAAGGGCCCAGCACAGGACCTGGTGCATAGTAGGCTCTATCTCACTGCATATCTGTCCTGGCTTCCTTGCCAAGTCTGTGAGGGGGCTTCCCCCAGTCACTCCAACAGACGCCCCACTGATGCAAAGGTGGGGCTCCAAGGCTAATGCGGGTGTGTCCCTGCATACACACTCTTAGCTGAGCTCTCCCCTTCCACTGAGGGCTCTGGCTTTGGTTTTCCTTGACTCTCCTGAAGGAAGCACCTGCCCTGGTGCTCAGTAAATGGGGCACAGTGAGAAATGATGGCCGGCCTGGAGGCCAGAGCTCCCCAGTCCACACCTTGTCTCTCTGCTCCAATAAAAACCATGTGCTATCTCATTGCCTTGTTTCAAAGCTTGCTATGTCCCTGGGATAAAATCTAAGTTAGGATTCAAAGCCTTTTACAGTCTGCCTCCAATTCAGTAACAACCCATCTCATAACTCTCCCCCACATACACATGTCATGTTGCTGTCCTCCAGACTTAACATTCCATCTCATAGCTCTGGGCATTCAAAGGCTCATGACAATAGTGAGTCTGGGGTCATCTCCAGTCATCCTGACCTCTGTCCTGCCCCTGGACTCATAGCCCTAGAAAAGAGAACAAGGTCCTGCCTGACTTAGATTCAAGTCACTTGCAAGCCAAGACATTACCTTCCCGGGTCATGGTCCTCCTCAAAAACAATGTAGCATGCATTTACACGGCACTTTGAGATTTGCAAAGCACATTAGGTTATCTCCTTTGATCCTCATGGCAATCATAGGTGTGATACCTATCTCCATTTTACCAGTGAGGAAACTGAGTCAAACAGAGATTAGGTGACTTGCCCAGGGCCAGATGTGGAGTATCTGAGGCAGGGTTTGAACTCAGGTCTTCCGGACTTTAAGATCAGCACTCTATCTGCTGTGTCATTTGGCTGCCAATCAGAAGCCACCATGCCCCTCTGCTCATATTTAAAATGGATTCCTTCTTCCTCTTTGGTTCTTAGACTTACCTTCCTCTAAGGTTCAGTTCAAAGATCATGTCCTCTATTAACCTTTCCCTGGTTCCTCCCTCCTGCTTTCTCTCTTCTTAAATAATCTTATATGTATTTATCCTACACACTTTCTTAGAAGAATGAAAATGAGATGATATGACATGAAACTGAAAGAACCTGACCTACTTAAATAAGATTATGAAGCTGAAAAATAAGGAGTGAACACAAGAACAAACATAGGTATAGTCTGTGACCATTTCCCTTAAAATTTTTTTGAATTCTTAGTATTTTATTTTCCCCAATTACATGTAAAACAATTTTTAACATTCATTTTTAAAACTTTTAGTTGCAAATTATCTCCCTGCAATTGCTCCCTCCCTGCCCCACTCCTTGAGAAGGCAATCATTCAATATAAGTTATATGTGTATAGTCATACAAAACATTTCTATATTAGTCACATTATGAAAGAAAACAAATAAAAAACTCAAGAGAAACAAATAAAGGGGGGAAAGTATGTTTTGATCTGTACGCAGATACTATCACTTCTTTGGGGATGGATGTCATTTTTCATTAAAAATCCTTCAGAGCTGTCTTGGATCATTGTATTGGTGAGAATGGTAAAGTCATTCACAGCTAATCATCTTACAATATGCTTTGTATACAGTACATTTCACTTTGTATCAGTTCATGTAAGTCTTTCCAGGTTCTTTGAGAGTATTCTGCTCATCATTTCTTATAGCACAATAATGTTCCATCATACTCACATAGCACATTTTGTTTAGTCATTCCCCAATTGATGCCCACCCCAATTTCCAACTTCTTGCCACCAGAAAAGAGCTACCACAAATATTTCTGTACATATAGGTCCTCCCCCGCCTTTTTAAATTTCTTTTTAGATACAGACCTAGTAGTGGCCCTGCTAGGTCAAAGGGTATGCACAATTTTATAGACATTTTGGCATAGCTCTAAAATGCTCTACAGAATGGTTGAATCTGTTCACAACTCCACCAACAGGGCATTAATGTCTCATTTTCCCCACATCCCCTCCAATATTTGTCATTCTCCTTTTTTTGTCCTATTAGCCAATCTAATAGGTATGAGGTAGTATATCAAAATTGTTTCAATTTGCATTCCTCCAATCAGTAGTTATTTAGAGCACCTTTTCATATGGCTAGAGAGAGCTTTGATTACTTCATCTGGAAATTGTTCATATTTCTTGATCATTCACCAATTGGAGAATGACTTAAGTTTTTATAATTTTTTCTCAGTGCTCTACTTATTTGAGATATTTAGGCCTTTACCAGAGAAACTTGCTTCAATTTTTTTTTCAGAGTTATGATTGCTAAATATATTTTCCTCCATCCTATTCTCCCTTGTTTATTCTATTCTCTCTCTCCTTTTACCCTGTCCCTCTTCAAAAGTGTTTTGCTTCTGACTATCATTTCCCCCAACCTGCCCTCCTTTCTATCATTCCCCCTTCTCTTATTCCCTTTCCCTCCCACTTTTCCTTAGGGTAAGATAAATTTCTTTATCAAGCTCAGTGTACGTGTTATTCTCTTTCTGGGTCACCTACATCCCATTTCCCCCTCTACTGTAAAAGTTTTTTCTTGCCTCTTTTATGTTTGGTAATTTACCCCCATTCTATCCCTCCCTTTCCCTTTCTCCCAGTGTATTCCTCTTTCTCACCCTTTCATTTTTTATATTTTTTTAGTTATCATCCCTTCATATTCAACTCACACTTGTGTCCTCTGTCTATATATACTTCTAACTTCCCCAATAATGAGAAAGTTTTTATGAGTCACAAATATCATCTTTCTACATAGGAATGTAAACATTTAAGTTCCTTATCATTTCCCTTTACTGTTTACCTTTTTATGCTTCTCTCGAGTCCTATATTTGAATGTCAGATTTTCTATTCAGCTCTAGTCTTTTCATCAAGAATGCTTTAAAGTCCTCTATTTCGTTGAATATCCATTTTCCACTGAAGGATTATACTCAGTTTTGCTGGGTAGGTGATTCTTGGTTGTAATTCTAACTCCTTTGCCCTTCAGAATATCATATTCCAAGACCTCTGATTCTTTGAAGTAGAAGCTACTACATCTTGTGTTATCCTGACTGTAGCTCCATGATACTTGAATTGTTTCTTTCTGGTTGCTTTCCATTTTCTCTCCTTAACCTGGGAGTTCTAGAAGTTAGCTTTAATATTATGGGAATTTTAATTTTGGAATCTCTTTCAGGAGGTAATTGGTGGATTCTTTCAATTTCCATTTTACTTTCTGGTTCTAGGAAATCAGGACAGTTTTCCTTGGTAATTTCTTCAAAGATGATGTGTAAACTCTTTTTTCTCATGGCTTTCAGTACTCCAATAATTCCTAAATTATCCCTCCTGGATCTATTTTCCAGGTCAGTTTTTTTCCAATGAAATATTTCATGTTGTCTTTCTTGATTTCTTATAAAGTCCATTTGTTTGATACTAATTTTTAAGGACTTATTTTCTTCAGTGAGCTTTTGGATCTCCTTTTTCATTTGGCCAATTCTATTTTTAAGTAGGTTTTTTTTTTTTTCATGGAATTTCTGTGCCTCTTTTTCCATTTGGGCATTTCTGTTTTTCAAGGCATTCTTCTCCTCATTGGCTTTTTGGACCTCTGTTACCATTTGGCCTAGTCTGATTTTTAAGATGTTATTTTCTTCAGTATTTTTTGTGTCTCCTTTATTAAACTGTAGATTTGTTATTTGTTATTTTCTTGCATCACTCACATTTATCTTCCCAGTTTTTCTTCTACCTCTCTTACTTGGTTTTCCAAATCCTTTTTGAGATCTTCCATGGTCTGAGACCAATTTATATTTTTCTTGGAGGGTTTTCATGTTGGAACTTTGACTGTATTATCTTACTCTGAGCATGTGTTTTAATCTTCCTTGTCACCATAGTAACTTTCTTTTGGTCATAATATTTTTTTCTGTTGTTTGCTCATTTGTTCAGTCTGTTTCTTGTCTTTTACATCTTTGTTAAAGTGGGGCCCTGCCAATTGATGGATAATTAAAGGATATTAACAGGCATTTTTCAGAGGAATAAGTTAAAGCTATCTATAGTCATATGAAAAAATGTTCTAAATAACTATTGATTAGAGAGATGCAAATCAAAATAATTCTGAGGTACCACATCACACATATCAGATTGGCTAACATGACAAAATAGGAAAATAATAAATGTTGTAGCAGATATGGGAAAGTTGGAACACTAATTCATCATTTGCAGAGCTGTGAACTGATCCAAGCACTCTAGAGAACAATTTGGAATTATGGGCAAAGGGCTATGAAAATGTTCACACCCCTTGACCCAGCAACACCACTTCTAGGACTGTATCCCAAAGAGATCATAAAAACTGCACAAAAATATTTATAGCAGCTCTTTTTGTGATTGCCAAGAAATAAAAATGAGGGGATGTTCATCAATTGGGGAATGGTTGAACAAGTTCTGGTATATAAATGTAATGGAATATTATTGTGCTATAAGAAAGTATGAATGGGCAGACTTCAGAAAAACCTAGACTTAAATGAACTGATGCTGAGTGAAGTGAGCAGAACCAGGAGAACATTGTACACAGTAACAGCTATAGTGTGTGATAGCTGATTTTGATAGACTTAGCCCTTATCAGCAATGCAAAGACCTAAAACAATCCCAAAGGACTCATGATGGAAAATTCCATTCACATCTAGAGAAACAACGATGGAGTCTGAATGCAGAGCAAAGCAGACTCTTTTCCTTTATTTTTTTTCTTTCTCACAGTTTCTCCCATTCATTATAATTCTTCTATACAACATAACTAATGTGAAAATAAGAATGTATATGTAGAGTCTATATCAAATAGCAAGTCATCTCGGGGAGGGAGGAGGGGAGAAAGGGGAGAAATTTTAAAACTTATGGAATCAAATGTTGAAAACTAAAAATAAATAAATTAACTTAAAAAAATAAAGTGGGACTCTCCTTTTAGCGTTGATAAGTTCACTGTCCCAACTTTCAGGGGGTTTGTGCAACTGTTTTCAGAGATACTTCTAGGGACCTGTAAGTTTTCAGTTCATCAAATGTGGCATGATTTAAGGAGAGGTGCCTTTACTACTCTCTTGGCCTGTGCTCTAGTCTGTGAGTGAACACAAGCCCTAAAACTGTGATGAGGTCCCTTCTCCACTGTGGCCACATACTCTGGGGTGCTAGTGCTACTCCCCCTCCCTGGGACAGGACTATAAACCAGATCTGTATATAGACAAAGCAACAGGGGCTGTGCTGCTACCACCTGCCATGAACTGAGTTCCACTCTCACCCAGGTGACAGATCTTTCCTTTCAATCTTCAATTGTCTTTGACTGGAGAATTATTTCACCCCATCCTTTTGTGGGTTCTGCCACTCCAGAAATTGTTTTAAGGAATTATTTAAAGATATTCTGAGAGGTTTGGGGAAGAATTCTGGGGAGTTGCTGCCTTTTATCCAACATCTTAGCTCTGCCCCCATGAACATTTCCTCAAAAAGTTCAAGTAATATAAATTCATCACCACACTGAGACCAAAATAGCTTAGAATCTGATTGAGACAGCAGATGCTTGAACTTCCTGCTAAATGGAGGGGTCTGGTAGTGAAGGTCAACACAAGTTTATTTTATGAACCCATTTGGAAAATCTTAATAAGGAAAGATTTCAGAAAATTATGATCAATATTATCTAATAGGATTGTGAGCAAACCAAAGAACAGTGACACCAAACAATTTCTACAAAGTTTGATGAAAGACTGAATTGTCAGATCATCTTGAGGACCTTGAGAATTAATTTGGCAGAACAGTAAACAAGACTAATGAAGCAGATCTGCAGATATCTTTTCATTCAACTCTTTTCTCCATAAATGAAATTGGATTCAAAGTATTAACACACCAACATCATAGTGAAGTGTTTCATGTGATTAAGTGAAAATCGTTTTGAAGAAAACAGGAATGAGAAGAGAAATTGGAGGAGTCCTATGCTATGGAAAATGGCTTTTTTCATGTTTTTGAGGGATCAGGTCTGGCTGCTTTCCCCATATCTCTTCTATTTAGTACAGTGGAATTGGACTGAGCATATATAGAAAACAAAACTGAGCTAGAGATGATAAAATTGTGAGGACACTAACAAATTTGAATATTTGAGATATTTGAAAGAAAGAAAGATACCAATAATGCACATGTGGGAGAAACTTTGAATTTGTGAATAAAGAAAAAACTGACTATGAAGATGTCTATCTCTACTCTCTTCCTTTTTTGGTTATATGTTTATATACCTCCTCTATCATTAATATAAAATATTAACGAGTCATCAATATACAAGTCAATGGTATCCTCAGTGAAGATATTAGCAGGGAGCAATCAGTCTTTCACAAGTAATATTTATTGGTGGGCCACATTTTTACCTTCTTATCATTCTCATGTAGATAATATAAGATCCCACTGAGTGTATCATTTGTTAAGTAAGATAAATAATTGGATGTGATACAAAAAATATCAGATTTACACATTATTTTAAAGCAAGGCATTTCCCATCAATATATAAATACAATTTAAGACTCCTTGGAAAATGTAACAATAGAAATTTCTCTGTCCAATAATCTTCTGATCATAGGCATGATATAAGGCATAACATGGGGAGCCACATGCACACCAAAGTCATTGGCCATGGTGATAAATGAGATTGAGGGCAGAATTCATGTTAAGTTGGGATTTCTTTGGGGTGGAGAGGTATTCCTGATGCTCTGGGTTACAGATGGTCTTATGCAAAGTGTGCCAGGCCCCAGGACATTGCAGAGCTTCCTGGATGAGGCCAGTAATGACTCAAAAGAGTTTCATCTATCTATCCATCCAAAGAGAAAACACCAAAAGAATGAGTAATATGTGTTGCCAAGATTTCCACTTTTTAGAGCTTGCCCAACAATCTGTATATCAAGGGCAGACAGGACAGATAAACAATTACTTGGGTACAGAGTTTAAAAGGAAGTGAGTAGCCTAAATTCCTTTTAAGAAGCTTCAGAATTATTCTACTTATCCTAAGTTTCCCCCAAAAGCAATGCCCCATCTTTTCTTTTTTTGCTTTTTCTTTTCTTTTCTTTTCTTTTCTTTTTTTTTTTTTTTGGAGGGCAATTGGGGTTAAGTAACTTGCCCAAGGTCACACGGCTAGGTTTTGTTTGTGTGTGAGTTAAGTGTCTGAGGCCAGATCCGAACTCAGGTCCTTCTGACTCCAGGGCCAATGCTCTACTCACTGTGCCACCTAGCCGCCCCTATCTTTTCTTTTTTTTTTTAATGTATTTATTTACTTTTAGTTTACAACATTTAGTTGCACAATCCCTTGAGTTTCTAATTTTCTCTCCTTCCCTCTCCTCCCCCCTATTCCCCATTGTGGCATGTAATCAAATATAGGGTTCTATAAATATCTTCACGTTGAACATTAGTCAAGTTGTAAAGGATTATAATCAATGGAGCAAACAATGAGAAAGAAGGGACAAAACACAACACAACACAAAAGAGAGGGAGCAAGCAGTTTGCTTCAATCTGCATTCAGACTCTGGAGTTCTTTGTCTGAATGTGGATAGTCCTTTCCATCTTGAGTCTTTTGTAGTTGTCTTCTAACCTTGTATTGCTGAGAGGAGCATGCCCCATCTTTTCAATGTTAACATTTAGCTGGTGTTGCTAACGTAGACTACAAGAGCCTTCAGAGAATTAAAGATCAGCCTCCCACAGGTGGCAGTGGAAAGGGGCATGGTGGGGGTGATACTTTGGCTTGGAGTTACTATGGAGGAAGGATAGAAGAGAAGGATGAGTTGGCTATATGGCAAACACAAGCAGAGATGGGTAAACAAGAGTATGTGAGTGGTATCCTTGATGAATCAGCTGAAGCTGAAGAAGACTGTCAGCAGTGGGTGGGGCCCCTGCCTGGAACATTTAGGAGAACGTGAACCAGAGGAACCCAGGAGAGGCTGGCATTTCTGAGTAGTGATTTACATTGCTGATGGAAACTCCCAAATCCATCCACAGACTCATCTGATTATTTAAGAGGGTTCAGTTCTTAAGATCCTGAAAGACGGGAGATTAACAAACCCTCAGAAAAAATAATCCCAGGTCTTATTAGTAACTACTGACTTGTATACCTGCTTTCCAATTCATGCAATATACTTGTGTGTGTGTGTGTGTGTGTGTGTGTGTGTGTGTGTGTGTGTATGGTATTTTTGAAGAAGGCATAAGAAGGGAAAATTTGCTCCCCATGAAATCCCATTTTTATAATCAGGAAATTGACTATAATGGACAAAGACTACAATATTTAATTCTACTTGTTGCTTGCTGTTCATGTGTCTAACTCCCCTTCCATCCATCTATACATCCAGACGTCCATCCACCATTTCTCTGTCTTTCTCATGGATTGTAACTATGGCAACTTTCTCATTTTACAAATAAGTAAACTGAGCCCTAGAAGAGTGCAATGACTGGTCATCCTATCTAAGTAGAAGAGCCAAAATGAGCATCATTTAGGATCAAAGAATTCAGAGCCAAAGGGGGCCTTAGGAAGGAGGGGATCCTAGTTTGAGCCGTGTCCAACTTCAGCATCTCATATGGTGACTCAGTCAAGATTGCATAGGCAGGGACAATAAAAATGAGGGTTCGAGTCAAAGCAACTCTGACTCAAAACCAGCAGGTTTTATTGCGGCTTGAAGTCATCTGCATGTATATGGGTTGAATTATTTCTCCACAATTGAGTAAAAAGATGAGCTTAAGACACTGATCTCCAGCATATTCTGTTGATGAGATCATCTGAATTGCCAGAAATTTGGATTGCAATAGTTATCACATAGGACAGGGATGATCCCATATCCCTCACAAGCATATTTCAAATTCTTATGGGGTTTGGTTTCCTGGGTAAGGATTTAAGTGAGTGAGTGAAAAATAAGTATGTGAGTCATTGAATGGATACTTACTAGTTTGCAGTTTTCTTATGCTCTATTTCTTTGAAACTCCGGGATTACAAATGATGGAAGACACATAATGCAGGAAACTACACAGCCTCCAAGGTACACTGAGTGTCACTGTGTTTGGGAAGAATCAGAAGGCACCTACCTCAGTGTCATCACATTGGAGTTACATAGAGAAGAGTTACAGTTAGAACTAGTAACATGCTAAGGAAGTAAACTTTGTATCTTCACGAATGGAATAATACTACTTCCTTCTGTGGGGAGTATGGGAATGGAGTCTTAGATAAATAGGTACATGGATAGAAACATGACTATATAGACATATAGATAGAAATAGGACATAGAGGGGGTGGAGCCAAGATGGCGGAGTAGAAACAGCTCATCCAAGCCACTCTGCCCCCAGATTCCCCCCAAATTATGTAAAAGGGGATTCTGAAAATCTTCTGGAGCCCCAGCAGCCACAGAACGACACAGAGAAGCTAACCTCCCACTGAGGACAGCCCAGCAGCCCTGCAGGAAGGACCAGCGCCGCACTCTGGGAGCCAGCAGTGCGCAGCGTGCAGAGCGAGGGCAGCCCGGCTGAGCCGAGCCCAGGTCCGCATGAGCCAAGGCTTTAGCCCCAGGGCGGCAGGGCCAGCAGCTGGCTGGAGAGACCCCAGAACACCAGCAGCTGTGGCAACTCCAGAATTATCAACATAGACATGCCTAGGACAAAGTGAGAGGTTAGTGTCCTATGGACTTTGGGACCAGTATTTGGGGAATGCATCGGCTCCCTCCCCTGGGGGCTAGAAGCCGCTGAGGAGACATGCCATTTTGTAGTTTTCAGAGGCAGCTCCAGCTCCTGGCCTGCGAACTGTAGGGAGATCCAGTGATCAGTCTTGGGGGGTAATCTCTCTTGCTTTAATCTCCCTGGATCTGGATTGTGATCTAGGGTGGAAGTCGTGGGTGGGTTTACAGCTTTCCAGAAACGGAAGTTGCCCCCCACATGTTCAGGACGAAAATTCCTCTATCTGGCCTTAAAGCCATAGTGTGGCAACAAGCCCAAAAGTCAAGTAATTTAGTGGCAACATGCCAAGGCAAAGGAAACAGAAAAATGCAACCCTAGACTCCTATTTTGGGGGCATAGAGTGGGAAAAGGACTGTGAGGTCAGAAGTCCTGCTCCAAAAGCCCCAGGGGAAAACATGAGCAGGTTTCAGGCCATAGAGGACCTTAAGAAGGACTTTAAAAATCAAATAAGAGAAGTGGAGGAAAAATTGGGAAGAGAAATGAGAAGGATGCAGGAAAAGTATGAAATGAGGGTCAACAGCCTGACTGAGGAAAACAACACCTTAAAAAATAGACTAACTCGCTCCTCCTCCTCCTCCTCCTCCTCCTCCTCTTCCTTCTCCTCTTCCCCCCTTAATCCCCCCTTCCTCCTCCTCTTTCTCCTCTTCCTTATTTCCCGCTCCTGAGGTGCCTGTCCGGTACACAGCAGGCAAAACTGCAAAGTGACCATCTGAGCACAGAGTCTGGGGAGCCATGCCTCATGGCCGGGACCTCATCCTGAAGGCTTTGGACAACCTGAATGAAAATGAGTTCAAGAGGTTCAAAAACAAACTGCTGACGGTGCCGCTGCGGGAAGGCTACTGCCATATTCCCCGGGGGACCTTGCAGGCCCTGGACCACCTGGATCTCACCGACAAGATCGTCAGTTACTATCTAGAGAGCTATGGGCTTAAGGTGACTGTGCAGGTGTTACAGGACATCGGCATGATGGAGGAGGCTGTCACACTCCAGCAAGCAGCAGGCGCGGTCTGAGGTTCAGCAGTGGCCAGGAGGAGCACTTCTGGGAGGTCCCCATCAGGACTATATACATCATGGACCAGGGCTGATTGATCTTCATCATTGGACTCATAGAAGTAGACCAATGAATCCTGATTGAAACATCACCAACCCTAATTTGAAGTTCTTCAGTTTTATGGAGACATTGGGCTTCAACTACCAGAAACCAGGGCGGTCTTTCCATCACTGAAACTAAAGGGCCTCTTACTGTTCCTGACCCTCCTCTGGCTCCATCCTCCCCACAAAGCCAACTTTTGTGCCAAGCATCTGGTCTGCCCCCCACCCCATTCCCCAGCCTCACCCACTTGTACCCACATTTTATACATTCAAATTCACCAAAATCTGACTACCTCACTGCTTATTTGTAGATATATTCATGTATAGTTGACACCGTGAGTGTGTCTGATTATTGGTGTGTATGTGTGTACACAACACACGGACTACACAGAACACATGCTTGCATGTGTGTGTGCTGTCCCCTACACTTCTGTGAGGGTACATCATCTCCCCTGTGCCTGCCCCTAACATAGCATACAGGTTTAACCAGAAAACATCTTTCTATGTATATAATCCCAAGATGTGCTGCTTTGAAAATGTACCAGGGTTAATACCTAGAGCCTCACCGCTGTGCCCCTACCACCCACACCCAACCCCACCTTCTACCAGGCATGCCTCTGACACAAATCCTCCAGCCCCCAACACATTCCCCTCTCCATAGAGACTTTCTGTTTGTGTATGTATGGAGGCAGAGAATTTAAATTTAGCACAAACAGAGGCTCCTTGATAAAGCTGACTTTTCCTAAACCAAAAAAAAAAAAAAATAGACTAACTCAAATGGCAAAGGAGGCCCAAAAGGGCAATGAGGAGAAGAATGCCTTAAAAAGTCGAATTTGCCAGATGGAAAAAGAATCTCAAAAGTTCACTGAGGAGATTCATTCCTTCAGAGTTAGACTGAGCAAATGGAAGCTAATGACTTTATGAGAAATCAAGATGCTGTTAAGCAGATCCAAACAAATGAAAGATTAGAAGGCAATGTGAAATATCTCATGGGAAAAACCACTGACCTGGAAAATAGATCCAGGAGAGACAATTTAAAAATTATTGGACTACCTGAAAGCCATGATCAAAGAAAGAACCTAGAAATCACCCTTCAAGAAATTCTCAAGGAAAATTGCCCTGATGTTTTAGATCCAGAGGGCAAAATAGAGGTTGAAAGAATCCACAGATCACCTCCTGAAAAAGATCCCAAAAAGAAAACTCCCAGGAATATTATAGCCAGGTTCCAGAAGCCCCAGATCAAGGAGAAAATACTCCAAGCAGCCAGGAAGAAACAATTTCAATATTGTGGAAACACAATCAGAATAGCCCAGGACCTGGCAACTTCTACACTGAGGGATCGAAGGGCATGGAATATGATATTCCAGAGGGCAAAAGAACTGGGAATGAACCCAAGGGTCACCTACCCAGCAAAACTGAGTATTTTGTTTCAGGGGAAAATATGGTCATTCAGTGGAATAGAGGACTTTCAAGCATTCTTGAGGAAAAAACCAAAATTGAATAGAAAATTTGACATCCAGACACAAGAAGGAAGAGATGCCTGAGAAGGTAATCAGGGAAAAGAAATCAAAAGGAACTTACCAAAGTTGAACTATTTACATTCCTATATGGAAAAGTAATAACTGTGACTGATGATATCTTTCTCACTATGAAAATAATGGAAGAAGGGGGTGTGGTCATATGAATACATATGTGAATGTGTGTGTATATGGTTACAGTTATATATGGATAGAGGGCATAGGTTGAATTTGTTGGGAAGGGAGAATACTCAAGGGATGAAATTATGAGGTGAGAGAGGAAAGTGGCAAGAGGAGATGGGGAGAGACAGGGTAGGGTAAACTATCTCATGTAGAAGAAGCAAGGGGAAGTGGTTGCAAGGGAGGGGGAGAATAGGAAGGCTAAAAAGGCAAAACCACATTCTCATTGAATTTGGTTCAGGGAGAGAATGACATACATACTAAATGGGATATCTCAACCTGCAGCAGAATAGGGGGAAGGGGGATGAGAGGAGGGATGATGGATGGGAGGGCATCCTTGGGGGGAGGGGAGGTTGGAAGTACCCACTATAGAAGAGGGACAGGATCATGTAGGGAATGGACCAGGTGGGGGGTGGGATGAATGGGAGGGAATTATAAGCAGCCTTGTACAATATATCTACTATGATAATGTTTTGCATAGCTAGACATGTACAACATATACTGAATTACTTATCTCCCCAGAGGGAATGGGTGACAAGGGAGGAAGGAAATGGATCTGAAATTCGAGGTCTTAACATTAAATGTTTCAAATATATATTAATACTATTATTAATACTCTTTTGCTTATAATTGGGAGATAAGATGTGCAGGCATTGGGACACAAAGATTCACCTTCCTCTAATGGAAAAGTTGAAGGGGGTATGGGAGAAGGTATGGGAGAGAGCAGATTGGAGGAAGCGATATCTTGTGGGACTGCTATTCTGGGAGGCTGGGTAGGGGAATAACGGGTGGAAAATGATTGTAACTCAAAATCTGGCGGAAATGAATGATGTAAAACAGAAGTTAATAAAGCATTTGTTTAAAAAAATTAAAAATTAAAAAAAAAGAAATAGGACATAGATGTATGTAGACTAGATCTGAATACAAGCCTACATAAACACAGGTAAACAACAATGTATCTGTATGTGTATAGATGTATTTATAGCTATAATCTATCTATATGCTTATGTCTCCATCTCCATCGGATTTTGTGGGGCTTCTTTAGATATAGGGAGGGGGATGTCTTTACCTTGTATTTTCTTTTGAGCCCTATTAAAGGAGCTCTTCTTTTGCTTGCAAGGAAAAAACAAGATAACTTTCTTTGATGCTCAAAGGAAGCCAGGTTTAAGTAGTTAGATGAGTGCCTCCTTCCCCGGAGGGATCATGGCCTTGGTGAGGTTGTAGATGGTAGTTCACAGATGATAGAAATACAATATGTCCCCATTCCCCATGCCACAGACCCTGCACGCCAATTCCAAAATCCCAGTATCTCTGAAAGAAGGGAGATTAACAAACCCTCAGAAAAACATAATCCCCTATCTTATTAGTAACTATTGACTTGCATGCCTGCTTTCCAATGTATGCAATATCCTTGCATATGTTAAGAGAGAACTCAAGGGCACCTTGTCCACACATGACATACTGACTGGCTGCATGAATGGGCACTTCATATTGTATTTAACACACATATATAAATTCAAATATGTGTGCAAAGGTAAACGCATGGCTGTGTAATGCACATTTATACACATACACATGCCATGATGAGTAGCTTCATGGCACTCATACTCCCTCTTGCCACTGTCTTGCCTCCTTTTCCTCTTATCTAACAGGGTGGAGGTATTAATCTGTACTGGATCTAGAGGAATAGACTCTTACTGCAACCCTTATGCCAAACAGCTCTGAGGGGAAGGGGGCAATCTGTCATTATTCTGCCTCCTTTAGGGTTGAAAGATTTTGATCTAGGATTGCTTAGAATGTTTTTAGGAACAAGGTTCAGCCATAGCTCCATTCATGTCAGAACAGGCAGCTTCATTTGAAATGGCTGTTTTCTTGCTTAATGTGCTGTTTCTCTTTGTTTATGACTTTATGATAAATAAAATCACAACAGTTGCCCAGGGAGGGAAATATGTGTTTATGTGATAAATCCATGTTCTATTCAAGATCATCTCTATAACTAAGAATTGAAAGGAAATTATAGGATTGTTTTCCTGGCATCCAGATAAAGGGGGTGCTTAGTTTTTCCCTTTTTTATGCAGCATTAGAGAATAGAATCCAGAACAAAATATTTCTGTCATCTGTGACTTTTCTATTTACCCCCAGTGAGAATATTGGTGCAATGAATAATCTAGTCACTTCCTCCTCTCTCCATACTCCATCCCCCACCTCTAGAAAAAAAAGAACAATTCTCTACAGGACAAGATCGACCAACTCAATATTTTCTGGGGACCTACTATGCATGATTCATTGTGTGTTTATAGGAGGGGGGTGAGAGGCAAGCAGAGGTGAACAAGCCATGCTCCTTATCCCCAGGGAACTCTTTGTCCTATAAAATGTAAGTCCCCTGAAATCAGAGACTGTCTCATATTTGCCTTTGTAAATCCCTAAGCCTAGCACATTGTTGGTAACAGCAGATGCTAAGCCTTGAGTCCCAAATCAGAACACGAGCAGTACATATCAGATGTCTGAGACATAAGACTAGTATATAGTGGGTGTCTGAGACATGAGAGCTTTGAGTGGGTGAGGGAGCTGGGGCTGCTGGAGTAGCGTGGCCAAGAGAGCTCTTTGCTTTGGGAGGCAGCTTTCTAATGCCAATGTGGAACCACATGATCTTGTCCAGGCCCTTTCGTTGTCTTGGGCCTCAACATCCTCCTTGGGATAAGAAGAAATCTATGGTCCTTGTGCCTTTTGTCAAACTTGGAGTGTAAGGTGCTGGAACACCTTTGCACCTCCCAAACAAAAGATTGGGAAGTTTCAAAGGAAGCTTTATTCTGGAAAAGTTAGCCTGCTGCTGGCCATGGTACCAGCTTGGCTCCTAATGAGCTGTTCAGCATGGCAAGATCACTTTGTTTGACACAGTCTTTAACTGCCTTCATCCGGGAGCTGTTTCCGGACTTTTGCTGTTTGGCCTTTGTGTAGATGGGGCTACTGGGTTTTCAATGTCCTAGGAGGAGAGCCGGCAAAGCCTTAGCGGGTAATCTCATGTCGGTTCCAAAGGAGCAACGTGTGGGATTTCATCGGATTAGCAGAGATAAATTGAGTGTAAACCTCAAAATTACATTTGGGCTAGGAAACATCACCACTAGTGATGACTTACAAAGATGCACACATCCCTAAGTGCCTTTCCTGTGCTCAGGCAGGATAGAAACACTTTCGAGTGTGATTGCAGGAAGAAATGGCCCCTAGGTTTCTGTGCAAAGCCCTCCGTTTAATGTAGGAGGAAGATGATCATGGGAAGTGCAAGCCCTCGGGATTGCTTCCTCTGTCCATGTTCTTATTGCATCCAAATGAGTGCCTCTTCTTATTTTCAGCCCCAAATTTCCAATGGGAGCTGTTTTACCAAGACTAAGGCTGAGCATGAGAGTGACCTCATAGTGCTGACTCTAGAACCAGTGTATGCAGGGGTGGCAGCCTCCCCTTTGGGGGTTTAATTTGCCTAAAGATAGGAGAGCAAGGCTCTGTCCTGCTCCTCAGAACAAAAGCTCAGGTGGCAGCCTAGAGGGGATTCTGGAAGCATAAGCAAGCCATGCCAAGGAAAATGTGTGAGCCTCCAGGGGAGGGCAGATCCCCTGATGAGCAGACTGAGGAGGGGATTTATCATCCAGGCTAGTCTTGGGCATGATGTCCCTGATGAGTTTGGGCCCAAGATATCTGCTTCAGTGTTCCCAGGATCCCATATCTCTCAGGTGGGAGATTTCTGAATGCTCACACATTTTCCTTGGCATGGCTTGCTTATGCTTCCAGACTTGACCTGAAGATCTCCAATGATGGGAGGAGCTGCTCTGTTGGCTTTCCCAGAATTCTTCTTATGATTTGGGAGAGTGACCAGAGAGCGGGACAAGGGACCATGGGGATTATGACTGGAAGAACCCAGTCTGGGGCCACCTGAAAACTCAGAGAATGACTCAGTTTTTTTGTTGCCCTAATTTCCTCCCTCCTTCTAATACTATCCCAGTGCAACATAATGTATTAAGGAACTAGGTAGTGCTTTGAGGTAACCAATAAATAATTATAGGTTCATATTTGCCTAGATCCCCACCTAGGAGGGGCCTCATTCACCATCTAGTCCAATGCCCCTATTTAACAGATGAGGAAACAGAGGTACAGGCATGTAAAAGATCTTGTCCAAAATTTCATTAGTGAGAAACTTAAACTCAGGTCTTCTGGATCCTATGTTCCAAATATGTGTGGCAACATGAAAACCTCAAAATATTTGGAGTGGGGCACTCTAGATTTAGTTTTGAGAGATTGCTGGGCAGATAGGCCAAGAACTAGCCTCCAAGCACTTGACCTCCTGATCTTGGACCTGTTATCTATAGATCCAAGAGAGGAAAAATGGAACCAACACTCCCCCAAAGATGATATTGTGGAGTAGGGAAGATCTGGCCAGGTTCAGATCCTGCTTCACACATACACACACACACACACACACACACACACACACACACACACACACACACACTGCCTATGTGACTATGGGCAAGTCACCAAACATTAATGGCCTAGGTAACCTTCTGTGACTAGAAGCTCAAGATGAATCCTGATCCACCTTGGTGGGAGTTTCCATACCTGGATTTCTTTGCAATGGTGAAATCACCCATCTAGACTGAAAAATAACCCCACATGCTACCAGGCAATGAGCAACTTGGAGTGCCTTAGTAGGGATTTGGAGGTCATTGCCCTCAGAACACCCGCCTACCCAACCGCCTCTATCTAGCCTAGATTTCCCCTATTCAGGGAAAGACTCTCCCAATTTGCTTGATTCTGGGGTTTAATACAGCTGACCTGGTAATCAGGTGACTGGATGATTCTATGGAGGTGCTCCAGTCTTGTGAATCCTCTTTTGCTGGTGTGTGTACAAGCGACAGCAGTTGTGAGTGAGATCCTGCCAAATTAATTCATCTGGTACCAGTAAGACAGAGTTCAGCCTCCACCATGATGATCCCCTTCACCATCGATGGCTGAGATCATTTGCTGAGGCAGCTGCCATGTGTCCCCTACCATTCTTTTGGAGGAAGTAAGTGGCACCTTAGTGCAATCCATGCTGCAAGTGCCCTGTTCCTGACTCTGATGTGACCATGGCTCCTGGTTTCTCAGAAACTCAGTCTCTTCACCAGTAAAATGGGAGTGAGTGCCTCCTGGAAGCATAATGAAAACCAGGGGAAACAATGACTTTTTGGGAAAGAGGCTCTTGCCCACACAGAGGTGATTCGCATAGCGCACTCCGTCCGTTTAAGCTGCTGTCAGTGCTGTGCTTTGAGACCACAAGAAATGGTTGTTTGAGGGCATGACTCTTGGAGGGTCCTTTGGCATCCCAGTCATCTAAGAGTGCATGGGCCCTGAAGAGTGGCAAGGCAGAGAGGGAACACTTACCTAGATACCTGCAGTGTGGGGCGTCACCATCTGAACACTGACCAGCCAATAGTCTTGAGGCAATCATCTGAGACTGACAGCTAACGTGGCTAACTGACTGCAAGACAGCATTTTTGGGTGGAGCTCACTTCTTGGAATAGATGTTTAAATCATAGAATTCATGATAAAGACATACATGGAGGCCAGCATGGCACAAGGGACAAGAACCAAGCTCAGAGTCCCAGAGTGCCCTCTGAGACAGCACACATTAGTTCTTTGACCATATAATTTAATCTTCATGTGCCTCACTCAGTGCTCTGGGACCACTAAGTCCTCAAAGGACTGGGATTCCATGTGGAGGAGATGCTTCTCTGAACAGAGAAATCGTGGCTTACTGTCCTCTGTTCTTCTGCAAGTACATAGATTATCTCTTAGGTGGAATCTCTGTCTATGGTCTCTGCTCAATGTGTATCCAACTGGTGAATGACCAGGGCTTTATTCTGCACTGCTATTCTGGTCAGCCCCCATCTACCATGTCCACTTCTGGCTAGAATGCCACCCAGGGTAACCTTAGGGCAGTCTCTTCTCCTCTGTAATACCATTTCCTCATCTCTGGTGAGAAGGGGAGGGGGAAAGAGTAGGGCCAAAGGGAAGCATTTATTAAGACCTACTATGTACCAGGTACTGTGCTAAGACTTCACAAATATCTCATTTGTTCCTCACAATAATCCTGCAAGGCAGGTGCTTTTATTATCCCCATTTTATAGTTAAGGAAACTAAGGCAGACAGAGGTTAAGTGATTAGACTAGAATCCCACAACTAGTAAATATCTGAGGCTGGATTTGACCTGAGGTCAGCATTCTGTGCACTGTGCCACCTGGCTGCTGGTAGATGGGTTGGAGTTGGACTAGATAGTCTCTATGACCCCTTCTAGACTCTGTGGTTACCCATGATTTTGGTACCAGCATCTTGCATGTCACTCCATTGGGTACAGGACAAAGTGAAACTAAATGGTTATATTCACTGCCTGGCGGAAGCCTATCTTCAATATCACCATTTTGATTAATGACAGTGGTGCCATGGGACAGTGAAGGATGACAGCCTGAACTCTGAGGAGATGAAGAGAGGCAGAAAGCTGACATGGGGTCTCCAAGGCTCTTCCATATCAATGGGCTTACCAATGAAGAAAACCATTTTGGAATTTCCACCAGAGCACTTTGCTCTGGTCCTCTGGGATGTAAAGTGGCTCTATCCTTTGTTTTCTTCCCATTCCCTCCAATGACATTTGGGAAACTCTATGCACATGAGCCTCAAATGCTCTCATTGTCAAAAAAAAAAAAAAGATGGAGAGAGATGGGCCAGGCTGGAATATGGACAATCCATGGATTCAGAACTGATGGATACTTGGACTGAAAAAGTGAGCCTTTAATGTTCCAGTGTTAACTTGAAAGTAAGTCTCTAGCCACAGGGCTTTGGGCTTCACCTTATGCATTTAATAATAATCATGATATATTATTAATAATGCATGTTATATGTCAATAATTATTATTTTTATAGGAAACAGCACTATTGGGTCGGTTGTGAGAATCAATGGAGATAAGAATTTTATTTTTACTGTTATGACAGCTAGAATTTATGTAATGCCTACTATGTTCCAGGCTCTAAGTGCAGATAGATAGAGGCTTATCCTCATCTGTAAGGGTCACACAGCTCGTGAGTGTCTAAGGCTGGATTTGAACTTAGGTCTTCCTGACTCTATCCATTGTGCCACCTAACATGAGCTTTTGGAGAGGCAGCATGGCATAGTGAATAAAAATCTGGTCTCAGAGCTTCAAATCCTGGTTTCAAGTCCCATCCCTGGCACATACTGACTGTGTGACCTTAGGCAAGTCCCCTAACTTCTAAGTGGTCTAGGCAGCTCTCTGACAGTATAAGGTGCAGAATAAAAGGTGTTGCCTTGAGGAAATCATGGTTTCATTCCTCATCCTCTCTCCCCAAACAGTGGATACAGCCATAGATTGAATTGCATCAAACTGCCAGACAACAACCTGGCAGGGTCTTCCAAGGTCGTGAAGCATATATTAAAACATGTGCTCGATCTAATACGGTGTCATCCAATCAGGCGAATGTCCAATATTTCTCTCAGATTAGAAGAATCATTTCATAGATGCTGTTTTTGGGGGGGCTGGCTGATCAGTTACCAGGACTTTTAGAGTCCTCAATGGTTTTTGAGTCAGGAATGGAAGACCTTGGAGATGCTGGCATGGGGTTTGTGCCCTCAGTATCTGAATCCCAGAGGGTATTTAATATCTGCTTGTGAAATCAATGGGATGGGATGGGACACAGGAAATCTTCTGAAATACTAAGTTATCTGAAGACATAGGATTGACAATGGGGGCCAATGGTTAGTGCTTCTTCTTTCTGCAGGTCCCTCTCATTCCCTCCCAAAGTACAGAGTTCACTCCTAGACACCTCAATTTAGGGCACACCATGCTGATTGTCTCAAGAGTGCACCGAAGAGGGCAATGCACCGTACTGACTGAAGAGTGTAGTCTGGTTAGCCTGAAAAAGAAAGGGGACATTCAGTGAGAACAAATGTCTCAGAGCTGCCATGGAGAAGAGAGCTTAGCTCTTCTATTTGGCCCGAAAGGGCAGAAGCAGAAGTCATGGGAGAAAGCTTCAAAGAGGCAGGTTTCAGTACCAGTGAGAGGGAAACATCAAATACAAATGCTTCCCAACCACTGGAACAATCCCAGAGCAGAATGGGCAGGCTACTGGGACCTCCCTTCCTGGTAGTCTCCAAGGCCAGGTTGGCCATACACTTGTTAGATGCATTGGAGAAGGGGTTCCTTGAGAGAGTAGGTTGGACTATCTGACCCTTGCTGTTACTTGCTTCATTTTCTTCCCTTTCTCTACCCCTAGCTGACTATTCTCCTTTACCCTTCCTCCTCATCCCATCCCTATGTACTCTTCAATGCAGTGACACTGGCCTCCTGGCCATCTCCTGATGCTGGGCATTTTCCCTTGGTTCCCCCATGCCTAGAATTATCTCCTTCTCCATCTCCATCTCCTTGATTCCTTGGCTTCTTTCAAGGCACAGCTAAAATCCCACTTTGTCTGTGAAACCCTCCTCCATCCCCCATAATGCTAGAGACTCCCCTCTGGTTATTTCCAAGCTGGACTGTCTCCAGCTTGCTTGTATGTATTTGTTTGGACCTTGTCTCTGCATTAAACTGTGAGCTCTATAAGAGTAGGGACTGTCTTTTCCCTTTCTTTGTATCCCCAGAACTTAGCACATGACACATAGTAGGTGCTTAATAAATGTTTGTTGACTTCCTGAGTCAGTACCTGAGTCAAGCACAGGGTCAAATCTCAGGACACTAGGTGCTGATGCCAGGAAGGCTTGACAGTGAGGCAGCAGAATGTTTGCATTTTTACACTGTCTGGGTGGAAATACTTCCCTGAGGCTCATGCCAGTAAGGTTCCAGGTCTCAGATAGGTTGATTGAGGAGTCTACAAAACTTCTGTCTTTGGACCCACAGGCCATCATTATAAACATAATGTCAACTTCTCTGGGATCTTTAAGGGAGACTCTAAGGGCAAACTGTCCCAAGGATGATCCTAACAGTTTTAGTCCCTCCACATCTCTGTGAAATCACATTCTGGTTCATATGAGTCAGACTTGGATTGAGGATTGCTGGGATATGGTTCATGGACCCAAAGAGGAGGAGGAAGAGCAGGAGGGAAGAAAAAGAGAAGGAGGAGGAGGAAAAAGCAGAGGAGGAGGAGAATGAGGAAAAGAAGAAAGAGAAGGAGAAAAAGGAAAAAGGAGGAGGAGGGAGGAGGAAGAGGGGGAGAATGGAGGAAGATGGGAAGAAAGGGAGAGGAAAAGGGGAAGGAAAAATCCAGATCAAGAACAAGAAGAATGAGTCATTTCATTTTAGCATCCTTAACTTGGGGTGTGCACATTATAAGAATTCCTGTCTCAAATCTCTGGCCATGGGGGGAGGGCATTAAGATGCCCCTGAGCCTGGGCTCTGTTTAAGCCCCTCCTTCTAGGTGACAAAGTTAGTTTTTGTCTAAACCTTTGGTATGTCCCTGGAGTAGACCCCTAGGCCCTAACTCCCCAGGATCCCAGACCTATAGCTCCCTACCTTACAGTCCCCCAGCCCTCTCCAAATCCTCAACCTCTATCTTCTTAGCGTCCACCCCACCGACTTAAACCTCTAGACCTCGGATCCCCAGTTCTATATCTACCCAGTTCCAAAGTCCTTATTAGTCCAGTCCCCTAATTCCAAGGACCCTCAGATCCCAGCTCCTCAGGCCCCCAGACTCATAATGCTCACCACTAACCTCTAGTTCTCCATGATCCCGGCATCCTTCCCCCTAAGTCCCCAGGTTAACATAACCCTAAACTTCAGATCCTCAGACCTCCATCTCCCCTGCCCCCAGGATACAACTCTGAGTCACCAAAATTTCATGTCCTCAACTCTACATACTCCTTGTTCCTATCTCTCCAGACCCCACTGGATCTAATTCTCCACCACCCCCAGCATCTCTATCCACCTGTATCTCATTTCCCAACTCCCTAATCCTCTAGGCCCACAACCCCTATGTCTCCAGACCCCTAGTCCCGGTTCCCCAGGATGTTAGCATCCTGCCCCACCTTGCAGCTCTCCAGCCCCCAGCAGGCCTCGTGCCAAGGAAGACAAAGACTCCCTCAAGAAGTGCCAATTTCTCTTTGAGTTTTATTTCTGCCTACTCATGTCACTTAGGGTTCAAAATGGCTCTTTGAAGATTTGACTTGCTGGGGGAAAAAAGAAGGAAAAAAGACAACCTTTTTCAACTTCCTTGGCTCCCAATTCATACCTGCCATTTGACCAGTAGTTTCTACCAGGCCCAGGGTCATGGTGGCTGTGAGATCTTGTGTTGGTGGCATTCATGCCTTCCATGTTCCTGGCTCTGTCAGTTAGCCAGGTTTGCACTGTGACCACAGAGGATCACAAAGGAAGGGGAGCCTACATCAGCACACATGGACCCTGGTTGATGGCACCTCCTCAGTCAGGGGAGAACACAGGCCTCCTATATAGTCTATTCTCACATTCTCTTGCCCAGTATGGCCTAGAGTGGGGTGTGGAATCAATGGACTTGGCCTTAGTAGTCATCAAGGTGACGATGTTAGTTTCCCTGACAGCAGTGAGGAAGGTGGCTAATTAAGTGATCTCCACAGATTTCTCCTTTAATTCTTCCTTTTCATTTGGTTTGGGGTGGGGAAAGGTATGTGTGTGGGGAAAGGTATGTGGGAAAAGGGAGGGAATTCAATGATGTCCCCTTCATCAGCCCCCACAAACTCTGATTTCCAATCCAGTTCCCTTCCCTTGGAAACTAGAGTCAGCTGTGTTGCAGCACCACACCAAACATTAGGGCACAGCTGGCAAGGTTATGGCACAGATTCTCTAGATAAGAACAGAGCTTGAGCCTGGGGCCATCAGCATTGTAGACCCACTTCCAGGGGCTCTCCCTTTGTGAAACGACATGAACTCCTAGGAAAGGGTTACTTCACCCTCCAGATTACTCAGTGTGTGTGTGTGTGTGTGTGTGTGTGTGTGTGTGTGTGTGTGTGTGTGTGTGTGTCCCCTGGGACAGGCACAGGTGAGGATCTCTCCTCCCTCCCTCTCTCCCACATCTAGCTACCTGAATATTGTTCAGAGTGGGCTAGAAACAAGTTCCTGAGAAAATGTGTGCAAAGTGCTTCCTAGGAGAAACTTGAGCACCAGAGATCCTGGCCTGAGGCAGTGCCCTGCCGGAGGCTGGGGCAAGGCTGGTGCCCAGCCTGGCTGGGGGCGGGGCGTTGTCAGGTTGGCACTGCCTTCTTAGCAAAGAGAACAATTATAATCAGTGACAAAAATATTTGTGGTCCATATGTGCCTCTGAGCTCATGTCCATCTGCTCCTGTGGAGAGCACGTTGCTAGCTGGTGCTTCTGTGATTCAGGCTTAGAGCAAGCTCGTTTTGCGGGTCCCGATTTAGAGGCAGGTGCTAATTCGGTCAGGCTCTATCTTTGCAGCCAGCCTCCAGCACATGCTCCATCCTTTCTGTGACTTATACTCGCGGCACACACACGAGCTCGAGTGCGCGCAAGCACACACACACACACACACACACACACACACACACACACACACACACACACATTGAGACAATTAGCACTTAATCCTGCAGCTCCGATAAAGCCTGTCACCCTTGGCCTCCTAAACCCCACCCCACTTTTCGTGGCCTGGAGCTCTCCAGTGTACCTGGGGGAGGGGCCGGCAAATGCCGGCAAAAAAAAAGGCACGAGATGGGAAGCAACCATCTGATTCTGGGAAGGTCCCTGCAGGTGACCGTCAGTGCTACACAAAGTTAAGGCCTAGCTCCTAAGCTTGGGAACGGAGATTGAGGCTTTGGCCGCTTCCAATCCCTCTCAAGGAAAGAGATCCAGAAGGAAATCCTGGGCTGCATTTGACATCCTCAGAGAAAGTTTCAGAAGCTTGAGAATCCCCCCAAGCAGAAGCGAACATTTTCCCACGGCTCAGTAGGACATTACCTAGAAACTGGTAGCAGAGAAGAATGCGCGGTTTTGTGTCCACAGTACTGTTTTCCACTTTGGTTTGTTGGGGGAAAGGAGAGCCTTTGCAACAGAGTGGGGTCGTCTTATTGTGGGCTCGTTGTGAGAAGGCTGGTCTCCAGCACCCTGCGGTCTGTAGCTGCGGGGAGACTTCGTAGTGTGGGGCGCCGGGGCAGCCCTGGGTCACAAACACCGCGGAGTCCCCACGGCAGCCTAGTATCTACTCATAGCACAGGGTAAACTCGTGGTGCTGCGGGCTCTTGGCAAACGTCCCCTGTGTTTGCGCTCAAGCTGTCTCTGCCGCTGCTGCAGCCGTAGGAGTGGTGAAAAGAAGGCACACGCTCCAGCCCTGGCTGTTTGCGCCGCGCTTGGAGTTTGCAAATCTGTCACCCGAGGCTTCGGCCCAGGCTGCCTTGCTGGCAAGCACCAGCAGCCTGGGTAGACTAGGGGGAACGCGCCGCAGAAGGGAGACTCTGGAATCTGCATCTTTGCCTCCAGGAAGCCCAGCCCCTCTTTTCCCCCACCCTCCCCAGCAAAGTTTGCGGTGCTAACCATTGTTCATTCCTTCTTTCCCCCCTCCCCCCCCCACCTTTGAGTGGCTGTGCCTCATTAGACGTGATCAAAGCCAACTTTCTGCGAGAGTGAGTGAGCTCACCAGAGAAGCTGCCTTTAAAGAAAAGCCTTCTCAGCCCAAGACTCTCGGTCTTTAATTGGGCCTGACGGGCGGGTTCCAGCGGAGGACTGCCTTTCTGCTCAGAGGTGATACTGACTCCCATTGAAACCAACATCCCCGGTTATATTTCTTAATGCAAAGTGGGGGATTTCACTAAAAAAGGTTAAGCCGCCTCAGTGAGTAATGAGCGGCACATAATGCGGGCGTTAATTTTAGCTCGCTGCGTAGGAGCTGTTGGGACTTGAGCGGCGGCTGAAGCCGCTTCATTAGAGAAGAGGCAGGCGCTTGGGAGACAGGTGGAGGGAGCTCCAGCGCGCCGAGCCCGTGATTGGCCTGAGCTGGGCAGGAGCGTGGGGGAGAGCCAGCCGCTTCTGCCTTGTCTCCGAGGATGTGGCCATGAGCCTCCCCTGCCCGCCTGCCTCCTAGTCACTGACATCTTGTTCTCTTTTCACAGGTTAGCGATGCTCTGTCCTGCCATCTGAGGAGGGGCATGGAGACGGAGACTCGCACCTGCTGACAGGGACATGGGACTCCACTTGCCATCGGTCACTTGTGTGGATTGTTTTACCGGCCCGGAGCCCCGGAGGCAAAGTGAAAGACAGCCGGCAGAGAACCCCCACTGAAGGTAACCGCCTCCTCCGTGCGCCCCTGCTTCTCCCAACTGTCCTAGAGACGCTGGAGCCTGGTCTGAGTGCCTAGGTGTGGCGCGCTCGTGGGCAGGATGGGGCTGCCAAGTCCGGGAGGCTGCCAGTCAACTCCAGCTCCCAGTGCCCAGAGGTCTAAGCAAGCTTGCCCAGGGCCCCCAGAACTGATTCTTCTTGTCCCGTGTGGGACGCCAGGAAACGCCATCCATTTTTCATGAAATGCCCTGAATAAATGAGGTAGGTGACCAGGAGCACAATCCCGACCCCCTTGGGGCAGGCTATTTTTGCACGTGACCACGTGGCAGGTCAGGTGAAAAGCGAAATGTCCTCAGGGCGCCTCCTTTGCCAAGCCAAGCAGCAGTGTTCCCTTCCGCCCCATAGAGCCACATGGGCAAAGCCCATTTTCTGCTAAGTGCCCACAATCCTTTGCTAGCTGAGCCAAAGCAAACCAGTCAGCACCAGCGCCCGTATCATTATCCACTCTAGACTGTGACATGGTACGCTTAGCGAAACGGTGACACGGAATTGCCGGCTTGAACGTTTTTCTCCTGCTTCCTTTGCTAGTTGAAAATAAAGTTCCTGAGTTTGTAGATGTTAATTAAGTAGTGCCAAGGCGATACAGCAAATACTGATTTGTCTAATGATCACCATCCTGACTTCCCTTTGAAAGAAACAGTCACAGCTTGGACATGGCTAGGAGCAGCCGCGGGCTCAGTTTCCCTTGCCCCTTTTCCTTTGTCTTGGGGGACAATTTTTTTTTTTTATTTTAGATGAGTTGGGGAAGGAGAAAATGCTAAATTATTCATGAGATTCATTTGATATTCGATTCGTGGTTGGGTGGGTCCAAAGTTGTTTATTTGGGGGGGGGGTAAGGACAATAGCAACAAGTTCGAACTTGGGGGAAGGCAGAAGAGCCCATGCCTAGCCATGTGCCCCAGCATCTGCAGCTGGCAGGGATGAGGATGGGACAGGTGTGGACCATGAGGGCTTCCTCAGAGCTGCTGCTCAGTGTCAGCAAGATTCCCATAGTGCCTGGAGGATGACACCGGGCTGGGGGAGCTTAGGACTTTAATCAGACAGCTGTCAATGGGAAGCCTGGAAATGTTGACTCTGGAAGGTTTCCTGCCAAGCTGAGATTTCATATTAATATGGAATAGAATTTGTCCTCCCCCCCCCCCCAACCACACTGCACACCTTCTACCCGAGAATGGGACTTAAAGCTTGGACCCTTCCGATCTGTACTTTTAATTGAGTGATCTTAGGAAGAGTGCAGCTGGCATGAGTTCTGTCCTCCCTCTCTCTCTCTCTCTCTCTCTCTCTCTCTCTCTCTCTCTCACACACACACACACACACACACACACACACACACACACACAGAGAGAGAGAGAGAGAGAGAGAGAGAGAGAGAGAGAGAGAGAGAGAGCCCCTTTAACCCAAAAGCAGTTTGCCCTGTCAGGAAATCCAAACCCTTCCCCCCAACTCTGCCATTCTCTTTCCTTTCTCTTCCCTTCTTTGTGGTGACTAGTGGGGCAGGACTGCAGACAAGCTGGTCATCTCATTCACTGGTGGAGGGTAAGGGGTGAGGGTGCTAAATGGAACAGTCTCCCTGGGGCAAGATTGTGGCTTTTCCTGTTGCACATTTACCAGGTTAATTCCGTGGTTTATTTGAGTTGTTGAAGGAAATGACCCTGAACACTGGCACAACCACTTAACTCTGGGTCTGAAGGAGGAAGTGAAACTTTCAGGACCCAAGCCTAAACCAATACTTTTGTTCTCTGGCCCCTTGACCTTGCAGGCCCTCCCACTTTGTTATTGTAATTTCCTCTGAAGAGAATGTCAGAGCAAGGGGAATCAACTGGCCAGACAGCTGAGGCCCCTGGGGCGGAGCAGGAAGCCAGGACCCCAGAGAACGGTATCATTCAGTCGGACAGCCTGGATGAGGAAGAGAAACTGGAACTTCAGGTAAGAACTTAGAGGCAGGACTAGCCCATTGTTCCCCCGGGCTGAAGGAGCTTCTCTGAGCTGTAGTTAATAGTTTTCAAAGCCCATTGTGCCATTGGCCTCTCTTTTCCTGGCCGGTGCTTTTCAGGCTGCCTTAGCATCTGGGAGTGTATCCAGGCTTGGTCAGATGCTCCAAGTGGTCCTGGCTCCTCTTTCCCAAATGCTGACCTAGGTACAGGTGCTTAAGGAAGTGCCTAACTCTGGGCCCCAGAGCCACACGTCCTTGGTCCCTAGGTTTCCTTCCTGGGCCACTCTACTATTTTTCAAAGAAAACTGGGGTGTCTTTCACTGAAGGTGGGGGGACATGAAATCCCCCTTTACAAGTGTAATAGATCTAGCCTTAGCACCACACAAAGCTTGCCAGAGGGACACAACTACTCAGGCAATTTTGAAGGCCAGAACTGCTTTCCATCCTGTTTTTAATTATCCTGACCCCATGAAGAACCATTACCACTGCCAAGTAGGTGGAGCCAGCTCCACCCTTGTCTGTAGCTGCCTTAGGTCTGGGAGCCAGAGCAGCAGTGCTG
This sequence comes from Gymnobelideus leadbeateri, assembly GCA_011680675.1. Lineage (NCBI taxonomy): Eukaryota > Metazoa > Chordata > Mammalia > Diprotodontia > Petauridae > Gymnobelideus > Gymnobelideus leadbeateri. Next base: position 232,384 of record WOXC01009014.1, on the reverse strand, counting down.
GGAGGGTTAGGGACAGGACCTAGGATTCAGTGTGTGCACACCTTATTCTTGTCATGGCACTGTCCTGATTGACATCCTTCTGGGGGCTTTCTCCACACAGAGGCGGCTAGCAGCCCAGAACCAGGAGAGGAGGAAGTCCAAGGTAGGGTTCTCCACCAAAACACATGGTGGGGGGATGGGGGAGCTTGCTGGGACAGCAGGGACTAAAACTCCTTAGGGAGGGGGAAAGGTTCACAGGGTCACTGGTTGTGGATTCTTGGTCTATTAGGGAAGTGGAGGGTGTCACTCATTCCTGGAATAAAGCTTGCTGCACTTGGTCACATGGCTTATCCTCAGAGATACTTGGAGTTAGGACACACCCCCAGGATGGCCCCTCTTGCTATTTACTGCTGTTGTTGGTTTTCCTCAGAAGTCAAATGAATTTTAAGAGGTGTTGCTTCCCCCTGACAAGCCTGTGCCCTGCCTGAGTGGGCAGGAGAGGAGGCCCTGGCAAGGTCCAGGATATTTCTTTTTCATCTCTACATTTTTTTAAATTTTTTTTTTTTATCTGTTGCTCATAAGCACTGATTAGTTCTGAGAGTTGTGATTGGTGTGTGAGGCTGGAAAGTAAAGACAGTCCTTTTGGCTTTGCTAAGTATTTGTTTTAGTTTGCAAATACCCCCCCTCTACTCAATGAAATGTCAGTCTCAATGAAATGAGATGCTAAGTTCGCATCTCACCTGCATACAAACACGCACAAGCATGCACATGTATGCACATGTATGCACACGTATATATCCACACACAGAGCTTTCCAAGCAGGGCCTGCTGGAACACTTTCCCCACAAATGGCCCTCATGCCAGCACTCCTCCCTGCCAGGGCAGCCCACCTCCTTCTCAGTTTCCAGAAGGTACCTGAGAATGGTGAGAGCTCACAGCTCCTCCCGAAGTCGGCAGCTGCTTTCTTGGGTGTTTTGTTTTTGCTCTCTGTTTCCTTCAGTCAGGAGCAGGGAAGGGCAAGCTGACCCGGAGCCTGGCTGTCTGCGAGGAGTCATCTTCCCGACCAGGATCAGAGGGCCTCCAAGATCAGGTACGTCCTCAGTGGTCTACTGCCCTTTGTGCATGGTTGGACTCCCTCCACTGTGGTTCGAATGAATGTATGCTGTCTGGGGAGAGGAAGCTCAGATCTGGGGGGAGCGACCTTTACTATGAGTCTGACCATGACCTGGATTAGCTTCTTTCAGATGCTTTGGAAAGATTCTGAGTCATTCTTTAGTGTGTCACAGAGTATCACATTTGCTTTTTTTCCAGACTCTCTGAAAGTCCAACCAATGGAAAGGAATTCCAAAGAATTTAGATTAAAAAATAACATAGGAAGGCAGCCTGTCCGGCTCTGGTCTGAGCAGGCTGCCCCCCACAGGAGACTTCCAGGACCCACTGGTGTCTAGCTCAGCCAGGCTTTCTTACCAACCAGTTCCCCAAGATGCACTTGCCTCTAAGACCCAGGATCCGGGCTCTTCTCAACCTTGAGACATAGAGAACAAGACACATTGTTCTGTGGAGGACTCATTTGTATGCCTTGGAGGACACAGATTCCCCACAGCTGTAAATAAGGCTCAGGAGGGGGCTGAGCTTGTGGGGAATCCTTCTTAAGGTCATTAAGCAGGCACCCACTATGCCCCTCCCTTGTTGGTCCAGCATATACAGTAAGTTGGTGCAGCAGATTTCCATCCCTCACAAACAGCCTTTTGGGGGCCAACTTGGGAAGGCTCATTCACTCATTTTCACTTGCCTTTTAGGCATGGGATGAAAGAAGAGACAGCCTGGTGCTGGGCTGCTCTCCAAAGGCTCATTTGCTTCACTAGAAATTGGGACCAATTAGGGAAAGTGAGAAAGACTTTTAGGAGCCCAGGGGGAAAGACAAAAGTATTAAAGCATTCCATTTAAATGTTTCTTTCTTTCTATTGACTTTAGTTAAGATACCTTAAACTCTCCTCCTGGACTCTCAGAGATCCAAGAGCATTTTCTTCTAAAAGACCAAAAAAAGATCACCTTCCCTTACTGACAGCTATGGCTCGGGCTGGACCTTCCCCATCACCCTGGCTTAGTTTGCCCTCAGAGAGTCAGGGGATGGACAGCTCACCCTGCCATTTTCTGGTTTCCAAATGTGAGTTCTGGGTTCTTCTGACTTTGAGAACCATATATGGTTTTGGTTCAATGTTTTATTTGTGCTTTTTGTTTTCAGTGGGGATTACAGCTTATACAGGAGGGTGAATGATAGGTGGTCCCTCCCCTAGGGGTCCCCCACTTCCCAGGCCGGACAGACAGAGGAGAGATGGACGCCTTGTCTATCTACTCTGTTTGGAGGCTCCCTGTGGTTATACAAGCTACTCAAAGAAATCCTTGGTCCAGTTTGTTTTCCTTAACAAGATCACCCATGCCACCCCATCCCATGCTCTCCTGGACCCCAAAGCCTATTTCTGTTGTACAACAGGCAAGGAGAAAAAAGTGATGAATGGTGCTTTTTTGGCTTCAGCTAGCCCCACACTGGCTTGGTAGGGCAGAGTTGGGGCCTTTCTGACTAGGGAAGAGGGAGGACGTGGGCAGGTGGAATGTGAGCCCCAACGGGGTTCTGCTGATCTCCAGGGCTGGGGGAAAGAGGTAGGCATATCACATTATCAGCTCCCCAATCACTTACAGAGTGTAAGGTCTTAGTGGCAGAGTCAGTACCCTGCTAGAATGATGCAAAGACTGGGTTACACATTGGCTACCTGATGCCCATGGTCACTTGAGTTGTCCTGTGTGGGGAGAATGTCCCCCTAGAATATTTGACCTCAGCCCCATGATTTGACCTCCCAGTCTGCCCTTCAGTTAAAGGAAGCTGGCTGCTGACCCGATGGTGCCATTGGCCTCCCAGTGTATTAGTGCACCCTGGATTTTCTACGACTCTTGTTGGATATAATGACGCTGTATCAATGTAACTCTTCACACATGTATTTTACTATTGAGGAAATCAATAAAAATCAGTATTCAACTCAGCCGAGATCCTTTCTTACCAACCAAACCTCCATTTCTTTTGTCTGTTCTTTTGAGATCAGCCTGCCTTTATTTGTGTCTGTATGTTTGTAGGAAAACAAGGTGTTGGCTCTGAATGGCACATGTGAACACCAGCCCTCAGAGGCCATGCCCTTGGCCCTGATTTGGTCATGAATGCAGCCCAGAGCCCCTCTGACTAGATTTAAGCACACAGAGAGCGGGAAGCTCCTTCAGTCTTCTCTGTTTTAAAGAGGTATTGCAAAGAACAGCCTCATGCTAGGCTGTCCCCAGTGCTCCTGAGGATTATTCTTTGGAACGGAAGCTTCTGCCACAGGGACTTCCAAGCTGTCAATGTCTCCTATGGTACTTTTGCAGCAAGGGAAAGCAACCCCACCCCCATGGATAGGTTCCCGGGAAGTTTCTCATGGGCTAACCCTGACTAAGACTGGCCAGGGCCAGGCTCCAGGGTCTAGCAGGCATCAGCAGCCTACATAATTAGTGTCTGCATAGGTCAAGGAAAAAGGCAGAGAGGAATCATCTGACCACAATCCAAGGCAACCACCAGCCTGAGATGTCCTTGGGACTCTTTTAGACAAGGCTTCTTTCTGGCTAGGTTTGACTTCATGTCAACCCCTCACATCCCAACCAAGAGTCCCTCAGTGTTATCCCTTTGGATGCCCCCCCACCACTTTAGAGTAACTCTACGGAAAGGGCTCTGTTTGATGAAGGAGTCATTGGCAGAGCTGCCCAGGGGCCTCCAGTGGGAGGGGCTGGTGGCCTTTGTTCAGCCTCCCTGTTGTCATTCTCCCCATGACCGCACACTTTGTTCTTCCTCTGCCTTGTTCAGTAGCTGTCACTGACATGTCACACTTTCAGGCCCTGTCTGGGTTTGCACAAAAGTGGATAATGTACTTTGTTTCATTTATTTTTCTTTAAACCCAAGGAAATGGTCATGTTACCATGCAGGGACCCGCATGCCACTGACCAAGCAACTGTGTGCATCACCAAGTCTCCATTCAGAGCAATGATCATTTGTTAATAGCTGAATGATCATGGGGGTGGGGCAGTTCATCCCAAGACCTGACTCCGGAGATGCCCCTTCCTGGGAAAGAGCTAGAGACTGGGGCCTCTCTGGCCCAGCCAGCACATCGGGGTAAAGGAAAAGGCTAAGTGCAAGCTTGGAGCCCCAGAAAGTAGATGGAAACTGCGTACTCTAGGGACCCTCCCCATAGTTAGAGTGACGTAGAGTAAGCGCCTCTCCCTCACCCCCAGCGCAGGCTTTGTAAGAGGGTTGTCTTTACAGAATGATTCAGCCAGGCCCAGGGAACCCCACCTCTGCAGTACCTTCACCTGTGTCTGTCTCCACAATCCGGGCTGTCTGTCTGACTGGCTGGCTGTCTGTCTGACTGGCTGTCTGTCTGACTGGCTGTCTGTCTGACGGGGGCAGTTTTGCTGTCTGCTTCTCCTTGTATAGAAGAGGGACCCAGAGCTGAGGCCCCACTACCTCAACGTGACATCAGCATGGACATGCACACATTTTTTGACTCAAATACTTTTTTTCTATGGATAAAAATAAGCCTGCAGAGACAAGCTGACTTAACAGCTGAGGGCAGGGGTGAGGGAGCCTGGTCCCAGGTTGTAGCAAGGGTGACAGCCGGAGGCTGACCTCCTGCTGACTGAAGGGCAGCAGCCTCCCACAGGGTGGGGCACTCAGATGATAGTTTTATTTTATTTTATTCATGTCAGAAAAAACCATTCTGAATAGCTGGCTTTACATTCTTCCCGTTCAAGATGGAAACTGAGCAGAGCTGTCCGGATATGAGCCTAAGTCAGTATTTTCTTTCTCCCAACAGGAATCAGTACATTTACAGCTTTCCAGATTGCCCAGCCTGCAAGAGGATGAAAGGTCTAGTAAAGATGACAGTGAGAGAGACAGAGAGAAGGAGAAACCCAAAGAGCGGGAGAAAGCCTGTGAGAAGCCCAAGGCCCGGATGCTGTCTAAAGGTGAATAGGGAAGGGGCATGGACCTTTGGGGCCTGAGGTCCATCCACTCCCACCCAGGAGCTTCTCAGGGCAGTGGCATAGTCACCAAGGTTGAGCTCAGGGCCACTGAAGAGGTTTGGCAGAAACCCTGTGGTCCCTTGAGTGGTCCCCCATATTTCATCACCAAGAAAGCCATCTGCCAGAAACCCAGGTTGAGGCCAGGTGACAGCACAGCCAATGCACTGCTATGGAGATGCTCTACAGATACATAGGTGGGGTCTTGGAGTAGTCAGACCCAGAAATAGTAAAGAAGAGAAGGGATGGGGAAGGGCCTGCTGGGGAGGGTCCAGGAGGCCCAAGGTAGCTGTAACCATTTTTTTGGAGGGGGGAAGGTAGGGCAATTGGGGTTAAGAGACTTGCCCAAGATCACACAGCTAGTAAATGTTAAATGTCTGAGGTCAGATTTGGACTCAGGTCCTCCTGACTCCCAGGGCCAGTACTGTATTCACTGCCCATGGCACCTGTGTCTTCGCAAGGCCCAGTGGGTTGAGGCTCTTGAGGCATATACCTAAAAGACAGATTGGCTATACAGAACCAGGCTCAGTCATTCTGGGGTTCACATAGAATTCTGAATTCCCCACATGGGCATACTGAGAGATAACATCCCCAGTGAGCTGAACTGCCTGGCAGTTCATAGCAAAAAAAAAAAAAAGAACCCCCTTTTCCTCCCAGGTCTCTGTTGCAGAACAAGCCCCATTGGATGCTGCCACAGGTCAATAACAAGCTAGACAGCAGGCCAAAGCTACATTGCCCCCATGGATACATGGGCACAGTGCCTGGCATCCCAGGGTCGAGAGGCAGAGCTCAGGGTTTAGTGGGGTCTACCTGCCACTTGCCCACATCCAGGCAGAGTATTTATTCATAACAACCTGCACGAAGGTAAAAAGGAATCCAGAATGTTCAGAGATGGCCCAAAGACAGAGAGGCCAAGAAAGCCCAGGCTTCCCCCAGAGCCGAAAGCACTGCCCAACAGTTCAGCCCAAAGTCAGGGGCAGTGCACATAAGGCTCCCCTGAAGCGGCCAGGGCTGGTTGGTGCCCACCTCCTAAGGACTCACTTCGTCCTTCCCTGTAGCCTCCTGCCCTCCTCTGGAGCTTGGTTACTTTTGTATGGTGAGAACTTCGCCGCCTAGAACAGAACCTGGGCCTCCAACAAGGAGGCTGAATGCCTCCAACGCTCAGGGAGCTTTAGCACCCTGAACCACTCCCAGTTCATGTCTGCTGCTACTTTCCAAGCATCCCTTTCCATGCTGAGGCTTCCCTTGGAATTGGGAGGGGGAAGAAAGAAAGCCAGGGGAGTTTCCTCAGACAGCCTGTTTGTTCCAGACTGTAGCCAGGAGTACACGGATTCCACAGGCATTGACCTACACGAGTTCCTGGTGACCACCCTGAAGAACAGCCCCAGGTAAGGCCTGGCTTCGGCAGATGTCAAGGTGCTTGCTGAGGTGAGCTCTGCTCACACAGCTCTGTCCTGTGCAATGGGAACCAAATCTCCAGTGGATTCAGAATGAACAGGGTCAAGTAAACTCGAAGATTCCCCACTGATCTCCCAGCAGTTTTCTCTGCCCTGCCCCCACTTTGCTCACACTGACATCCTCAGATTACCATGTTCCTTACCTATTTGAAGAAGTCACTTGGCTTCTGGGGGCCCAAGACCTGCAGGGTACTATCAGTCAGGGGGGTTATGCCCCCGAAAATGTCCAGCTCACCATAGACCCAGACACATTGACAAAGGGAGGGGCTCCCAAGTGAGGAATGGTGCCATGACACCATCTGGTTCCAGTAGGTATGTGTGGGTGCCTGGGGCCTGATGACATCATAAGGTTTCTCTGAAATATTTTTAAATATCCTGTGTTAAGCCATATGGCCCATGCATGCACATGGAACCTTTTCTTTCAGACCGTGAGGTAGGATGCATAGAATCTCCTGAGGACATAGGTGTGACAAAAGCTCACTTGGGCAGCATGGAAGCAGAGAGTCAGGAGAGGAGACGATGGGTCAGGGCAGGGAGGGGGCAGGGTGTCTCACTGGAGCTTGTGAAATGATCCTCTGGAGACCCCCCCCGCCCCATTTGAAAAGAACCTCAGAGCACAGTCAAAGAAAACACACTTTTCCAATTGATTTTGCAGAGACAGGATGATCCTCCTGAAAATGGAACAAGAAATCATGGGCTTCATCAGTGACGACAAGTATGTGAACCTTCTCTCCTGCCTCTGGTCCCAGGGGGCACATAGCAATGAGCAAGCATGGGTTTGGGCAGGGCAGTGTACCCTGGGCCCAGAGCCACCCAAGGGTTAGGGGTGGGGCTGAGTGAAGGTGGGCCCTTCCCACTGTTGGGCCATTTGTGACAAGCTGACTAAAGGAGCAGTGGCCAGCAGAGAATCTCGAAGGAGCTCCTTCTTTCCTTCGGCCCCCCTCTGGGAAGGGCTGCTCTTGGGCCAGGACCTGCCCCCAGGCTCCACCTTTGCCAGATGTGCTCCTTCTGGCCCTTTGCTTGCTTTGTCCCCAGCTCCCCTTGTGCTACACCAAGCAGGAAAATGAGGCGCTTCCCATTGGGCACAAAAGGGTTTGCCCAAAGGTGCTCGGAACAGAGGGACTTAACTGTTGCTTAGTTGCTATGGCCATCCAATAGTCCAGCAGTCAGTATTTACTAAGTTCTTCCTCCATGCTAGTTGCTGGGGGCACAAAGAAAGGGGAGAAGCAACAGTGCCCACTTGCAGAGCACTGACATTCTGAAGATGGGGACAACAAGGGTGTGTGTAAATATAGTCAGAATAAAGAACAGAAGGAAACATGCAAAGCAGTTAGGTACAAGGGGTAGGTGGGGAGGGGGGCGGTTCAAGCAGTCAGGATGCCTGCTTGGGATCAGGCACCCTGCCAAACATGGTGCCTGGGACACACCTTAAAGGGAGAGAGGGAATCTGTGAGCTGCATATCCCCCAGGAGAAGCCTGCCTCGGCCAGAAGACAGCCCTGGGTGGGTTTGGAGGAGGACTAATGCTTTTCACTCTGTGCTTAGTTGTGGTCTGCCTTCCCACAAACCTCTTGAGGCTGAGCTCAGTTCCCTTTATATACTTTGCTGTTATAGGAATCATTATAAAAAGTTTCCTCAGATGTCATCCTATCAAAGGATGCTGGTGCATCGGGTGGCTGCTTACTTTGGAATGGATCACAATGTGGACCAAACTGGAAAATCTGTCATCATCAACAAGACTGGGAGCACCAGAATGTGAGTGCCACGCCACTATGTCCTCCATAACCCCACACCCCACCGTAACCCACCACACCTCATCAAAGCCCATCACACCCCATCATAACCCCCCACGCCCCATCACAACCCACCACACCTCATCAAAGCCCATCACACCCCACCATAGCCCTTCACACCCCATCATAACCCCCCATGCCCCATCACACCCCATCACAACCCACTACACCCCACCATAATCCCCCACACCCCACCATAACCCACCCACCACAGCCAACCACAGAACCCAATATGTTCCACTGTAACCCACCATACCCCACCAGGTTGCTGTTCAGTCATTCAGTTGTGTCCAACTCTTCATGACCCTGTAAAGGGTTTTCTTGGCAAAGATACTAGAGTTGTTTGCCATTTCCTTCTCCACTGGATTAAGGTTAAATGACTTGCCCAGGGTCACACAGGCTTGTGAATATCTTCGGCCAGATTTGAATTCAGGTCTTCCTTACTCTAGGCTCAGCACTCTATCCACTGAGACATCTAGCTGTTTCATACCCCATTATAACCAAGCACAATACACTATGCCCTACTACATTCCACCATAACTCAACTCTACCATGTCATACCCCACCACACCTAATCACAACCCACCACTTTCCCACTATACCCCACTATAACCCAAAAAAACCACTATGCCCCCAAGGTGGCTGCTTCTTTTGGTCTTTTCTCCTTCTCCTCCCTTGCTGCACCTCATACTCTGGGGGTGAGGTGGGGGAAAGGTACAGAAGAGTGGGATTTGTGATGCATTCTTATTGGCCAAGCTGGGCGTTTATCTGAGGGTTATCTGATGATTCAGATAAGTTTGTATGGTCAAATCAGGTATGAGGAGTTGTCTGTGTCTAAAGAAGGATCTGCCCCAAAAGCCTTAGAGCAGTTTGATGCTTAAAGATCTTGATAGCTCCAATAATTTACAAATGCATTAAGATTCCTGGGACATTCTGTATATTTAATATAAACATATACATATATGTGTATGTATGTGTGTATATATCATATATATGATAAACACACATAATATATAATATAATGCATCTGTGTGTGCACACATACAGTCACACATGTTATACATATACACATATATCTGTTCTTTATACATGTAGATAGCATGCAGATGTTCCTTATAATGTTTGCATGCACATATATTGTGTATTTATTTCATGGAATTAAAAGCTCTCCTTCCACCACTAATCACACGATTATATATACCAAAATGAGGATTTGGTTGGGGTTTTTTTCATATTCTATCTAGAGAAAAAGTATTTTGAGTGCCTGAATTTCTGGACAGCCTTGAAATGCTGGGACAGCTCCCCATTCCTCTGTCTCCCTGATTCCACCTCTGGCTTTGTCCATTTCTCTCACTCTCTCCCCTCCTTTCTTCATCTCTCCCTTCTCTCCATCTGCCTTCTCTAATTTTCTTACTCTGTCAACACAACTTCTGCATCTTTCCTAAACTCCAGAAGAGATCATTGGTCTCCTTTCCTTTTATCTGGGGGGCCAGTGCTGGAATTTTCACTGAAGGGGACTCATTGAAACTCACCCCACTCCCCTGGCCCTGTTGAGTGTACACTCAGACAAAGTCCTTCCCTTAGCCCCCTTGTCTCCCCTCTCCTGAGAAAGACTGCATCCTTGTTAAGGGGTCTTCCCTCTTGATCAGAAAACTCCCTTCCTTTTCTGGACATTTAAACAGTGAGTGAATGGAGGAGCTCTGCAGAGGCCCTTCAAACAGGAATCTGGAGTCGGGAATCTTGCCTCTGCCACGAGGGTGACCTGAGGGGAAGGGTTAGGGTCACTTGACCACCTTTGAGCTTGATGTCTTGTTTTGATTGGCTGACAGCAAAAGAAAATCTCTTGCCTATTTGCTGTGTAGTTATGGTTCCCTAGCCAAAACTATATTGTACTTGAGCCCATCTAGTCTGATTCCCATGCCATGTGGCTTACTCTCTTGTCCTAACAGGTACCTGTCCTTTGAGAAAATAGCCTCTTGGCAATAATTGCCCTGCTGTGTCCATTATTTTGTTCCCTCCTTGATCCAGAGAGAAGAGGACACCTGTGTCTTGGTTTGTGATCTCTACTCACCTCTACCAATGGGAATTGGGACCAATGGATTCCTAGTAAGCTGGATTTTTGCCCACTTCCTAGACCTTAAGACTCCTTGTCCCTCCTTGTCCCCATATAAGCATTCATAACCATGGACAAAGCTTCTTGGATCCTGCCTAGATTGAAATCACAAATTGTCACTGTTCAAGGGCTGAGGCAGTTGATTTTCCTTCCCCTTCCTCAGCTGGGCTGCCCTTAGGTGTAGGTTCATCTGTGACTGTAGCCCAGAGTGAGAGCACTCTCTGAACTCCAGCTGATTACCAAGTTGCTAATCACAGCTATTCCTTGGGGAAGCAAGTAGTGGCTTGTCAAGAGACAAGACAAATGCCAAGGGTCTTCATTCAGCATTACCAGAATCCAAGTGGTAGCTGCTCTCAGCCTTGTCTGTACTCTTGGCAGCATGGATGGTGGTCACCAGGAGAGGCCTGTGCACAAGCAACTTGCTGGCTCGATGTTGTTGAAGTCCTCGGGAGAGGAGAAACCCCGTGGTTGGTAGAGCTTGCTTCTTCCAGTGGGTTACTCATCATACCTGGACCTGGAACTCGGGCATATTGCCATCTACTGTATACTGAAGAGATGATTTGGCTTAGGAGTAGTTTGGAATCAGGGCTGCAGGCAGCCCCCTTACTGTGGAAAACCCAGCACCATCTAGAAGTCCAGGCACATGGAAGAGGGGAGGGGGGCATTCACTGAAGCGGGGTGAGGCTGGATTTTGGAATTCTTTGTTTGAGAAACAGGAGCAAACATCACTGACTTCTCATTACAACAGCATTGAACTCTACATATCCAGCTGGGGCTGGAGGGCATAGATGATTCAGCAAGCATGGCTGAAGCACGTGACTCTGTGAAAAATGGAAATTCACCCAAGTTATTCATATAATCCATTTCAAAAGTCCGTCCAGCCAACAGCGGAGAAGTTGGTGCTGTCTCCTTAAGAAGGAGAGAAAGTCACGGTCACTGTCCCCATCATCCTTCTAGCCAGTGCTTGACCCTTGAGAACAGAGCCTCTGTGAGCTTAAACCCCATCCATCCACCATCAGGAGCTACAGGGCATTGAGGGAGACAGACCAAAGGGAAGTGCTTTCTTGCTAGAACTGCATTTATTTCATGAAGAAATGATATGAAAATAATGTTCTAAGGAATAGAACAAGTCTACTAAACAAGATTAACTTGAGAAAATCGTCAGCAAGCATTTCTTAACTGCCTACTGTGTGCCAGGTACAGGAGACAAGTCCTACCCTGTAGGATCTCACAGTCTTAAGGGTTAGGGCCGGAGGCAATGGCTCTGTACAAACATGATAGACAAAGGGTCAATGGAGAGAACTGAGAAAGGGAAAGTGCTAAGACTAAGGGGGTCAGGAAAGCCTTCTTAGAGAAGGTGAGATTTTGGCCTGGAGACCAAAATAAGGATGGAGAACATTGGTGCCTGGGGGACAGCCAGGGGGATCACCCAGAGTAGGGAGATGGAGACCAGTGCCACAGTGCTGCAGAGTGCATCAGGATGATGAAGGGAAGGCTGCAAAGCTAGAGGGAGTCCAACCTTAGAAGGGCTTTAAAAGCCAGGGGATTTTCTAATCCCATCCATCCAGTGATAGGGACCCACTGGACTTTACAGAATAGGTAGGTGACAGACTCAGACCAGCCCCTTAGGATGATAAATTTGACAGCAGAGTGGAGGACATACTGGAGGCAGAGAATCCTCCCACCCCCACCCCAGCAGGCTGAGAAAGAATCCTGCTTTGCTATCATGGCTGGAGAGAAGCTGACGAAGGTAGGGAGAAATAAGATGGAAGGGTTTATTATTTTTTTTTTTGTGAAAGTATCTCATGCAGAAGATGAACCGGATTCTTTCAAGAGACTCTGTTAAACTGAGTTAGCCAGCTGGGGTAGGATTGTCTTTTCAAAAGTGAAGAAAGGTTATCTGTATTTCCAATGAAGGCTTGAGGCTACTCTGTGAGCTTTCTTCCACCTAAAAAGAATATGAAGAATCATATCTGCTTTGGAACTATTTCCTTGTAAATAAATTGCATATTTAGCAACCTTAACTTTTAAATACTAGGGGACTGAGTGGTTTCTTATAAGGAGAAACTCATTACATATGTGTGTATGCATGCATGTATGTACATATATACTTCTACACACATAAACCCGATATGTGAACTACTACTGGGGAAGGCAATTTCACCAATTTATTAGATAAATATATATTACTTTCATATTTTAACATGCATTCATCATAATACACATAAATATATGAAACAAATAATATTTCATCAGCTACAGTAAGGGCTCTGAGCTTTCTTTAGTAATTGAGAGGAAATAGTATTTTACCCAAGAACTGGAGATGAGGAAGTTCAATATGTGAAAAAGTTAAGTGTGACCTATAGATGAGCTCTGGAACCCTTTGGAGTCAAGCTGTTTCATGTTGATGGTTGTTCTTCCTAACCTGGCTACATTCAGGTGGCAAGGAAGGAGGCTAGATTGACTGTCAAGGGGACCTCTGGGTCCAATTCACCTCTGCCTCTGAGTCACTGCATGGCCATAGGCACATGGGGGCTCCAACTATCCAATACTGTCCTTCTAGTCTGCTCCTTTAAATAGCCTATTCCTGGGACTTGGTTTCCTCACCAGCTAAATTAAGGCACTGGATGAAACCATCCCTGATCTCAAGGGTCTTCTAGCCCTTAGATTCCTTGATGTATTGTCTCCCACTCAGAGGTTATACAGTGTTAATGATATAGAACTTCTGGTAGCCCAAAGCTATTTGATGGGATGGAAGATGAAAAGAGGGATCTAAATGAATTATATCATAGACAGATGAAAGGGTGTGTGTCTGTCCTGTATTAATGACCTATATGAAAGAAGTGACATGTAAGTCGTTCATGGAGGGAAGGTAGGGCAAGTGCAAGAGATTGGTTGGTAATGGAAGGAGAACGAAGGAGCACAAGTGATCAGCCAAGGCTGCTCTGGATTCAGCGGAGGGTACAGAGATATAGGGGAGGTCTCTAGCGCTTGGGGGAGGACTTCTTTGGAGGAGAGAAGGTGGAAGGACCTCAACAAGGATCAAAGAGGAGAAGGTGTTGAGGTGTGATGTATATACACTGATTTTATTCACACACATATACATATATAATCACTGTAAATAAATAGAGATAGATGGATGGAAGGATAGATATACATGAATGTTTTTCTATCAAATTTCTCGATTCACTTTAGCAAATATGCATTCATCACCTACAATCTGTAAGGCACTACTCAGATCAGAGATGGACATTGTACCATCTAGAGAAACAGATCTAGCTGCCCTTCCAGGCAATATAGGAGCCGGCTTCATCTTCTGCTTTCCTGACTGGAACAGAAAGCAATCCATCTATGGCTGCCTGCCCTCTCAACCTTAGTGACTTTTGTTTCTGTGAACTCTGCAATGACATTTAGAGACGAAATCACACATCTGCAAACAGAAGAGAAGGTGATAACACTTAGACATACCACCTGTAGTTTCCTCTTAGCATTCTTTATACAACCTTCCTCCCTTCTCTTTTTCCCACTTTTCTTCCTTTCTTCCCTCCTTCTCTTCTGCCTTTCTTTCTCTCCCTCCTTCTCTTGCTCCCTCCTTTCCCTTCCCTTAGATTCTTTTCCTCTGTTCTTCCTTTTTCTTCCCCCCTTTCTTCTGGCTACATATCTTAAGTGCCTACTATGTATAAGGGTCTATGTTAGTTTCTGGGGGATATCCCCAAATACATACAACTTAATCTCTGTCCTGATGAAGTGTATCCTCAAGTAGGGGTGATAAAGCTTAGTCATATATGATGTAAACTAGAATATAAAGCTGCATCTAAGGAATAGAAATCAGGTCTTCCTGTTTCCTAAACAAGCACAATAGCAAAACACTAAACCAGCCAATCTTGCCTCGACCCCACTAAGGCCTCCAGTCGTCGTCTTGTACGTGCTCTTCCTTTCTTTTCCCAAGCCAAGCTGCTGAGGGAACAGCCAGAACCAATTTTCCTAAGCATGGGGTAGGCCTGAATTAGCATCTTCCTGGATAAGTGATTCGAGCTAGGATGGCTACAGACTTCATGCAGTGGGGTTACTGCATGAGGAATTATAGGAGGACGCATGGGGGCATAGGAATGGGGGGGCAGGCAGGGATAGGATGTGATCTTCCTCTGGTGAGGGGTATGGGGAATGGATGTCCATGTTGATGAGATCACAACTCCATCCAAGGTTACAAATATAGAAACATGTCACATAACCCAAACAATCCAAAAGTTTCACCTCAAAAAGATTACCTCAAACTAATAAAAAGGGGGTGGCGGCTCTTTATCCTTTGTCTTTAGGGAGCTCCTCAGAATCCAGCTCACTCAAGAAAATTGTTGACTTTGGTAGTTCATTTGTTTCTGTTTACTGGTCCTGAGCCCCAGGAAAATTTTGTAGGGGAAGAAAGAATGGGGACAGAGTACCTAAGATAGCTGCTTCTCCCCCATAAGCTACCAAATGGCACCTGAAGGTGACTGAGCTGAAGCAAATTAGACAGGTGCATCTGGCATAGCCACAGCTATGGAGAATCATTAGAGTGTCTGCTCAGAGCCCCCTCTCTCTCCTCCCTCTGAGCTCTCAGTACTCTTGAGGGGACCCCTGCCCCCCAAACAGAGTGACAGAAATCTGTCAGGATCACTCTTCCAAGGAGGAAGGGAAAAAACAAAACCAAAACAGGGTAATAACTGAGGTCAAATACTTTGTGGTATCTTTCCTGGCACTTGTAAAGGCTGAGTGTGTGTGTGTGTGTGTGTGTGTGTGTGTGTGTGTGTGTGTGTGTGTGTGTGTGTGCACATCCACTGTGTCCTCTATTTCCAATGGGACCCTAGGACAGCATTTTCAGAGCTGCAGGCCTCCAGCTGATTTCATTGGGCATTTGGTGGAGAGGATTAGAAATCCTCAATCACAGCCTTCAAGAAGCAGGAGACCTCATCTAACTCAACTCCGTGGGACAGATGAGAAATAGGAAGCGCCAAATGGTGAAATGACTTGCCTGAGGATACACAGAGATGAGAGACAACATGGGAGGAGGACTCGGGGCTCTTTCTCCAGGTCAATGCTCTGCCCTCTTAACAATTCATCACTGACTGTCCTGGGCAATCCAAACCCATGCTCCTTAATGTGATGACCTTCCTGTGCAAGGAACAAGGCTACACCATATACCTTGACTCAGTAAGGAAGAGTAACATGTTCCTACTCCATGAAGGCCCACAAGCACAGAGCCTGGCACACAGTAAGTGCTTAATAAATGTTTTTTTTCTTATTCCTTTGGGTCCATCTCAATCACTTCTCATGCACCAGGGCCTCTCCATGGTCACCTTTCTACTGACAGTGGGGCTTCTGCCCCATGAATGAGCACTCAGAGATTACTCAAGTAGAAAGAGGACAAGGGAAACCCAGCAGAGGGAGGCCAATGCCTCTGAGGGTCTCCACTGTACCTTGTCATTTCATTGCAAATCAGGCTGAGTTTGCTCCCAGCTTGCATGCCAAGGTGACTCATGACCATATCTTGGAGACGGCTCGTGTTCTTGGCAAGGTAAAATTTAAGCATGGAACAAGATAAGCACCAGTGGGTCTGGGGGCTAGGATGGGCTTAAGGACACAGTCTTCAGTGACCAAAAATTGGAGAGAAGTGTTAATGATCTCAAGAGGAGCCTATTTCTATGTGTAATCAGCAGAACGAAGGGTGTTGGGAATCACCCTTACAAAGACAGGATTAGGGGAATGACTGCTCCTCCTCGATAAGAACAAGGCATCCACCAACAAGCTGGGAACCTTCCATCTTTCTAGGGCTCCTGCCTGTGAGCTCTCTGCAAGTGCTCACTGGGCAAGGGCAGGGCTGATAGGAGTCTATGATATGCTGGCCAAGGCAAGTCCCACAGTCTTTCTGCTCTTTCCAGCACAGTGCTTCTTCCTGACAAGTGACATTGGAGGGGGACAGAAGAAAATCTTGGTGGCCCTGTTCTCCCTTCCTCATGGGCTTTTGTTCTTCATTTGTTGTTTTCTTTTGAGACATCTATAATCTTCAAGTCTTTTGAGATCAACATGTGTTACTTGCAAAGTGATCATTATTACTTATTACTTAACATTACTACTCTTCCACTTCTCTTCTCTCAGATTTTCCTTGACTTCCTCATATTTGCATTCCCAAACTTTTTTCCTCTCTTATTTGCTTCTTTAGTGAGGTTTTTAATTCTGCCAAGTGTTTCAACTGTGAGGTCTACAAATCCAATTCTTATTTCTCTCTCAAACCATTCAGATACACCTTTCTGTGACTCCATGCTTTCTTGGGTATCCATGGGGTGTTCTGTCTCATCAGGGATTGATTCATTTTCCTTTGGGGGGATATTTGTTCATAGATGTCTGGACTCATTTAGATGATCTGGAAACCATACCCCCTTCTGGTGTTAATGTTGTTCTTCCTGATTTATTGAGGAGTGCTCAGGGTTTTTAATTGAGTCTTCTTCCTCCTATGATGCTTAGTAATGTCAGTCTTTTTTCCTGGTAGTCTACTATTTCTTACTTCTTCCCCTTTGCTGGCTTTTTCCCAAAGAAGCTGAGCCCTTACTGGGCTTAGATTGCCAGTGTGCCATATGCTCCTTGTCAATAACAAGTGTTCCTATTTTTCAGTACAGATGAGAACGTTTTCCCTCTTTGCTTTTTTATATTCATCCTTTTCACCTCTGCCTCACAACTTGCTTCATCCTCAAAGCCAACAATGATTTCTGAAGATGTCTCTTACTAGGGACTAATTCACAGTATTAATACTGATAAATAGCTTTGTTCATTTATCAAGTCGTTATCCATTTATAACAGACTTCCAGTAAATTAGTAGTTTGGATTTTGTTAGATAGGTAATGGAGAGCCACTAAAGGTTATTGCTAAGGAGCTAAGGGTGTATGCCAAGGGGCAGCACTGAAGAGGTGGCAAGATTGGTTCTGGGAGGTGCTGGGGGTCTCCCAAGGGGAACTATCAAGAAACTCCTGCCACGTCCCATACATGAGCTGATTTGAATACCATCTTGGGGCAGTGGAAAGTTCCAAGTGTATTGGGACCTATTAGAAAGGAGCTGCTTCCGTTTCTGGAAAACAGGAGTGACCTGGAAAAGATGACCTGAGTCTAGGGATTTCCAACTGATGTTCTCAAATCATTTTATGTCCCATTCACACCCACAGACCACTTGCATTTGTAGATTCTCATGTCTCCTTTTTTCCCAGAATTATGCATTGTTCCAATATTCAGACACTTAAACAAATAAAACTTGTAATCCCATGATGCTATTTAGCATATCAGAGCTAAATGTGTCCATGTATGGACATACCTAGGTGAGTATAGACTTCTATAGTTCAATGCTTTCCATTGGAGCAGTGATACAATCACCTGTATCTCCCATTTCCTTCTTGTTCAGTGATTATTGGAGCTCCCAATACCCAGAGCAGTCTGAGCAAGCTCTATGGTCTACAGCCATGACTGAGATTGCCTAGAATTTCTTTGGACACATTTCATTTGCTGACATTGAGCCCCATTCCTTGTGCTGTGACAGTATGTTTGGTAGAGCTCAATGGAGTCAGACCAAGAGAGTGTTTGTGAGTGTGTGGTGCGGGGGCGGGGGGAGAGACCTCCAAGGCCCATAGTGTGCTCTGGTAATTGAGACTCAGTCACTGAGGGATTCCTTTGGGAGGGTGGTTCTTTCAGATCGACTTTCTATGGGTAAATCATTGCAATGTTCCTGGACCCAATAGAAAGTTAACAACCTGAGGGTGGTGCTGTGATGGCATTCCTTTGTATCCTGTCAGTAGCCCAGTGCCTGTAACACAGTAAGTTCTTAATAAATGCTTGGCTGCCCCTTTGGAGTTCTTCCCCTTTGGTTTACCTGTGTATGCCCCTGGGGCATTCTGCATCTTCCTTCAGCTTGTGGGGAGTGTAGTCCCTAGCACAGGTTCAGTGGCCCCCAGAGTTGATCAGAAAGTTCCATGCCAGGGCCAGTGGGCAGGTAGCTTTCTCCTCAGTCTGTTGTATGGGGTAGTAGGAGTGAAAGTAAAGGAATCATGAGCCTGAGCATCTCAGGGAGTAACCACTTTTAGGAAGTAGAAGCTGCTTTTCATGGTATTTGTCAGTTAAAATCATTCTCAAGATCATGTTTTCAAAATCTATAAATGAATAGAAAAACATATGCATGTGTTTGTGTTTCTGTTTTATGTACATTTACATACATTTGACTCTGTCACACTCATATGTTCTATCTGTCTCTGTCTCTTTGCTTCTGTCTCTCTGTTTTTCTCTGTCTCCCTTTCCTTCTCTCTCCTTCCCCTCCCTCCCTGTCTCTGTCTCTCTCTTTCCCTCCTTCCTCCTCCTCCTTCTCCTCCTCCTCTCTTTATTTCTCTGTGTGTATCTCGTTGTTTCTCTGTCTCTCTCTCTCTCTCTTTGTCTCTCTCCTAGCACCTTGCTTTTGTACATTTTTGTATGCATTGATTTCAGATATTAGCAGACTTTTTTACTTCTTCATGAGGGGAGAGAAGGAGGCAGAGGCCTCTTCCTAGCTCCATCCCCAGCACTTCTGGACCTTGAGAAAGAACTCTGGAGGCAGGTGTGACTCTGGGTTATAGGTCTCCTGGCTTGGACCTAGAACTAGGGGCTTTGCCTGGGCCCTTGCTGAGACCCAAGGCTGTCTGGGTGCATTGCCAGTCCATAGCTGGCTCTGGGCTGAGCCTTGGCCTGGGAGCCAGCAGAGTTGGGCTGAAGGCTGGCTCTCCCTTTAGCATCTTGGTGACCCCCTTCCCAGGTATGTCAGCTCCCACTCTGAGCTTCAGTCACCTCTTGTGGAAACTGAGGGGGCGAGCCTCCGTGACGCTCTCTCCCCTTCTTTGAGCCTTCAATGCCTTATAAGCTGTGGGAGCGATTCCCTGCCTCCCTCCTCCACGGAGGTTGACATCTCCTCAAGCTTTTCCTTTGTCTTCCTTCTCACCCACACACTCCTGGTGACTTGGATCCTCAGGCTCAGGCAGGTGCGATGGAGAGAAGTGAGGCACCCCTCCCTGCTGAGCCCCTGGGCCAGGGGGATTGTTGGCAGAGTCTGTGGAGAAAGTGGAAAGGTCAAAAGGGCAGGACTCTGACAGGAAGGCAGTGTCTGTCCTCCATTCAGCCATTCTGGTGACTGTGGAGACGAGGCCCCTCAAGGCTGGGCTCTTGCTCCTTATTGCTGTTTAGGAGAGGATCTGAGTTCCATCAGCTGCCTCCAAGTGCAGGCTGGCCACTGGCCACATCCTGGCTCTGGTGCAGCAGAGGAGGGACAATTATTCTACTTCCTGGGGGACCCTAGATCTGAATCGCAACCTCTCCTGGTGGCTGCTGAGAACAATGGTGGAGTCAGCTCTGGAGGCTGAGGCCTGGCTCAGTGACCTGGCAAACCCTCTGGCCAGTTCAGGGTTAGAGCTGTGCCTGGCACTGCCCTCTGGGAATACAGGTGATGGATGTAGGGGAAGGAGGGCTGCGTCCACTTCCACTTTGGATGAGATGGCTGCCTGGCCTCCAAGAGCCCCACACTCACTTCATGCTTCTCGAGGAAAGCCAAGCTCAGGTTGATCTCTGTGCTGCTGGGAGTTCTGATTTGAGTGAGGATCTTTCTACCTCATTCTTACATGTGTTTCCCACATCCGTGATGAGGAGATGTTGTCCCAGACAAATGGGAGAGAAACCACTAGGGCTGTTCCTAGCTCACTACCGCACTGCTTGTCCACAAGCAGATTCTGTCCAGGACTGAGATGCTGTTAGTCCCAAGGGTCATAGGGTCCATGCCAAGTGCAGAGAAGGTGGGGGCCTCTGAAGAGGCCTGACCAAGGGACAGGCACATAGTGCTCAGGCTTCTTCCCCCAAGGGTGGGGTTGGGGGTTGGCATTTCAATGGCCCTTCCCAATTCTCTCAACCTGTCCTCCCTGCCCTGACAAGGAGTGCAGTACCACATTTGGAGAGTCTTAGACTCTGGGTCCTGGGGGTTCCTATTGAACTCTGTCAGTTTGTTCAGAACCTTTGCTTCTGAGTGTTGCTCCAGATTCACTGCTTTGCCTTTGGACCATTTCTGCTGAGCAGCCATGATGGTTATTTTATGGATAGAAAAGTCAAAGCACATGTTAGGTAAGTGAGGGTAGACTGCCCCCAGCTCCAGTCCTCTGACTCCCAAAGTGGTGGTTCTTTGTGCCATGGGGAGGTAGGAAGAAGAAAGCCAGCCTTCTGTGAGCCTAGCCTGGCAAGGCCATCAGAGGTGAGTTCCAGGACCTCAGGTGCTCTAGACCTCCCCTGGGAGGAGACTTTGGACCTACAGCTAAGCTCACAAGTCTCCATTGGTGGACTTTGTCAGGCAAAATCTAGGCCTTGGCCCAGTCAGACCAGATTCTACCTAAATTAATAATCACCATTTCCTTCCCTGACTATTCTGCTGCCTCAAGCAGCCCTTCTTCTCCCAGCTGGATGACCCCAGCTAAGAGTTATGGGTTTCAGACTCAGGAGAGGGAGCTAATTGGCCAACAAAATGATCTCAACAGTGATCCTAGCCCTAAAACAGCAGCCAATCTTGTGTTGGGGAAAGCATCCCTTCAATCCCACAGCTCCCAAGGGAAAAGGAAGTCCTGTGGAGGGCATCTGAGATTTGGCAGAGGAGTCTCCAATGGAACTTCGTTGAGTGTCCCTAAGTAGAGTGGAGGGCAACCCTGGTTACCCCAGATCTCTGATCCAGACAGCATCCAAACAGGACCCCCATGAGGACTCTAGGAAAAGCACTGACTTATTTGGTGATTTGGCAGTTAATGATGTGAGTCTAGGGAGACAGATGGGAAGAAAGAACGTTTCAATAGAGAACTGTATCTCTTTGTCAGACAACAAGCCTAGCCTGTGAGCTTCTCTTCCCCAGATGAGGTCCTCTGGATTCCAAGGAAGATGATCAGCTCCTCTGACGCAGGGTCTTGGTGACTTGAGAGGCCATGTATGACTTCAGGCATCTCCTCAAGAGCCCTGAAAGGGGGTGATTAGCAAGGCCCCAGAGGGTGGCTTGAGGTTGTCTTGGCTTCTCAACTGAACAGCAAAGATGGAGTGATTGAGAAGATGCCATGGAGAAAGAGGTCATTGCCTTATGAAGAAGCAGGCACCCTCCCCCTCCCCCACCCCTGAAAGCCACCACCCTCTTCACTTGGACTCAGTTCTAGTGGAGTGGATGAGCCATGAGGCAAAAGGAAGGAAACCATGCAGCCACTGCCAAGGCCTTAAGCACTCCAGGGCTCCAGGTGGGGCATTGGGGGTTGGAAGAGCCAAGACACACCATTCTAAGAACAAGCAGCAATGGGTACCAGGATTTGGCATCCTTTTGATCCTGATGAGCACAGAGATGTGCCCTGCCTGACAACAACCCAGAGTATAAAAATGTACATACATTGAACAGGACTGTAGTAGGCAAAGGTTTTCTCCAACCAGAAAGAATTGCAAAGGCAGAAAATATCTCAGAAGCATCCTATGTAGTCAAGGCCTGAACACACAGCTGCTGATGCCACACAGAGATCTGAGGTGGCAAACTTCTGCAGACATTCCATCAGAGTCACAGATTGAGAAGGAGGAGCCAGGGAGACCAGTGATCCCAACCTCCTCATTTTATGGAGGCACACAGGACTGTACAGCACAGAAGTGTGTGAGAGGATATTCGAACCCAAGCCCTTCTAACCCCCAACCCATACTCTAGCCAGTATGCAGCACTGCCTCTTACTTGGAAATCCCTTGAGGTTCAGCAATTCTAGTCACACAGCTAACAAGTTAGGAACTGGTCTGTTACATAAAGTGAAGAACAACATGATTTAAAAGCCTGTGTTAACTGTGGCAGACCCAAGGTATTTGAGTGTTTCTTCTCCGATTTTTCCTCTTGTTTCCACTTTCTCTTTTCATACTGTTATTCTTCATCGTCTTTATCGTGTTTAGGGGAAGAGGGGTCTCATGATGAGGCTGATCACAGGAGGGCTTTTGATGAGGATTGGGGCACATGAGAGAGGGTGAGTCAGGTGCTTCAGAGGGAGGGTTAAACCCACTGGGGAGGCCCTGGGCCTGCCCTCTGCACAAGTAGAGGTAGGGAAACAGCTGCAAGAAAGACCCAGATGAAAGCAGCAGGGCATCAGATTAGAGGGGAGGAGGAAGAGAGAGAAATGCTTCTGCCATCTTAGAAGAGAACATCAGTAACTATGACACACTGAGTACAGCAAGGAGCCCGAGAAGAATGTGGGTGCCGAAGTCCTCCCTCTATCGGAGAAGAGACTTCATCCATTTCAGGGGGTGTTGAAGAATTTAGGGCGACTTCAGGAGAGAATGGAGGGGAGAGAAGGAAAGGTAGCAGAAGCATGTGAGGAATGAGAGGGTGAGGGAAGGACAGAATGGCCCCTGAAAAAGAGGCAGGGAATTATCTGGATGTTTTGTTGATGAGATAATGTATGTAAAGCACTTTGTAAATGTTTGGGCACCATATAAATGTCAGCTGTGATTTACTGAATGATGAGAGACAAGACACCAAAAGATAGTGAAAGAGCATGGAAGATAGACTGAGGATAGCTGTCCAGACCTGGGAAGGAAACACATCTTGGGGTGGGGGGGGTGTTGACTGAGAGCCAATGACAAAAGAAGTATTGAGATTGAACAGAAGCCAGTCAGAGAGGAGGAACAGAGGCATTTGATGGTCCTGGTCCAGGTTCAATGCTTGATCTTGGAATGATGATGGAGGCTATCAGGTTACCTGTTAACTCTACCCAAAAATCTTGGGTGGAATTGACAGGTGAAAATCATGTATACATATGTGCATGTGTGTATATACGTGTGTATAAGTATGGGGAAAGAGACAGAAAGGGAAAGGAGAGGAGAGGGGAGGGGAGGAGAGGGGAGGGGAGGGGAGAGGAGGGAGAGAGAGAGAGAGAGAGAGAGAGAGAGAGAGAGAGAGAGAGAGAGAGAGAGAGAGAATCACTTCTCCCTTGGGTTCTGGACCCAAAACTTCCCTGCTTTACACCCCACCCTTTAAACTGAGGTTTTCCAAAATGGTGAAAACCTACCCTGGAAGAAATACAAGTCCTTACTTATAGGGAAATGTCCCTTTAAGTTGCTTCAAACAAAGAGTCAGCTTGGGCTCTCTTCCACGTGTAGGGGGAGCGGTGGGGGAGGGTAGCAAATACTGAGTTGGAGATGATGATATTGAAGGTCAAATTCAGGAACCTTGGGGAAGGGGGCCATTCTTAACCTGTAACTTAAACTTACAAAAAACCCACTATATTTTTCTAACTGCATTTTAATATAATTGACTTAGTTCATAAGCCTAAATCTTTTATTTTGTGCATTTATAAACATGATTCTGTGTCATGCAGAGGCTTCACCTGATTGCTAAAGGGGCCCATTACACAGAGAAAGATCAAAACACCTGCTCCAGGGAATCTGCTGAGCCCCAAGGAATCTGTACAGGATGGAAGAGACTGAAAAGGACCAATGGTGGGGACAGCTCATCTTTTCAGTTCTCGGTTGTCCAAAAATCAAGTTCTTTGGGTGTCAGATCTGGGAGAAGAATCACAAAGGGAAAACAAGGGTGGAAAATGGAGCCTAACAATGAGGGAAGGTGGGTTGGTGGCCACAGCCTAGGGCTGAGCACTAGGGAAACATGCATTTGGAAGTCAGGAGCAGGAGAGGGGAAGATGGGATCTGTCAGATGAAACAAAACTGAATGGAATTCACCATGTGCAGGCGCCAATCAAGGGGGCGGGGCAGATATAAGAACAATAGTCCTTGTTTTGTAATAGAAGAATGGCATGGGCATGTTCTGATGGCAAAGGAGTGAGTTCCTCTAGAAAATCTGTAGAAAATTCCACCCAGCTTCCCTGACTGGGCCACTGGCATTCACTCTATCTGCTCTGAACTCTTAAAGGGGTGCAGAGAAAAGGCTTTCCTCTGTGTTAGAATAACCACAATCATTCTCAAAGTGTTTGGGGGTTTGCAAAGTAGTTCACATATGTAGCTCCCATGAGGAATGTGCCATTGTTATCATGAGCTAGAGACTGGGGCCTCTCTGGCCCAGCCAGCACATCGGGGTAAAGGAAAAGGCTAAGTGCAAGCTTGGAGCCCCAGAAAGTAGATGGGTACTGCATATTCTAGGGACCCTCCCCATAGTTAGAGTGACGTAGAGTAAGCGCCTCTCCCTCACCCCCAGCGCAGGCTTTGTAAGAGGGTTGTCTTTACAGAATGATTCACAGGGAGATGTCCTGTAGACAGCTTCAGGCTCATAGTCTGAGGTGGCAGGAGGAGGGGCCTAAACAGGAAGCTGGATTTGAAGGCCAGGGTGGAACCCTTGGGGACTTCCCATCCATTATGGGACACAATAAGCAATCTGTGGTTAGTTGAGAAAGGGAGATTCAAGATTAGGGCAGACTAGACCCAGTGGTCTCCAGCTGGGAGGCTGTGTGGAATGGGCTGCCTCTGAAAGGAGTGAGGTCTCCATGACCCTGGGGATAGAGGTGTGAAGGTGTGGGTGTGACTAGACAGTCTCTCAGGCACTCCATTTCCCACGCTGAGTCTGTGACTCACAACGGCAGTGGTGTGGAAAGGAAGAGTCAGGTAGGATGAAGACAGCAGTGTCCCACAAGGCCATGGAGAAATCACCCAGTTAGAAATAAGGTCAGATTCTCAAAGGCCTGCTCTTTCACAGTTTACCCTGCATGTGGGAAGAGGGGGTGTCTTTTCCTTCCTTCCATTTCTTTCTCTTCCATTTATTTAGTCAGGGCTAGTACTGAGTTTGGGGTTGCATAGACAAAAAAAAAAGGCAAGAAGGAGAGATCAGAGAAAGTCAGGGGAAGAAGCTGGGGAGCCTGGGAATGAAGATTCTTGTTGTCTGCTCTTTTGCTCAGTCATTACAGGCGAGTCTGATTCCTTGTTACCCCATTTGGGGATTCTGTTGGCAGAGATACTGAAATGGTTTGATACTTTCTTCTCCAGCTCATTTGGCAGATGAAGAAACTGAGGCAAACTAGGGGAAGTGACTTGCCCAGGGTCACACAGCTAGTAAGTGTCTCTGGCTAGATTTGAACTCAGGTGTTCCTGACTCCAGACCCTGAGTTCTATCCAGTGGCTTATTATCTTTGTGACTTGTTCTGCATATGGAAAATGGGGATAGTTGTTCTTTCCTACTCAGAGTTTTATTCTGAGGCTCAACTCAGAGAATGCATGAGGAAACTCTGTGGAAAACAGTTGTGCATTTGGGTAGTGATGTATGTTCAGCCAGATCATAATTACTGGGTGTCGGCTGCCTTCTGTCTGCTCTGATATATGCAGAGGTTATTTCTATGTGTATACAGGAGGAGCAGGGGGAGAGAGAGTGAAGGATGCACGAAGGATGCTTTGGGACAAACACACCCCAGATGCATATGCTGTCCTGGGTATTTCCTTCACAATAAATCACAAAAGGAGGTCTTTGCTGCTGGCAGCCAAGAACTAAAGGCTTAGTTGGTCCCACTAAGGGAGAAGGGTGGATGGCCAGGCTTGCTGGCAGGGGGCTGCCTTTGAGGTCAGGGAGAGCCCCTCCAGTGGGTTAGGCTTGTCACTGATCCAGGCCAACCAGCACGATTTCCGGGAGTACAGCAGACCTTCTTAGTGCCAGAAACGAGAATGTCTAGGGGACTTAGAATCAATTGGCTAATCGATCCTGGACAACTACTTGATGATTTTTTTCCCCAGGCTAATCAGCCATTAAGTTGTTTAAATAAAATTCCTTTAATCCCCCAATTAACTGCCTGCCAAGATTGGGGAGTGGTTCGGTGCATCTGAGGGCAGCAGTGGCCCTTGACAAATCACAGGGACACCCCCCCCAATCCAACTAACCGCTTTGTGTCCATTGATGCCCACCCCCAGGAGTGCCCAGGGAACACAAACTGACTCATTAAGTAGACAGCATACTAATGAAGTCCAACCGAATTCCTCCTTTGGTGAACCTGAGCAAACCTAATCCAAATTCAGGCGAGCTGGAGGTCAGTACAATAGGAGGAATAAATGAGAGGCATTTGAGGGAGGGGCAAGTTCCTCCTAGTTGTTCTGTCCAGGGGAGTAGCATAGGGCCAAGGCCGACGGCAAGCGGACGGGCTCCCTGCCAATAAGGATCTAAACCGGCAGGAGCGGGCTCCGGGGCTCAGCCGTGTCGGCCCAAAGCCCCCTGCCCGCTGATTCTGGGAACTCCATGCCTCTGGTGGGGTGTTTGCCTGTTGGGAGGAGGGTGGCTGGGGGACAGCACGAAGCGATGCCTCTAAAAAGGGAAGACTCTTCATCGGTGTGTTTTACTTTGCTGGCAGACCAGAGCAAAGGTTCTGTGAACATTTAAAAGATGACAAAGGTGAAGAAGGCCAGAAGAGGTTTATCTTGAAGCGTGATAACTCTAGTATTGATAAAGAAGACCTTCAGGTTGGTTCTCCAGGGGAGGGAGAGCGGCTAACCGTGTGCTGTGGGGCAGGCGGGCTGAGTGATCTTCCTGTGCTGTTTTCTGTGGCTGCCTCTGCCCCCACCCAGACCCCCGCTGCTGGGCCCGGCCCTCCCCACCCTTCCCTCTGCCGCTGGCCATGGTGCTGTGCGGGGCTGCATGGGTGGGGCTTGGCACGGGCAGCGCGCTGCTGCATGCGGGGGAGGTCGCTGGGCGTCCGCGGGGGGCAGCGCGAGCAGCCGAATTTCTTGGACGTGTTTGTGTAACTCGGGTAGCCATTCCGCTCCCTCTTTGTCCTTCAGCACCAAATGAACAGGCTCGTCAGTACGAACGAGGGTCACCCGGGATGGCCGGAAAGAGCCGACCTTGTCACGGTGAGGCCGGGTGGAGCTTGCAAACCTTCTCCCATAAATCTCCGCCAAAGGGAGTCCATGTTCGAGCCGCACCACCCCTCCCCCACCCCCGCCCCGTTCCCCGTCGGTATCTGTTGTTGGCTTGTTTGCATGAACTGAGGCAGACCCAGCTCTGCGGGTCATTGCTTGTGACCAGATGGCAGAGACCTCGAGGTTGGGGCAGAGCGTTGGGACCTGGCCAGCCCAGCAAGCCAGGCCAGAGAGGCAGGGGGCTTCTCAGCAGCACGTCCTGGAGACGGTGCAGAGTGGGTGGGGGGCCTGAACAGGGGTGGAGTCAAGGGGAAATGAAGGTAAGAGCAAGTCCTTGGAGGAGAAGACATTGAAACCCCAGGGGAGATGACAGCCACCCGAATGGGGGTTGGAAGTAGATTTTGGCAGCCGAATTTCAGAAAGGAGCATAGTGCCCACCACTCTAGATTTTTCAGCTTGTCCTCCCACTGAAAGGTCTCAGGGAGTCACCCCACATTACTCAGTGAACTTCTGGCTCAGAATTTTAATAAGAACTGATTTTTCCCTTGTTTTCCCCCTATTTCTTTCTCCCCCCCCCCCAGCCATATCATGGCCCAATTCATGTTGGCCATGAATCCAGCGCCCCACACAAAGCGGGCGCTCTGTCGGTGTCTGCTGAATGAACAAACAAACAAACGAATGAGTGAATGGATGCATGGATGGATGAAATGAAAGCCTGGGGTGTTATCTGATCATAGGAGCCAAGACTAGAGAAGACTCTGGGGACCCAGTTAAGTCAAAGAAGGCAGCATCTCTTCCTCCTGGAGTCTCGCTAGAGCAGGTGTGGGTCCCACCAGCTTCCTAAAAGCCATTGAGATACGGATTTAGCTGTGAGTGTATGAAGCGCTTGGTGAGGTTACCAAGCAATAGGGTCAGAGTGATCTCCACCCCTCAGGGTCCTCCTTTCCTCACCACCTTTTAGCAATCCCTAAATTGCCTCGTGGCCCCCAGTAGGGGTTCCCTTCTCCTTTCCTTAGCACCGGCTTAATTACAAGAAATCTGACCCCTCTGAGCCTATGGTCTTCAAATAAGTACGGAGGCTACTGGGAGCCCTCTAGTGAGACCCGGTTAAGTTCCCTTGGACAAACCCCGCCCCCAAGGACCACCTGGGCTGTCACTGGGCTCAACCTCCCCACCACGAGCGCACCCCTCACCTGCGCGCACACACACACACACACACACACACACACACACACACACACACATATATATATATATATATAATATATATATGAGTGCCTGCCCAGACCTCCGCCCTCAGGCTGAGAGAGGCCAGGGGCTGGATTTTCTCGCCTCTTGCGGCCACGCTCTTCACCATTTCCGACGGTTCGCTGCCAGTGACTTTGCGGCTGCCGTTCTCGGCTCTGCCTCTGTGTGTAACCCCGCTGATTTTTCTTTTTGTTCAGCAAAACAGAGTTCATCCATTTAGAGATGACAGACGAAGTAAATCAATTGAAGAGAGAGAAGAGGAGTATCAGAGAGTGAGGGAGAGAATATTTGCACAAGATGTGAGTAGTTGTTTTAATTGCCTCTTCAGCGCTCTATTGTTCTCAGCATTGGACAGCGACGGCGTCCTTCCCTGGGATGGAGCCGGCAGTCCGGCCCTGGCCCCGGGACTGGACGGCTCGACTGCCATGCCAAGGAAGGAAGGAAGGAAGGAAAGCGAGTGGAGCCTGGGAGGGGTTAGGCCAAGCTGCAGGGGCTGAGCTGGGCTTTAGAAAAAAGGAGAGAGAAGTAAGGGATTCAGTCTGAAGGCCCCTTCCCCGCCCCAGGGGATGTCTGCAGGGATGGCCACGAAGCTATCGACCAGGGGGAAGAGAGACACAGAGAAAGAAACACACAGAGACAGACAAAGTAAGACAGAGACAGAAAGATAGCGACAGACAGATGGAGACAAAGACAGAGACAGAGAAAGGAGAGAGAGAGAGAGAGAGAGAGAGAGAGAGAGAGAGAGAGAGAGAGAGAGAGAGAGAGAGAGAGCCCAGAGCTGAAAAAAGGGTTAAATCAGAGATTATTTGGGGGATAAAACCTCTGATGTTTTGTGGGAAGTGTGTATGTGTATGAGAGAGAGAAAGCATGTTTTTCATTTTGTTTCAATTTCCTGAAGCCTCAGACACCTGACAAAAATGATCAGCAGTGAAAACCCTTGCCTGTGATACCCACACACCCCTCTCCCAATTCTTACAGAGTGAGGGATCCTGGGATCTGTGACTGAGAGAGATCTCAGAGGGGATCTAGAATAACCCCTCCATTTTACAAATTAGGAAATTAAGGCCATAGGCAGCTGACACCTGCCCTTCCTGATGCTTTGAATCATGACCATGGTGTGAAATTCTCCAATACCCTTTGAAAGTGTGATCTTGGTTGGCTTCAATCACAGGGGGAGCAAAATGTTAGGTACTGTCTCTGGAAGGTACCTTCCCCTAGGTGAAGAGCCACTGACAAGCTTCCCCGAAGGGTAGGCGTGCATGCCTGCTGAGCCTCAGAGAGGCCAGTCCCAGGAATTCCTGGAGCCAGCTGCTGTTTCCTTCCTCCCTAGTTAATGCTGGGGCTTGTGTCCTCTGTCCCACATATTCAGAGAGAAGCAATGCCTCAGTTGTATCTATGGCAGCATCTGAGGGTATTCTCAGCATTTCAGCCTCATCTCTCCCTTTGGGTAGCATTGATTCAGTGGAAGTTGCCCAGTGTTGGCCATTGCCCACTAGGGAGTTTGGGAAAGACCTAGGGCCTTAGTTTGAGTCTGGTATCAGGATCTGGGACTGCTTCCCTCCTCTGGCTCTGGGAGCCTTTCCTTTAGGTAAGGCTGAAGAAGAGGCTTTGTCAGAGCTCCCTAGGACAACCCAACCTCACTGGTTGTCCCAGACCTTCCTTTGCCTGGGCTATCCCTTCCCAACTTGGTGGAAATAATTTTTTTATTTCAAAGGTGGGATAGTGATTCTTCTCCAGGACTCACCTTGTGTTCCATGGCCATAAGGTTCAAAAGGAAGCTCAGTTGCCTCAGAAAGGAAGAGTCTGAGGCTAGCAATTGTCCTCAGACTAAACAGAGTGCCAGTATCATGGGCTCCCACTGGTGAAGGCAGCTACAGAACCACACCAAGCAGTAGGCAAGGGAAATGGTCCATCACTAGCCTGATGTCTAAGCTGTCATGGGAGCCCAAGTATCTAACCCTAGCCTAATGTCTAATATGGTATGGGAGCCCAAGTGTGTCCTGCCCAGTCACTCGAGAAGGCAGAGACCAGGTCCTCAAAGCAGACTCCAGGCAAGGCTTCTGGGAGGGCAGGCATATTTTTCTCTGTCTCTCCCCCACCCAGGGTGCCTCATGAAGCAAAAGTGTCCCACTGAAGAGTCTTCCACTTTCAAGAAGCAAAGCTCATTATGCAGATGACAAGATATTAATAGTGTGACTTTCATTTCTTTGCTTCCATCCCAGTACATGACATTTAGGGGCAGGCAAGAGAAGGCAGCACAAGTCATCAGCTCCTCTTGCTGAGGGTGACAGCATCCTAAACTCAGAGTACTGGAGGTAGGAAGGAAAGTGGGAAGTCAGATAGCTCAGCCCTTCATTTGACACATGTAGAAACTGAGGCCCAGAGAGGCACACTGGCTTCAGAGTTGGAGGACTCTGGTTTCAATCCTGCCTCAGTCATTTACTGCACTACCTTTGTGACCCCTTTGGGCCTCAGTTTCTTCATCTGCCAATCAGCCATATGACCTGCTCTTCTCTGATCAAGCCTCTATTTCGTGAATGGTTCCCTGACTTGCTCAAGGCCACCCTGGAAATTCCTGCAGTGAATAAATTGGCCTCAGTGCTGTTATTCTGAGCCCTGGCCCTGGCTTCCCCTTGTTTCTTCCCATGACTGTGGCCATCTCAGCAGGAGGCCTGTCTCCTCCTCCTCTAAGACCCTCTTCAGTCACGAAGGCCAATGTGTCCTGGGGCTCTTCTGCCGTGCTCTGACAGCAACAATGTGTGTTTGGATCCTTCCATGAGTCATTCCCACAGAAAGAGTAGCTGAAAAATAAAAGACCATCAGAGATGGGAGGGAGATGGGGCAGGGCATGGTCTTACTTTTCAGAATTCAGAAAAAGGGAAGGCTTATGAGACTGACTATGCACAAGATACAAGCTGTGCAGAGGCAGCTAGGGGTGCCACAGTACCTAGAGTGGTGCTGGGTGTAGAGAGTGGGGCAGCTTCTTCAAAAGAGCCTTAATGGAGGTGGTAGTGTCATTGCTAGAGATGGGAGGGGAGGAGTAGGAGCCAAGACTAGAACTAGTCTGGCAGAGGCTTCACATCTGGGGAGGGTAGAGGGTGGGGAGTAGTAGAGAATGTCATCTGCTTCTGCTGTGGAGGTCTGTGAGTCGTTCACATTGCAAGTGATCCTGGACAGTCCAGGCAAGAGGCTCCCAGACTCCTTCTCTGCTTTGGCAGAATAGGAAGAACAAAGGCGACCTCTACTTGACCCTCCCCCCATTTCTTCTTCCTTTTCTCCAGAGAGGTGGGGAGGCCCTGAAGGTCTCTTGTTGGGAGTGAGGGTAGGGTCCCATTTCTGTTTTTACATGGGCACTGAGGACTCATCAACCATGGGATGCCAACTGTTCTAAAGTCATCACTGGTCTGCCCCTGCCTCCTGTCAGGGTTCTGGAGATGGCCTGTGCCCTGCCCTCCTGGCAGTTTGCATCAGCCAACAAGCACCTGTTAAGTTCTTGCTGTGTGTGAGGCACAGTGCTGAGCCCTGAATGCACAAAGAAAAGTGGAAGCATGGCCCTGCCTGCCTTCATGCAGCTCACATTTTATTGGGAGAGGAGACTAGGTGCAGACACCCTACAGGCAGGACCCTTGGAAGGGGTCAGGGGTGAGGAGCTACAGGAGAGGAATTAGAAAGGCTTGGCTTGGTGGGCAAGGGAGAGGCAAGCAGAGAGTTATCCTGATCCAAACCCTGTCTAGACCCTTCCCACTCATCATGGCATCAACTCATGAGAATTGTGCAATAAAGGGGGTGTTTCTGTGATGGGGTGTTGGCCTGAACATGGTCTCAAAGGAGGAAAGCCAGCAATAGACTTCATGGTCTGTTTCTCTTCTAGTCAGGTAGAACCCATAAAGCTAAGACAAAAACATAATTTGCTAAAAATGTTTTTTGTAAACTCAAAGGCATGCTCTTAATTCATTTGTGTATTGCCTCTGAGGAAAGAGAAAGGGCCCCAAGGGATGCCCCATGTACCATGACCCAGAGCAGCTGGCATCATCCCTGTGATCTGGACATGGAGAAACATGGACGGGCACCAGGTGCCAGGGGTGACTCTAGGAAGGCTTCCCAGGCAGGAGGTCATGCCCTGAGCCAAGGTCATCCAGGTTCCTCTCATACTCACTAGTCACCAGAAGAAGCTGATAGGAAGGTTTGGGGGCCATTGTGCCATGCATAGCTTCCACACAAGGCTTCCCCATGCTATGAAAAGGCTTATCCCCCACATCCTGGTTATGTCTTATGATGCTTTGGGCCTTTCCCTGATCAAGGTCTCTGGGGAACAGGCATACTGGGTCTTGTCTGCTCCCTGCTCTCCTCTCCTTGCTTCCTTTCCTGTCAACTTCCCACAAGCCTTTCCCTTTGACCTTCTTTAGTGCTGGTCAAGCTGCCCCTGTTGGCCATCTCAGTCCTGATGGGGTGGTGTGGGTAGAAAGAATCCACTTGTGAGGAAAGGAGAGGCTGTACCCAGTGCATCTCCACTCAAAGGTGGATGGGAGGGAGTGGAGGGAGGGCACAGGATGGGAGATGGAAGCTAGCCTTCTCTCCCAGGATCCTTACCTTCTTTCACCCATTACCTCACCATCAGAAAGACACAGATACTCAAGACAAACTCTTGGCTTCTTGAGAAAATGCCCCCTGGTTGCTTTCCATTGGTATTGATAGGCTCCAGAAGAGCTGGATTTGATTCCTGAATTTGTGACTGCATGGTGTTTGTGCCCTTAGCTGGACCAGGCTTGCATGCTCTGCCCCAGTGGTGCCTGGTGCCAGGATGCCCTTAATGCATCGATATGAGTCCATGAGAGGTCTCTGACAGACCTTTCTTCAGCAAAGTCCTTTGGCCCATTCCTCCTCCCTGGGCCATGACTGACTGTGAGGTTGACCAGGTTCAATCTGTTTCCAGTCTGACCCCAGAAGAAGCCTTGCTCTAATCCTAACCAGATGGTTTTGTTTCACTTTCTGTCATTAAAAGTAGCTCATGGTTTTCCTAAATCTTCTTAACACAATGGGGAAAAGATATGTTAAAATCAGTCAAGAAACTGTGACCAGTCAGGCCCTCCAGAACGTCTGATGCCCTGCCTTTTTATTTTTCAGTCAGTTTGCTCCCAGGAAAGCCTTTTTGTGGAAACCAGGTAAAACAGAATTTCCTTTTCGGTGTCTTAAAGAAAAATGCCATCCCATGTGTCATTTGTATACATGTATGTGCTTGGATACATGCATGAAGACCCATATATGTATGTAAACACATACGTGTGTGTGTGTGTGTGTGTGTGTGTGTGTGTGTGTGTGTAGCTCTCTGGATTTTCCCATTGACTATGTCCATAAGTGACTCATTTCTAAGGAAAAGCTCTCCCAGCCACTTCCAAATGATGCCTGGTCTCATTCCCTCACCTTTCTCAGGGATCATACTCTTTGGGATTGAGACTTAATGATGAGACTCAACAATCTCATTGATTTGGTTCAGGTGTCCCACAAAGTAAGCACCTCTATGGCCTCCCCCAGACCCTTTATTACTCTGATCCTGTATTCTCATAGCCTTGTACAGAGAGCTAAAAGGTTATCAGCCACTGCTGATATCAACTGGAGAGAAGTAACAGCCTTGTGCTGGGAGATGTCTGTATTAATATGCAAATGACTCAGTTGGGTTGTGTTTGGGAGGTGGAAGGAGAGGGAGCTTAGGGGAAAAAACAAGGTAAGGGAAAGAGAAAAGAAGTTTGATGATTCTAAGAAAACCTCTGAAATGCCTGGACCTCAATTAAATGAAACATTGATTCTAGGAGGGGGCAAGTCCCAGAGAATCAGCTCACATCAAAGATTCTCTCCCTAAGCCAATGTCCAGGTAATGGTCTGGAGTCCCTCCCAATTCAGGCTCGCTGTCTCCACCTTCTAGCTCTCTAAAAATGGACTTGGCTCTGGGGGCATTTCACCCTGGCTCTGTCACTTGCCTTGAGGCTAGGGACAAGTCCTGGCCCCTCCCCACCTTCAAATCTCCCTTCTATACAAGGGAGGGAGGATGGTCTCTGAGGTCCTTTCCAGCTCTGACGTTTTCTGATCCTGAGTGTGACCTCAGACAAGTCAACACATGCTTCTAGGGCTCAGTTTCCTCATCTGTGAAAGGAGGGAACTGGAACAGATGGCCTCGGAGGTGCCTTCTGGTTCTGACTTCTGGAATCTCTTCTGTTATGCAAGGAGGATTGGTGTTTGCAATGATAGCCCTGAGGGTTCCCAAAGAAAACCAGTTTCCTCTTCTGTAAAATGGGCAGGGTTGGCCTTGAGGACCTCAAAGTTCCTTCTGGCTCTTCAGGCTATATTGTGGCCCCTGTTTCCATTATGCTCTTGTTCTCATCCTTGGCAGTGTGCCCTATGGCATCTGGGACAGATATCCAACCAGGATTCATTGATTCAGTTTCTCAGAGCCCCCACCTCCATAGACATTCTGGTTATCGAGGTGTTCTTGCTCTTCTCATGGGGCTTTCCCTAAAAGAAGAGGCTCTGTACCCTCCTCTCACCCTGAGTGAGCTCAGCCATGTGGTCACCTCTCTGTGGTCTGCATGTATGGTGTGGGTGCTGGGCATTGACCACACACAGATGCCAGCTCACCCCCTACCCTGCCATGAAAATTGTCCTTCAGAAATACCCATCCCTTGTCATGGGAATTCTGCCTCACCAAGGAAAGTCAATTTCCAATGAGCCAAAAAGAATATTCCCTATTGGGAAGGCAAACCTGGATAACTGGCAATACATCCACTGTGTTAATCTGTGCACATCACCCCAATGCTAATGAGCTGTGTGACTGCTCCCATGGATCTAGGCGGACACGTGGGAATGCATGTTCCATTATCTACTCTTTGGGACCATGACAGAAAAAGCTGGCATTGATGCAATGCTGTAGGATTTGC
The DNA here is from genome assembly GCA_011680675.1 of Gymnobelideus leadbeateri. Lineage (NCBI taxonomy): Eukaryota > Metazoa > Chordata > Mammalia > Diprotodontia > Petauridae > Gymnobelideus > Gymnobelideus leadbeateri. The sequence continues at coordinate 196,912 of WOXC01009014.1, read as the reverse complement.
AAAGTGATCTCCAAATATTATGTCATTTAATCCTTACAACTACCCTGAGAGGGAGGTACTGCTCTATTCTCATTGTACAATGGAGGAAACTGAGGCTCAAAGCAACTAGCTGCTTTTCTGGAATTGCTAACTAGTCGCATCTATGGGGCTATTGACTCCTCTCTCCTCCCAGGCTCCTTCCAATACCCTCCCTCACCCACACAGACCTTGGCTCCTTTGACGTGGCTAAGAGGAACCTGTACTGTGCCTGGGTCCCTCTTGGGGTAATGCCTAATGCAAGAGGAACTAGGTGTGACCAGGAGGGAGGAGACCCTCTGTGTGACTTGGGAAAGAAGGGCTACAGGGGAGCATACTCTGTTGTGATGAAAGGTTCTTGGATTCCTAGGCATATAGACACACAAGGTACATGTACCCATGCACACATACATGTATCCATGCACACAGAAGCCTGCATCCATGAACACATAATTCACCCACCAGCACATCATATCTATGTACACATACATGTATCGACACACATGCATTCATGCATATATACATGCACCCACTACAGATTATCCATGCCCACATATCTGTATCCACACAAAATGCATTCATTAATGCACACATGCAGCCATACACACATCTGTGCACACACACACACACACACACACACACACAAATACTGAAATTAATACTGATACAACTAAGTACTTCAGCATGTCTGTGTTAGAGAGTGCCCCAAAGACCACTTACACCCAACCTAACCTGAAAAAAGACTCCAGTCTGTTTGGTGTGAGGGTACATGTGTGTATATTTCTATATACATATGTGCCTACGTTGATACGTGCATGTGTGCTTGTGTGTAAAGTATTCTGCCCTTCCCCCTTTCCTCCTCGGTTCTTCCAGGCCCTCCTCCCTAGAGAGGAGGACCAGCTCCTAACAGTCACCAGAGCAAATGGGTGCACCAGGGAGAGCCCTCAACAGGGCAAGGAGCTGAGAGCTGCTCTTCTGGGAACAAGACAAAAGGGATCAGAGGAGAAAACCTGGCCATGCCCAGGAGCTGGAACCTTGTGAGCACTCAGGCTTTGTTCCACCCAAATCATTCTTCTTTTCCAGTAGGCTCTTGGAGGACAATAGCCTATGCAAGGAAATCCATAAGAAAAGACAGCAGTTTAGGTTGGTATGGTTTCCTTTCTCAATTTGCTTTCAAATCCTCTGTCCGTGTGCTAAAATGCAAGTACCGTGTGAAGGAGACTGGGGAAGGAGGGCACAAGGCTCTTTGTGAACTGGCAGCAAGCTGCAGGAGTCTGGTTTCTAACAGCAATGTAAACTGAGTCTGAAAAGCAATCTAATTTCATTTTAGGGACATTTACACTGATCGTCTGCCTTTAGGAAACAAAAACTCTAGTCAGCTTTGGGACATCCTGCTGCACAGTGGGAGGGTAGATCTTTGTTGAACTCTACTGATTGACGTCCCATTTTCAGGTACAGGAAAATCAGAAAGTGAGACCCTTCTCTTTTTTCTTATTCCAAACACGCTTTCCACAGTGGTCTTGGGTGTAGCACTTTCTGCCCACAGTAGGCAGAGTCAGAGCTTGCCCATCTCCAAGTCTAGCCCTCATGGACGTTGCCACCATATAGGTTTTTATAAGGCAGTGGGGGCCAGAGTCAGACACTCCAGCCCACTGGGGAGGAAGGAGGATGACTGCCCTCCTGGTGACCCAGGCCAAGAGCTTGAGCTCCTGTCTTCCCCAGACAATAAAGTCATCCTTGATCTAACCTCCTAGACACAGCCATCCACAAGGAATGGAGCTATAGGGAGCAGAGGAGACACTAGAGGCTGAAAGTGATCAGGTGTTCTTTCAGCCCTTGCCTGTTAAGAGAGATCCTAAAGATTCAGATCAACATAGAAAGCTCCAACCTCCCCCCAGTAAGCTCTGGAAAAGCATTGGCTTAGTCATTTTGTGTCTGGACCCTTGGTTTAAACAGCTGGCCAACTGCAGAGTGCTTTCTGGGTATTTTAGGGGATGAGCTGGTCTGTCTCCAGCCTAGGAGTCTATAGGGGACTAGCTTAGGCATGGCATGTGCAATTTTAGGGCTTGAGTGGGGGTGCTCCAATGTCCAAATAGGCCCTTGACTCATGCCCCCAGCACAGCTGGGTCCATGCAGGGGAGGCTGGGAAATTGGGGAGGATTCTTCAAATTCTCAGAGACTTTCAGAACATATGTCCTTAGTCCAAATGGCAGCTGTTGCAGAAATTGGACACCTGCAGCTGCCCTCACTAAAAATACAGTGCAAATAAAGGGCCATCACCCCAAGCAGACCTGGGAATGTAACAGCCACCAAAACCCTGGGCTGGTGTGAAACAAAGAAGGGTGGAGAGCTGAGCCCCAGAGCAGCTGCAAGGCTTTGATGATGTCGTGCATTTCTGTTTATAGGAGTCTATTCTTGAGGCTGGCCCAGTAGACAGTGGAAGTCAAAGCAGGGATAGTCTTCTTGGTTTGCCAGCCCAGCCCAGGAGAGGCCCCTTCCTAACCCTCACTTGTCCCAAGGGCTATCTGGAGGCATCTGCCACTCTGTGCTCAAGCTGCCCTTTCTCTTTGGTCCAGGGGCCAGCTCCCCTGTAGCTACAGTGTCCACACCTGCCCCATACCCTGCCCCCTGCTCTGACCCATGAACCTTCATAAAGTGGATCAGCTCAAAGTGGTCCTGTGCTCCAGCCTCCCTTTACAAACCAGTGAGGGCATGGTAAATATGGCAGGTTCTTCAGGGCTGCCCACAGGCTGGGGCAAGGGACAACATGAGCATGGATGTGGACGTCTCAGAGGGGCAGGTACAGCTCACAGAGCTGACACTAGTCCGGAGCCTGAGACAGGGAGGATTAGGGGTCTTCATTTTGGGATGGTATGGGGGAAGAATTGGGAGAGCAAGAAAGACTGGAAAGAATGGAGTGAGAGAAAGTGCCCAAGGAAGAAGAAGGTGGCCAGCAGCTCCCTCCCCCACCTTCCCCAGGCTGGCCTCGGAATGAGTACTCAGCATGGTCTGGGGGACTCTGGGCCTGTGCCCCCCTGCTCTTCAGAAGCCGACCTGCAGGAAACTTTGGAGGAGGGGGTCCAGGAGAAGGGGCCACTCACTCCAGGGTGTGCAGAGGAAAACACCCATTGCTCAGCCAGGGCTTCCAGGGACTCCTAAGATAACTTGGAGGAGGTGACCTTGTCCTTGGGCATCTCTGACTTTCTATGCCCTGCCCTTCTCTATGTAAGGCTCAAGTCCTTCTCTGACATCATGGGGAAGCCCACTGGAGCTTGCCACAAGGCCCAGTGGGAACAGGCTTTGGCTACCTGCTTCTGCCTCTGCCCTGGGGGCCCCAAGGGCAGTACATTTCCTCTATAAGCTAGGCAGGTGAGGGAAAGAGTCTGGGTTAGATCAGAATTAGGTGATCCAAGAGTTTTCAGGGATCTGTGCCTTGTAGACTTTAGGACTCAGGGTGTAAAACACCTTTAGACCACATCTGAAATCCTCCTGGGGACACCGAGGATGCTGGCCACATCTCTCAGCCATCCAGGGGAGTGTGACAGGGGAGAAGACTGTCCCTAGCTGGAGCCTCTAGCTAAAAGGGAGGGAGGCTGCCGTGTAACGGCTCAGGGACAAGAGGGGCCAAGGCTCCAGGAAGGCCGGGGCTCAGGGAGGCCAGGGGCTCAGGGAGGATCAGGGCTTAGGGAGGGCCAGGAGTTCAGGGAGGGCCAAGGCTCAGGGAAGGCCAGGTCTCAGGGAGGACAGGGGCTCAGGGAGGACAGGGGTTTAGGGAGTATCAGGGCTCAGGGAAGATCAGGGCTCAGGGAGGGTCGGGGGCTCAGGGAGTGTCAGGGCTCAGGAAGGGCTAGGGCTCAAGGAGGATCAGGGCTCAAAGAGGGCCAGGGCCTCAGGGAGGACAGGGGCTCAGGGAGGGCCAGGGCTCAGGGAGGGTCGGAGGCTCAGGGAGGACAGGGGCTCAGGGAGGGCCAGGGCTCAGGGAGGGCCAGGGCTCAGGGAAGACAGGGGCTCAGGGAGGGCCAGTCCTCTGCTCCTGCTAGGTGACTTGACATTGTGAGGCTTCTCAAGCCTTCAATTGGATGGCTTCATTTGCAGAGGGAAAGAGCATTTTTAAAGGGGCCAAATGCAGATCCTTCCTGGCTTTCTGGATCCCATGTTGGTTCTTCTTAATACTACGTGTTATTGTTACTACCAGCGCTAGGCTGTCCTGAGAAAGGAGAATCTCTGCCTGCCCACTTCAGAGCCCTAAACCACATCTGTAAAGTAGGGAATGGGATGCAAGCCCAGGTCACACTGGGAGTGCTTCTGAGCTCAGGCCTCATCCTGCTGGTCTAACTTTCTTTTATCCCTGATTCTCCCTCTACCTTCAAACCCCAAAGCAGAAATGTTTTCATCTCTGGGAAGAGACCAACAGGGCCCCACCCCTGGTTGCAGCTCTCCTCCTGGCTAGCTGCAAACCTTTCCCAGGGAGAGTCTGCAAAAAATGAGAAAGAACTGGAAAGCAAATATCCCACCCCAGCCCCAGGATCAGGACCAGAGTCTGGCCTTCCCTGAGCAGACCCTCCCTGAGCAGACCCTCCCTGAGCAGACCCTCCCAGAGGGCCCAGGCCCTCCCTGAGCAGACCCTCCCAGAGAGCCCAGGCCTTCCCTGAGCAGACCCTCCTGGAGAACCCAGGTATTCTGACTGCTGGGATGTGGGGAATACCTGTGAGCTTTCCCCAGGCTTCTGTCTCAATTTCTGGTTCACTATTTTACCCACAGAGATTGCTTTTCCTCTTAATTTCCTTGGAAACGGTCATACATTCAAGATGTTTCCATCATCATTATCACTGTTGATGATGTTGCTTTTGAAACGAAGGCCTTTCCATGTTTGGAGGGTGGAGCAGGGCCTTCTTCAGCTCCAGAAGGTCAAACTCACAAGCCAAAGGCACCTCCCTTCATCCCCCATCAACAGCCAAGTAGACCTGGGATGCTCAGGCCTCCCCAGTGTGTGAGTGGAGGCTGTACACCCCTAGGACAGCTCATGCCTACCAGAGCCTGAGTACCCAGGTGACTTAGTCTGGGATGAGCCTTGTTCTTGGAAGGCCCTCTGCAGTGAGGCCTCCTGCCACCCCATTTCACCCAGAATTGGCCTGACTGCTAGTCTCTCAGTCACTACTAAGGTCTAACAGAGCCTTTAGTCCAGCCCAAGGAGGAAGCTGGCAGGTGCCTTAAGCTCTGGATGCTTCTCCTTCTGGGGAAGAAGGTCAGCTTTGTTCTGTGAGGTGTTCTTCATGTGTCTGTGCCTATGGCCATTCACACCCTTTGGGTTTCTGTGACACAAAGCGTGTGTGAATGGGTGTGTGTGGGTGTGCGTGTTCACCTGTGTGTGCCCGCTGCTGTTTCCTAAAGGAGGGATCTCAGGCTGGCACTTCCTGGGGGACCTTTCCTGGGCACCCAGCTGTCACTCTGTACTCTGCCTCCTGGACTCAGCACTGTGTTTCTTGTGCCCCCATCACTGCTGGGGCTCCAGGGGGAACCGAGATGGGTCAGGGAAGATGTCAGGGAGTCGTCAAAGCAGCACTGAAAATGAATTGAGATGGCCTGACTCCCAAAGGCCATGGAGCAGCACAGACTCCGACAGCTCTAGCCGTAACCTCAAGCCTGCCATCACCAAGACCGCCAGTTTTGGGGGCATCACGGTGCTGACCAGGGGCGACAGCACATGCAGTGCTAGGAGCACCGGCAAACTGTCCAAAGCAGGTAGGTCATACTGCCCTTTCACTCTGTGGGCCCAATGTCCACAGCCTATCCCTGCTCTTGACTGGCCTACTTAAAGCCAGAGACTTCCAGCTAATTAGTAGGGACAGGCAGCCACCCCTCACCCCTTCTACACCATTTCATCTTCATAATTAGCAAACTAACACATATTTTACCAAATTGGTTTTTCTGTGGCTCACCATAAAATAAAAGTAGGGTCCTTCTCCTTGGGCCATCTACGGAAACCCTCTTCATTCAGAGAGCCCAGCCCTGTGCCATATTGCCATCCAGAGCTGAGGTTCTGGAATTCCCTTGTGATGTCCTTGAACTCATGGAGACTAATATAGCCAGAGAGTGGCACACAGCACACTCAAGGCTGACAAATTCTACAGATGGGGGTAAGAGTGTGGTGGGGGACCTGTCATACTCAGAAAGGTTAATGAGTTTTAAATCTCGTTAAAATATCCAAATGAAGCCCATTAAGTGGTTCGCTTTTAAGAACCCAACACACCCAAAGAGCTCTTCACAACTGTGAATTAATGTGCCTTCACCCTGCTCCTGCCATCTCAGCTCCCTCCCTTACACTTCCCAAATAGAGCCCCTCAGCACACGTGAAGTGCCCCCAGAAGTCACTCTGACACGCGTGATGAGAGGAGGCTGCATGTGCGGGCAGAGATCATTAGGAGCCCCAAGTGCTTCAGGCAGATAGAGAGACAGAGAGATATTTTTAAATTTAAGTGTTTCATCTCAAAAGCCTGTCAAGGTGCGAGCAATAAAAGCATTTTCTCTTTTCTTTTCTTTTTTTCAAGAGAGAGCAAGATAGTTTGTCAAAACAAATTCCCATTTTCCTCCAATGGCTCACGAGGCAAAGTCTTGCAGCAGAAGCCCTGGGAAATCAGAAATGGAAAGCTAATGTATTGTTGTCAGAGATGTGAGGCCCCTTCACTGGCCCAGGCCACCCCCCCCTCCACCTTCAGCCATGATTTTGTCTCTGAAAGAGTCTCATCCTTCCTTATTTGGGCTCCAGAGTCCTCCTTGATGTCTAGCTAAAGCTACAATGAAGCTAATAAGACTGAGGCCATATCCCTCCCTGGTGCCATGATAGATCTCTTTGCTAAGATCCCAGCTCACCATTTCTTCTTTTTAGGTCTTGGATCACTGACTTCATTAAAGGAGCCTATAGAGTCAGTTCTTTCTCCCATATTTTTCCTGACCTAAGTTTATTTTTTTGTGCTCTCTCTTCTCTCTGTCTCTGTCTCTGTCTCTCCCTCCCTCTCCCTCTCTCCCCTTCCTTTCTCTCTCTGTCTCTCCTCTTTGTCTCTGTCTGTCTCTCCCTTCTCTCCCTCTCTCTCTCTCCCTCTCTCTCTCTCTCTCTCTCTCTCTCTCTCTCTCTCTCTCTCTCCCCCCTTCCTTTCTCTCTCTGTCTCTCTATCTCTCTGTCTCTCTGTCTCTCTGTCTCTGTCTCTCATTCTCTGCCCCCCCTCCCTGAGGTTCTTCCCTTCCCAATTTGATTTTCTTTTTTCTGGACTAGGTTAAAGAGGCCATCCTTTGCCTCATTGTTTTTTTTACCTTTCCTTAGTCACTGAATGGACATTGCTTCAGCCAAACTGGAACCTGCTAAATACCTTAGTTTTAAAAGATCAAGGTCTTCCGCCACATCTGAAACCATCTCCAGTCATCCTGATGTGTATCTGATCATTGGACCCAGATGGTTCTGAAGGGGAAAGTGAAACTGGGGACTTTGTCCAGCCCTCGCTCACTTAAGTACAATTCATTGCATGTCATGGCATCACCTTCATGATGTCCTCTTTGAGAACAAAGGACAGACAAGTATAGCAATAGCTCTGTGATGGTGTTGAGGCCATCCATGCCACTCCTGTTTTGTTCTAAGTAATCAACAAGCAGAAACTATTTTTGTCTATATTTTTTCAGTTAATTGTATACCTGGAAAGCTTGGTTATAGAGCTTGTTATTTTTCAGTCATTTCAGTCATGTACAGCTCTTCCAGACCGTACTTGGGTTTTGTTGGCAAAAATACTGGAGTAATTTGTCATTTCCTCCCCCAGTGGATCACCTGCTGTCAGAACTCTCTGCTATGATCTGTCCATCTCTGGACACTCTAGCTCAGAGTTTCATTGAACTGCACAAGCCCCTCTTGCAAGACAAGGCAGTGTCCCAAGTTGTTGTTTTTGTTGTTGAGTCATTTTTCAGTCATGTCCAACTCTTCCAATCCCATTTGGGGCTTTCTAGTCAGAGATACTAGAGTTTAGCATTTCCTTCTCCCACCCATTTTACAGTGAGGAAACTGAGGCAAACAGACCTAAGTGACTTGCTCAGGATCACACAGCTAGGAAGTGTCTGAGGCCAAATTTGAACTCAGGAAGGTGGGTCTTTCTGACTCCAGGCCCAGTGCTCTATGCATTGTACCAGCCAGCTGCTCGAGAGAAGCATCTCTAATCCTGCTTTTCTTTCTAAATGCTTTCACCCACAATAAACTTAGGGTGTATAGATCCTTCTTACCATTATTTTTAGACCTAGAAAGCAGGCCTGTAGGTCAGTGGTCATTGATGTTCCCTCAGACTCTCCCTGCCTTTTGAATGATATTATTTTCTGCTCTTGAGTCACAGTGATATGGGGTAAGGACGAGATGGCTTGTTTTCAGGAAGACCCTGTTCAAATCCTGCCTTAGACATTGGCTAGCAAGGACTTAGGACTAATCTGTGGAATCACAGACTTCCAAAGCACCAACAGTGGCATGGAATTCGCATCTTCCAAGGTTCCGGAGCCAAGGTTCTGGAGCCAAGGTTCTGGAGCCAAGGTTCTGGAGCCTAGTTGCCTTGAACTTATTAAGGAAAACTGAGTTCTCTCTTACTCTCTTCCCATTTGGGCTGGATTTCAGTTTCCTGTTACCCATTTCTTTTCACCCTTACCACTCAGAAGTTTATTCCTATGGCAGAGAAAATAGAAGAAAATTAATATTGTAGTTCCTTCTCATTGCCATGTGTTATCACTGGCCTATCTATTTGAGCATCAGTCCTCTGCCTTCTTTGGGCCTCCCCTTCCTCCCCCACTCCACCATACCAGAAAACAGACCTTGACTTGTCTTTAGATTGCATTCCTAGACTCCTCTAATTCAGAACTTGGTGAGCCTGGCATCGCTTCTCCAGGGCCATGCCATTCTTTTGATCTGATATCCATTTTCTCTCTGAAAATTTGTGTTGGGGTAGAACGCAGCCCCCAAACCCACAGCAGTCTCTTTGGTCAGCTGCCATCTGTTTCCACACTGAAATGGTTTTTGCTTAGTTGTTTTGCAACTTTAGAATTTTATTCATGAGCATTCCCTGCATATCCTTCCTGTGAAGCCTCTGGTAGACATCTAGATAGTGTGCTCAACCTAGACGAGCTTTTCTCTTCCCAATGACCAGCTCTGAGGCAGATTTGTGCCTTTCCCCCAGGTTCTCATCAGATCCACTCTCACTGGTCCTTGTTGGGCAGAGTCAGGCTCAGAATATAGAACACAGCTCCCTTGTGGCTTCTCCCTTTGGAAGGATGGCTTTCCCTGGTGAGGCAAAGCCCCAACGGGCATAACTTAGTGGGTGGGCATGCTTCTCCCCTTTCTGCATCCTTAGGCCTGTAAGCCAGCTCCAAACCGCTGGAGATCTGATGTTATTGTCAGAGCAGAGAGAAACCACCTCATCTTGCCATGAGGGCACTAATGTCAAGAGAGATGGAGACTTATTTTGTCCAAGATCCCACAGGAAATCAGCAGCTAAGGCAGGTCTAGGACTGTGCAGGATTGACTGGAAATTGATATGATAATGATGATGATGATGATGGCTAGCACTCAAATAGTTTTCTGCTTTGCAAAGAGCCCTGTGATCTGATCTCATCTGACTTGCTCAACAGCCCCAGGAGGGAGGTGCTATCATTAACTCCATTTTATAGAAGGGGAAACTGAGGCAGGCAGCAGGGCAGCAACATGCCCAGGTTCATAAAGCTGGCAGGTAAAGAGGGAGGGAAGGGAATAAGCATTTCTACAGTACCTGTCATGTACCAGGCCCTTTGCTATGCACTTTACAATATTCGACCTACACAACAACACAGCACAACAGATAGATGCTTAGTGAGACAGAGGTGAAGTTAGGGTCACACTTAGCTAGGGTCACACAACTAGTAAGTGTCTGAGGCCACATTTGAACTCAGGTCTTCCTGGTTCCAGAGTCAGCACTCTACAATGTGCAGGGACTTCATGAAATCATTACAGGGTCATTGAGGAACAAGAGCAATTGGGGACATTTAGATGAAGGAAATAGCAGGCCAGACCCAGAACAAGTCCGTGTAAGGAGCTCCCCCCCCCCCAGTAGCATATTGTGTTCCTGTCACTGGTGTAAGCAAGGTCTCTTCTTTTGTGTCCAAGCCCCTCCTGAGAGCTTGAAAATAACATTAGCTGCTGTATGCTATGAACCTTAATGGGCATCAAGAAATGCATTATTAAAGATAGAAACCAATTGTCCAAAGTTAATAATTTAACGATGCTCTGGAGCTGCAATCTTGCAACTTATGACATCATTCACATCTACAATTATTCTTTGGATACTGGAATTTTCCTCAGACATGAGGTTAAATTTTTAATATGCAGGACTGATTCCAGGGCAGGCTCCTATCTGGGCAGGGACCAAGGCTGTCCCACCCCCACTCTCCATGAGGACTGCTCAGAGAGCAGGTCTGCCTGGAGAGGCACAGACAGCCCCTCAGGAGGTCTCCCATCACCCCCCCCAGGGTCTGCCCAGGAACCTCCTTCATGCCCGTGGGCAGCCTATCCCACAGAGGGTCACTGCCCCCTGAGGACTCACTTGGAGCCCTTGGATTCCCTGTTCCTTGTTGGTGTTCAGACCCCCAATTGTCAACAGGTGCTGAGTTAGAGTAGCCTACTGGCCTGGGGAAGAGTCCAAGGAGGCAATGATGGCCTGTGGCTCTCACCTTGGCTTTCTGCTCCTCTGATATGCTCCTGGAAGGTTCCTTATTTGACCAGAATCAATCGAGTGACAAGACCCACCTTGCAAATGATATTCATATCTGTAGTGGACCCAGAAGAGGAATGGGGGGGTACAGTTAGAGCCCAAATTCTGTATTTCTTTTGTATCCTGGGTCCTTTGGGCAACAGACTGCTGGAACCAAGGTAGCTCTGCTCAAAAACACGTTTGTAAATGCATTCAAATGCATATAATGACAAAGGAAACTCAATGTATTAAAATATGACAATTAAATATATTTTTTAATTTTTAAAAATAAAATGGGCACAGATCCCAGGCCCATAAATTAGAGGATGTTATAATTTAGAGAAATTAATCCCTGAACTTCCTGGAAGCCAGGGCTGAATTCACTGCTTCCCTGAAGGAGAGTCCCACTCACTTTTGATCTCTTGCCAAGCAGCCTTGGGGAGCTGACCGGTCCAGGGCATAGGTGGGCAGCACCTCAGCCCCTTACTTGTGATCTACAATTGTTGCCCGTTCTGCTGTTCCTTTTTGAGAATGATTGTACGGAGCTTGGGTCCCCAGGAAAAAGTTTTGGGTTCCTCCCCCACCTACCGTCTTCCCACCCCCCCTGCCAAGCCAGACACCATTCAACCCCATTCTTCCAGAGTGTGAATTACTTCACAGGAGCTTCCAGAGGCTTTTAAATCCAGAGAAGCCCAAAGGAGTGATTTACAGGCTCATTTGGGTCATCACTGCAACTCCACTTTGAGTTCATTCCCGGTCCCTTCCCATCTCAGGACAACAGAGAAGAGAGTATTTCCAGGTAGCCCAGAGGCCCTGGGGGCTGGGCTCTCGGCTTCTCTCCTTTCCTCTAGGTCCTCCCCTGTACACCACAAGACACTTGGCGTAGGCCCCCAGTGTTGGCTCTTCTGTCAGTGTGTCTGATGTGCTGCGCACCTGCACAGACCTTAGCAGACCTCTGCATGTCTGGCCTCAGACTGCTTGATACACACCTGATTCCCATCTGTGTTTGCCCATTTCAGGCTCTGAGTCTTCCAGCAGTGCAGGCTCCTCTGGATCCTTGTCCCGAGCACATCAGCCTCTCCAAAGCAGCCCCCTCATCCCTGTAGGGCCTGCCCCATCTTCAGGCAGCGGGGCCTTTGCTGAGAATGGACTGAGCAGCCAGGCAGCCCCTGGCAACCCCAGCTACATTCTGCTCCCACTTGAAGCTGCAGGCATCCCTCCAGGCAGCATCCTTCTCAACCCCCACACAGGTGAGTGGATTTGGTAGTCTCAGCATGACATCTGACCCAACCCTTGTCCCTAGAAGAAAAAGTGGGTCAGGATGGGGAGGGCGAAAGTGGCAGAAGGGGTGGGGTGTTTAGGACTCAGTCATCAGTAGGGATGGTCAGCTACTCTTCCCAGTGACTCCCTCCCTGCCTGCCAGAGTCACTGGATTTCAGTTTCATTCAGATGGACAGACCCAGACGGATATGGACTGCCTCTTTTCTGCCAGGTCGCTGCTCCAAATGAGAGAGGGTGCACATGCATCGTCATTTGAGAAAGATGGAGAGGTCCAAGGAAGTAATAAGAAAGGAAGAGCTCCCAGGACTGCTCTCTCACAGTAGGGCCTTTTGAAGTGTCTGAAGGCTGGCCATTCTCAGCGTTTACTGAGTTTCTGATTCTTAAGAGCTTTGAATTTAGAGGAGGAAAAATGAGGGGAAAAATCCCAACTGATCCTGCACTTGGAGTTTGGTTTAGCTAAGGGCCCGAGGGTTATTTAAATTATCTAGTCTAATGAATATGCAAGATCTGGAAGCAAACTCATATGACAATAGGTTATTTTCAGCAGATTGATTTGGATTTTCCCTACATTTTGCCTGGAAAAAAAAAAGCTTCAGGGGAGGGGAAGAACGACACTTACAGTTGTCATGTCTTTGAAGAAATGTCATGAAGAAGAGTTCGACCCTATTTGTCAGGAGTTCCCCATCACTGGAGATCTTTAAGCAGAGGCTGGAGGCAGGGGAGTTCAACACAAGAATTCGTGGTTTGGGTAATAGGCAGTATAAGGGACCTCTGGGAGCCTCCACATACCATGAGTTTCTGATTTCATTGATCTTGAGGAAGGCCAGCAGAACAGACACAGTGTTGCATATAACAAAAGAGTCACTTGGTACTTTTCCCATGGACAGATGGGGGGTGGGGAGAGGCATATAATTAAGGCATATCAAATCAAAGCATTTAGATCACTCTAGCATTGTCTGTTTAGAGCTGGGAAACCTCTTAGGAGTCTCCTTGTCAAATACTCTGACTTTACAGAAAAAGAAACTGAGGCCAGGAGATTAAATGGCATGCACATTCCTTATCACTGGTAAGAAGCAGAACTTGGACCCAAGCCTAGATCCTCTAAATTTGAATTCAGGGCTCTTTCCATTACACTAGCCTCACTCTGATTTGGAACATTCTTCCTCTCTGTCTCTGTCTCTCCCTTCCCCCCTTCTCCCTCCCTACCTCCTTCTCTCCCTCCAACTTCTCCCTCTTCTGTCCCCTTCTCTCTGTCTCTTTTCAACTCAGAAAATATAAACAACCAGCAAACAACACACCAACATACACACACACACACACACACACACACACACACACACACACAATCTTAGTAGTCCATAAACAACGGTCTTTTCTCTTCCTAGAGTCCCACCTTCCTCCAGGCCACTCAAGTCCTAAAGAGTCAACCCATCATTTTGGTTGTGATTCTAACCAGAAGGGAAGTGACATGGGGTTCCTGCTGAGCTGCCCTCCCTCCGTTTCATTTTTTCCTTCTCCAAAACTTATTCCCCTGATGCCTTGGACATTCCTGGTGCAGAAATGAACTTGAGATCACCAGAGTAGAAATGGTCTTTATTTTGAAACTCCACTTTCCAAATACCTTATAGTAACAGGAGAAGCCAAAATCATCATCCCCTGTCCCATGTTGTGTGACTGTATTCCCTTGCAGATACTCCCATTGCAGGAAATCTTGTCTTCAATCTTCTTCATTATCTAAAGAGATAGACTTGCCCAGGGGCCCCTCTTTTCCCTTTAAGAGGTTGGGCCAAGAACTCCTGAACTTGGGAATCCTATAAAAGTGACCCCAAAGTTGGTACCATCTAAGAAGTCCCTCTTCTCTATCTAGAAGGCTGGGATTCAGGAGGCCCCACCACTCAAACCATGTAGTTCTGCATTCCACACTTGTCATGTGATTGAGTGTGCATGTGCCCCTGCCCTGCATATAGGGATACCAGACCCAGGAGCTCTTGCTTGACAAACTCCACATACACATTGCCTTGGCTGCTACCATCTCTTGGGCTAAGAAGCTGTCATCTGGGGCTGAGAAGGGGGTGACAAGTCAGTCCCTGGTGGTTTCTCACTACCATATACATATACATATACATATACATATACATATACATATACATATACATATACATATACATATACATATACATATACATATACATATACATATACATATTCCCTCACCCCACCCCCAGGACCCAATTACATGTTTCAGACCCTGACCCCTGACCTGTACTAAAGAAAAGGGGGAAAAAAAGAACAAATTCCCTGGGTGTATGATGAATTTTTTTTAAAGCCCTTTTTGATGAGCTTAGGGCCAAGAGAGATTCTGTCTGAGACTGCCAGGTCACCCACAATCAATCCCAAGTCAACTGATTCATGCCTAATGAGGAGGTTTACAGAGATGACTTTATCTTCAGAGAAACATTCCTGGTCATGTCCAAGTAGATGCTATCTGAGTCTTCCAGGTCGTCAACAAACAATTGTCTATACTTTCCAGAGGGAGATACTCCCATATGCAGTATGGTTCCATGGGAATAACACTAGATTTAGAGTTAAGGGGCATGAGTTCAAATCCTCCCTCTGGCACTTCCTACCTATGTGGTCTTGGGAAAGTCACCTAATCTCCCTGTGCCTCAGTTTCCTCATTTATAAAATAAGAAGCCTGTACTAGATAGTCTCTGATGTCTCTTCCTTCTAGATCTGTGGTCCTAAGAGAGCCTTTTATGAAGGTTCACTACCCAGTAAGCACAGAAAGCTGACCAAGGGACTTTATAAGTTCCATTTCCCCTCTGTATCTTCCATGTATATTTTTGCATGTTGTTTTCCCCCATTCGGTATGAGGATCCACATTTTTGCCTTTTATTGTTTCTCCAGTGTTTAGCACAGTACCTGGCATGGAGCAAACTCTTCATAAATACTTGTTTGCTGTCTAAGTGCTGTCAGACTGACCGACTAACTCACTTCCCTGACCAACACCAGTTGGTCAACAGCTGATAAAAGCAGCTATAGCCCAAAATGCACTGTGTGTGCTGGTGGACGTTACTAGAAAGGAGTAGGACAGTCTGGTGGATAGAGTACTGAGCTTGGAGTCAGCAAGACCAGAATTTACAGCAAACCTCAGATGGCTCCTAGCTAGGTGACCCTGGTCAAGTAACCTGACCTCTGTGAGCCTCACTTCCTTCATACATAAAAGGGACATCATAATAGCATCTACCTCCATAGGGCCATGCTGCACCAGATAATATATGGAAAGCTCTTTACAAATCTTGAAATCCCGTAGAAATGCCAAGCATTGGTATCAGCACCATGGAGAGAGCAAGACCATGATTTAGGAGTTCCCTGCTTCTTTGAGTGATGTGGATACTCAGTGACCAGCACTGAGAAGGGTCCTGGCTCAGGGACTTGTACTCCTGGGCCACCCTCAAGACAAAACCAAGCTGCTGGTGACTGGGCCAATGGGCAGGAGACAATGAGTGCTCCTTAACTGGAAATCAGACATTCCCTTTTTAGTCTGACAGACGGCTGCCTGGCAGGTGACAGCAGAGCTTGTGGTGCTGGGAAGCCGGCAGCCCAGCAGCCCTTCTCTACAGGGCATGGGGCCCAGAGATGCATTAGACTTCTTGTAAAACTCCCAAAGGTAGAAAAATTGTTTGCTAGCCCTTAAATTGCTATTGACTAAAAGCTGCCCCCAGGCTCAGCCGAAGAGTGAGCCCGAACAAGGCTGAGCTGGTTGGGTCACTGAGAGCAAATGGATCAATTACCAGGAGAAAAGTGCTAGACTCACCAACAGTCTCCCTTGCCCTACCTTTTGGGTTACTTGGTCCAATATCTGAGTCACTTTTTCTTCTAAAGGAGAAAGAGGGAAGCGCCCATCCTCAGACTGGCCCCTCTTCTGTTCTAGGCCAACCATTTGTGAATCCTGATGGGACCCCAGCCATCTACAATCCCCCAAGCAGCCAGCAGACCATGAGGAGCCCAATGGGAGGCCAGACCCAGCAGCAGCCCTCCCCCCAGGCTCCACAGCAAGTGCAGCCACCCCAGCAGCAGATGGCCCCCCATCTTGTTACACAGGTAGGGGAAGCTGGATTAACCAAACTAGCTGGGGCAGGACGCAGAGAAGGAGGGACATCACAGGAAGTCTGGCCTCTTTGTAAAGGGGGAAGTGACCTTTCATACTGTAGCAGACACATGGTGGGGGGCTGTTACAGAAACAAGAGTCAGGTGTTTGGGTTGAAATCCTGCCTCCTTTCCTTACTATTTGTATGACCTTGGACAAGTCCCTTTTGCCCGGGTCACAGTTCCATCAGTTGGACTCAATGGCCTCTGAACCCCCTTCTAGGTCTGAGATTTCATATTTCTCTATGTGTATCACTTCATCCACCATACATAGTCTACTGCCATGGTGCCTGCTCGAAGGAATTCCTAGCATTTCAAGCTTTTCCAGCATGGCCTGTGTCTTTGAGCCTTCCCCTTTGCAGTTACAGCATGTCAGGGTTGGGAGGGCCCTCAAAGACATGGTGCAAAACACCCCCCATCTCTACCACCCCAACAAGGGCTGTTTAACCACCACCTGAAGGCCTGCTCAGAGGCCAAGCTGCCATCTGCTGTCAACACTATCTGTTCCAGGCTGAGACATCTCTCACTTTTACCAAGTTTACTTGGTACTCCCAACTTTAAGCCTAAAGCTTTCACCTTTCTAGTTTCACCCATGACTCCTAATTCTGCTCTCTGGGGCCAAGGCAAACAAGAACAGCCTGTCCCTATGCTTGCTTGGTGACTAAAAGCACCTGTTCCTGTTGGTAGCAGTGTGGGGAGGATGGGACATGGCGGGGGGGGGGGGGGGTGTTTCTTCCACTAGCTATAAGAGTTGTCTGCAATGTCCCTGATGTGACCAAGCCTGAGTAGCCATGGCCATAGGTAATCATTGTCATGGGGTGGGTGCAGAGGAAAAGGCTTCCTTCCAAACCAGTCCTTCAGGACTCAGAAGGGCAGCAAGCCCAATTCCAGGCTGAGGCTGGCAAATGTAACTCCTGCTTCCTCCTTCCATCCAGCCTCTGCAAGCTAGTCATCAGGGAGAGACAAGGAGCCAATGAGAGCATCCATGTTTTCTCTCTACTTTCCTCATTTCTGCCCTAAGATTGAATCCAGGAGAGGTCAAGAAAAGCCACTTGAGGAAGAAAAACAGTCCTAGCCCCTAATCCCCCTCTATCACAAGCAACTGACTCCTGCTATTGTAACAGTGCCCCCCAACATGCCTGCTACAACATGAGGAGAAGGTCCCCTCTCCCTTGACAAACAGGTCAGCCTTCCTGTGGGGTCCCTCCCCCTCCCCATCCTGTCCCAGGAATACTGCTCAGTGTCAGAGAGGGATGGAGAAAGGGAAGAAAAGAGAGCCAAGTGCATCTGGCCCTTGTGTGCCCCAGACCTCAGTGGAGGAGACCCGACCTGGTGCTTTGTTTCTCCCCTAGCCTCTGCAGGCTCTGCAGCCCTCTTCGCAATCAGGACAGTACCCCACTGTCTCCTACCCTCCCCAGCATCTCCTGCCTGTGTCTCCTGGGCAGCAGTTTCCTGTGCAGGTATGATGTCTGCATGTTGGACTCATTTGGTATGTTCTGCAAGCCTGGACCAGGCTGGGGGCTTCGAGGAGTGTGTGAAGGAGCATAGAGAAGTGTGTTTGTGCGTGTGAGATGCCTTAGTTTCTGGATGATCTAATAAACAAAACATGAGAGTGGGAGGGGGAAATATAAATGACTTTGTTGTCTCCCTCCCATCATATTCCCCAACTCCTGGGCAGTGTAGATTTTTACTGACTCAGCAGTCCAGACAGAAGGGCAGGTGCATGTGGAGTACTGGTTGATGCTTCTGAGGATAGTTCTGAAAACTTATGCCCCAATTTCCCTGCTAAGAACCCAAATATCTGATTTATTCCTGGACCAGAGTCCCATTGAGAAGAATGTTGGGAAAAGTGTATATTGGCTCCACTGGCCCTGTGAATTGGAGCAAGTCCCTAAAAGCCTCTGGGCCCTGTGTCTTCCCAGGCCTGGCACTGAGGGCTGCATGATGCCGGTTCAGAATTGCCTAAAGGCCCAAGGAGAAGGGGAGCCATTCTAAGGCCTCCAGAGCCCTACTTCATGAATTTCTTCTCTATTCTTCACCTCATTCCATAACATTTTCTCTTGACCTGGAATCTGAGGCTCTGATCCTCCACTTGGCCCTGCCATTCCCCCATCCATTGTTAGGCAGAATGCCCAGAAGTCTCTTTGATTGTTTTCCTCTTTGCTTTCTGACTCACAGAGAGATGACATGGCCACACAGTTCAGCCAAATGAGCCTGAGCCGACAGTCATCAGGAGACACCCCTGACCCTCCAGCTGGCCCCATCTACCCCCAGCCCCTCCTGCAGCAGCCAGGCCATCAGCCAGGCTATGTCCTCACCTCCTCCACAAGCCAGCAGCTCCCTCCTGGAGGCTTCTCAGGCTCAGGGCCTCCCCTCTCCCAGCAAGTCCTCCAGCCTTCCCCAGCAGCCCAGGGGTTCGTCCAACAGGCTTCCCCTGCCCAGGTAGGTACACTCAGCTGCACACTTAGGTCCAGCCTAAGTGGGCTTGGCTGCCACACTGACTTGCACACACCCCCCCAAACTGTATCTTCATTCTCACCTCCATGTGGGTGTCATGTCCTTTCGAGGACAGTCAGGGGTGTAGTGCTGCTCCTGTAGAAAAGGCTGAGCAGTGCATGGTCATTCAGTTACTAAATGGTGAACAGTGATTATTACATTTAGCAACTTCCTGTTGTTCATCCAAGAGGGGCCCCATGACAGAGTCCTGGCCACCTGGGGCAAGGGAGAAGATGGTGCAGGAGGACAGCTCAAGGGGATTAGGCTTTCTATAAGACTGCTTCTCTGGGGCAGTTGGGCTGTGATCTTAGAGAAGGCTCTCAGGTTTGAGCCTTCTGCTTCCAGCTCCAGGGAGATGGGCCCTTTGTGCCACCCAAGGCCACCTCAGATTCCTCTCTCCAGACTGTCTTGCCTCCAAATAGGCAGGAGGAAGAAAAGTGAACATCCAGTGTCCCATCACTCCTGTGGGCTGTCCTGGGTGCTTTTCATCATCCTTAATTGGCCCAAACATGTAAGACTGCACAGATCAGTGATTTTTACTGTCTCTTCCAAGATGGATGGTGTTTTACTGCTCACTGCCAGATGCCCACAGCCCTCTCCTGGGGATCTGAGTAGGATGGCATGGGTGATTAGTGTCAGGAAGCAAAATGGGCAAATGAAATTCCTGGGCCTGCACACATACAACCAAAGTCCAGCCTCATTAGGAAGCCCTGCCTTGCCTGGGCTATTCAGGATTCAGAGTGCAGCTTTAGTCTCCTCTTGTCACTGGACTCAGGTCATGAATAAATTATGTTTCCAAGACACAAACCACTGCAACGCTGAGGGAGACCGCAAACCATTGCTGATTGTCTTCCCAGGGAGGGCTTACATGACAGCAGTTCACTCTGGTGGTCCGCACTGCTTTTTCCTTCTCTCAAATTTGATTAGAGAGAGAGGCCTGCTCCTCCAACTCAGAGCTCTAGTGTTTCTGGGAAAAAGTTGCATCAGTAGGCAAATCATCAACCCCATGTGTCAAAAGTCTTGAAGGCAGCTCTTTGGTATCAGATGGTCCCATTGCTCTTCAGCCTAAATATCATCCCACAGTTATGACCTGGTTCTACTGCCCAAGACAAAATATGACAGAATACAACACAGAGGACTTCACCCAAGGGGAAAAAATAGAAGACTGCTCAATGAAGATATTTCAGTGTCTTTTGTTGAGGAAAAAAATGTCCTGCAAAATTCCTAGTGTCATGATCAATCTTTGGGAAGCAGCAAGAGCTCAGGGCAGGGGGAGGAATAAGAGGATAGAGAGAAGTCCACAATCCATCTGGATTATAATGCATTCCCTGCTGGGACTTGGAAGCTAGACAGCCCTGTAGCAAACAAAGGAAATGATGAAAATGCATGGTGGGATTGGAGAGAGGGGGACAGCCAACTCCAAGCAAATGGTCCATCTATAGACTTACAGGAGGGCAACAGGTGATGATGCTCAGGTGACCTCTCTAGTCATCTCCTGTGGTCACTTGTGCTCCTGGAAACAAACTAAGTCTTTCATTTCTCCTATGTACGTATGGTCCAGGGGTGGGATAATTCCAATCAGCATTGTCCACAAACCAGAAGGGCTAAATGCCCCTGAATTGTAATGAGTCCTCTGGCACTGTCGGTATTTAAATAGCCCACATAAGCACTGGATGGGCTAGAGAAGATGACTTCAAATTCCCCTTCTGGATAGGAGGTCCTAGGATTCTATGGACATGTGAGGAAAGGACCTCAATAAAAGAGATGCTCACTGCTTCTGACTCATCCCTTTTCCACATGTGGGATGGGAGGGGCTGAGGCAGACTGGGCCAATGGAGGCAGGCATAGGAAGCTGAAGGCAATAAACAATCAAGCATTGCTGAAGCACCCACTATGTGCCAGGCACAGTTGGGCTGGGGCCAAAACTGAATGGATTTTCAAAAAGGATGATCATTTGTTCGGAGTAAAATAGGAGCCCAACTTTGTGTGCACACTTTGACTCTCAGCTTGTCTGTCCTCTCCCTCCCCTCGTCACACTTACTCTATTTTCTTTGTCATGCCAACATGGAGACATGGTGTGCTGCCCTTGGCAGCCACATGTCCCATGTCTGGGGATGGCTTCAGGCCTCCAGGTAATCAGCTCCTGTCTCGTTGGGAGTAGGAGGCCGAGATGCACATCTTTCCAGATGTTTAGCCAAAAGTCCACTTGACAAAGTGTTGCAGGCTCTTCTATGTAAATGAAGGAAGGTAGTGAGCTATACATTAGGGCATGTAGGTGGGTTTGAAGCTCCTCAGAAGTGACCAGACCTGAGAAGCAGTCACTGTGATTTAAGGCCCAGAAGGTGTGCAGTCGAGTTCCCCAGGGAGCTGCACTTGACCACACTGTATCTCTATGATGTGCCTAAGGGCACAAATGCCTACTCATCAAATAGGAAAGTGGCCCCAAAGCTGCCACATGGAAGGGCAGTCAACAGTCAGGGATTCTGGGCAGACTAGGGTCTAAGTTCCCAATATGCAGGTCACATATAGGATCTCATGCATTTAGAACATGAAGGTCTCCCTTACAGTTTCTGCAGTGCCATATGTCAAGATAGTGTTTGTGATTCTAGACCACATTAAGAGAGTCCAGTCCTTGGGGACCCAGCCCTATTCAGGATACCTTTGGAGCACTGTTTCCTGCTCTGGGCTTCACATGATGGGAAGGGTATTGTCCCCAGCTGGAATGAGGCTGGTCCTAATGAGGGGCTGTTGTGGGACAGCATTGGTGAGACCAGAAGGGAGAGCCCAGATGTTGGATAGGCAGCACCTGGTGATGAATGAGTCTGAGAGGGAGGGAGAGGCAAGAGTCAAAGGCGAGCTTTGGTTCTGCCTAGAAGCTTGGCTGAGGTGCCCTGAGGGAGGGAGGAGGGATTTCCCCCTTCAGAGCACAGCGCACTCATGCCTATCTGGGGCTCTCTTGCCTTTCTGCCCTGCAGCAGATGCCAGTGTACTATTACTCACCTGGACAGTTCCCTACCTCATCACCTCAGCAGTACCGGCCCATGGCCTCAGTCCAGTACAGTGCCCAGAGAAGTCCCCAGATGCCACCACCAGCTGCCCAACAAACAGGTACCTGCGCTGATTTCCTTTCACAGGGGGCTCTGACACTAACTTTACCCCAGTGTTTACCAACTGTCCTTTAGACACCAGGGTTCTGTGGGTCCGTTGGGGTGTTGTGCCAAGGCCTGTGTTAGCCTCAAAAACAGCATGAGAGGGGTGGCTAGGTGGCGCAGTGAGTAGAGCGCTGGCCCTGGAGTCAGAAGGACCTGAGTTCAGATCCGGCCTCAGACACTTAACACACACAAACAAAAACCTAGCCGTGTGACCTTGGGCAAGTTACTTAACCCCAATTGCCCTCCAAAATGAAAAAAAAAAAACAGCATGAGGGACAGGTTAAAATATTCTGCTCTTTTGGGAGCCCCTGTCATTCCTGTTTAAGCCAGTAAGTACACCCTCTACTCCACAACCTCTCAAGCAAAAATGATGTCAGCACTTTCCTGGAAAAGAGCTTCCATATTTTCTAAGGCAACAGAAACAGAGACAGAGACAGGTCTAGTTGTGTCTCCTGTCACCCAAGAAGTGAACCCAAACCAGGTGAAAATGTTGCCTTTCGTCTGGAACTGATATCCTTCTCCAAAGCTACACTATCTGTGACCATCTTGATGAGGTGATCCCAGGACTTCATTTGCTCTTTAGCCAGCGAGCTAGCCAGCATCCAACTGGACCTGCCGTGAGCAATTGTGCAGCGGGAAGGGGGGCCGTTACACTGTTAGAGAGTGAGTAGCAGGTCTCACAGTGAACCGGTCTCTTTCCCTGCTGTGGCCTTCCCCCTGGATTTCCTTACACAGACAACCAAAGATGCCAACCTGTGCATGATGAGCTGTGCTTCTTTCCAGCTGCCCACATGGCCAAAGATGGCAGCCCATGATGCTCTCAGCCCTCAGGACAGAGTGGTATTGCAGACCAAGGAGTGTGGGGCTACTTGTCCTGCCCACTCCACTCAGGTTGGAATCAAGAAGAGTCAGCTGCATGCAGGACTGCACCCCACCCCACTTTAGCCTGTTCTTCTCTGATGACCTTTGCTATGAGCCCAGTGCACAGTAAAGCTGAAAGGGCCAGACCACAGAGCCTGCAAAGAACACATGTCTATACTCTCTTTTGAGCTTCTAAACAACCCTGGGAGGTAAGTGCTGTCGGTATCATCATGATGCTGTTTCAGATAAGGAAAATGAGGCTCATACAGGCAATGTGGCTCAGTGTGACGCAGCTTAGAAGTGGGACCTGAACCCAGGCTTCTTGGCTCCAGATCCATCCTTCCATCCACTATAGTAAGCTGCCTCTCGCAATGAACATATCATGAAGCCCGGAAAGCCACTGACTTCCTATCAGCTGGCTATATGCATGGGAGAATGCAGGATTCTATAGCCATGGCCTTGTCTCCAGTGGCTAAGGACAGAAAGCATCTGCTCTCCCTCTGAGATTATAGCCCAGTGCTAGTAGTCAACAGTGAGAGATGCTTGAGGTGTCCTGTCGATACCTGACCCCAACTATCTGTAAACTCAGCACAGACATCACAAGCCCTCCCAAAGGATCTGGAACCACTTGAAATATACAAGAAAATGCTCATTCATGAGATGCTGGACAATTCCACCAGCCAAGGAACACTTGGGAGAGGGGAGTGTCCTCAGAGGTCATCAAGACACCTGCTTATTGACTGACATATAGTTTGGGGCTGATGATGTAAAAGAAGTAGCCAGGCCTCTGGGCTTTTCTATTCTATGGAGAAAATTCATATTCAGGGAAGTAAATAGAGCTTGATTTGAGGGTGGAGAGGGAGAGGAGAAGGGGGCAACCCATTCTAATTTACTGTTATAAGAGTCATGAAGATCTGGGTTGAAATCATGCCTCAGACTGTGTTTTGCTGCATGCCCACAGGCAAGTCACATAACATTTCAAAGTCTCACTTCCCTCATCTGTAAAATGGGGTTACTGATTGTACATGATTCACAGAATTGTTGAAAAGATCCAATGAGAGACTCCAAGCCAAGAACTTAGCAAATGAAAGAAACCGAACACTGCATTCTTGGTCCAGCTGGGTGGAAATTACAAAGAGGCAGATTTATACTTGATTTCAGGGAAAAAAATGAAAGACTTAACAAAATCTTCCTGACAATTAGAATAATCTGAAAATTGAATGGTTTGCCTTGGTGGATAGAGAATTCGCTATCACTGGAAATATTCTAGAAAAATTTCAATAACCACTTGTTGGAAATGTTCCCTAGAAGTCTAATTCATGTTGGCTTTGAGATACTCATTCACTTCTGCATGAAATTATATCAAAGGTAGTTGGAAATATTAGTCTGGAGGAGAGGAAAAATGTGAGGTCTGGAAATATACATTTGGGGAGTTTTCCACATGGAGTTGAAATGATGACAGTGAAACAAAAGGCAACAAAAGATAAGTCTTTGGGGGGTGCATGCAATAAGAGTTTGAAAAGAAGAGACAACCTCAAGGGAAAAGGGAATTAGTGGACAGAGAAGCCTGAGAGAAGGAAAAGACTGAAGTAACTTGGGAGTTAAAACGGGAGACAGTAGTAAGAACATGGTGGCAGTAAGAAGCCACAAATGTTACAGAGAGGAAAATGAACATAAGGACGTAGAAAAGCCCACTCAATCTGACATCACCGATCCTCAAGGAAGGAGTTCCATTCAAATGGTCTGAAGGGAACACAGGAGGTAATAAAGTGGATTGATGAGTATAAATCACTTTTCTGGAGTCCTCAGGATCGTCTACTGCCTGTCTCATTTCCTTTCTAATAAATTGTAGTGACTAGAAAGCCTCTTTCTGACAAGGGCAAATTAATAACTCTAGTCATACGCGGAAGCTATAAGCTCCCATACCCAGCTATGGAGGCAATCGAATAAGAGTGAGAAAGGTACCATCTTTTTACTTTTGATTTAATTTATTTGTTACTTAACCAGTGTAAATCAATCGACAAACTTCTTTAGTACTTACTATGTGCCAGGCCATATACTGACCTCTGGGAATACAAAGAGAAAAGTGAACCAGTTCCTGATCTCAAGAAAATTACATTCTATTGCAGAAAATACCTTGCATGCATATATAAGTGCATGCAAAATAAATATAAAGGAATTGGGGGGAAGATTTTAATATCTGGGAAATCAGGAAAGGCTTCACATAGATGCACCTTGAGATGGATCCAAGAATATGAGGAAAATGTGCATCACAGGCCTTTGTTTCACACAGCTAACTTAGGGTTAAAAATCCCCAGGATACTCTCAGGCTTAGCATGCAAATGAATCTGACCCAGAATTTAAGTGGCTGAAATAATGATAGTGGCCTCTCCTACCTGGCCACCAAGCTTAGCTTTGCCAAGCATGGGTGTCTAGCAATAAGTTTCCCAGGATTTAATCACCTTCCAGAAGAGTCTGGTTATTTTCAGGAGAAGAGAAGTAGTTATGCTTACTTGAGGTCTCAATAGATTATTTTTCATATATGAGAAACCTGAGGAAGTCTCTAGAAAGATGGAAGTAGAGCTGATAGAGAAGCATGGCCAGACAGAAACACAAAGGAGTGGGGAGGGGGATATGGGGGGGGGTTGTTAGATAGTATTGGGAAATTTTTCTAGTTCACATTTAGTGTGTGAAATGTTCCCACATGGAACTTTGAGAGGTTGAAACTTGATCCAGCACCACCTGTTTTGCTATGGCGTTCTTGGGAGTAAGGGTATTGAAGTGTGCTTGATTTCTTCCTGTAGCTAATGTTTAAAAGCTGATAGTCCAAACTAAATGCCAAGCTAAGAGCCTTAATGAGTAATGGGCCCCTCCCAGTATTAGAAAATGGAAATGGAAGGGACCTGGAGCCAACCTAGAGAAGACTTGCCTGGAATAACAAATAGTCACTTGGGAAGGGACAAATTTCCAACATGCCCCTCCCTTTTGTTTTTCTTTACTAAAAGTCTGTTTGTCAGTATCTCTGAGTAACCTATTTGGATCTGGGGGGTGGGGTGTGGAGACAGAGCACAACCTGCTTCACTTTCCACAGATAGGTTTAAGGTTCCAAATTATACTTGAGATCAAAACCATGAAAAGGCAATCTCCAGCATTCCCCTGTGGCCAACACCAGTTCCACCAGGACACTCCTGCTCACTCTCTCCTTCTTGTCTCCAAACTGCAGTAAACAATGCTTTGAAGCACTGATGTTAATGTCAGGCTCCATGTCTGACTCACTTCTAATTGAATGTTTAAAACCATCATTAGTATTATTATTATTAGAACTTAGCTCTAATCTTTACCTAGCTTATTGTAACTCATTGTCACACTGCTACTTTGGAAGCCTGATGACTTCACTGATGGTAATATTCATTGCCATCCACCATATACCCACAATTCCCATCCTGGGCATTTAATTCTTGCCCTTGGTTTTCATTAGCTACTATAGAGGACCAAATTGGTACTTGGAGAGTTTTCATTATTTTAGTATCTCAGAGTTACCAGGGTCTTTCTTGGGCTATCATTATGTTAGCTTTCATTCCCATTACATTTGTATATGGAGATGGTAGCATGGGTCAATGGGAAATCAGAAATGGTTTGGATCTGGAGTTGAAGACTTGGAGAAAAATTCTGACTTTTGGACATAGTGACCTTAGGCAAGTAACTTAACCTCTCTGGTTCTCAGTTTCCTCGCCTATCAAATGAAGAGGTTTGAATGCATGGCATCTAACTCCCCTTCCTCTTATAGATATATGATCCTACAGTCAAGGGAAGGGAACAGAGGTGAAGAAGGTTATCTTAAAAAGGGGAAAGGCTAAAGCCAGCAAGATAACCCAAGATACTATTAGAATAATCCAAGAAACAAGGGCCCAAATAAAGGGTGTGAAAGTAAGAATGAAGAGAAAAGGGAAGATCAAGAGGTAAACTGGGGATTGGGGGTAATTGGAATTGACAGGACTTAGTGAATGTCCTCCAAGGAATGGGGACCTTGGGTGAGAGGCACAAAGAAATGGAAGACTGTGGGTGGCGATTTACTGCCATGGGATGCTCAGGAAGCAAGTGTCTGAAACAACTATAACAATAGAGAGGCCTGTGGTCCCATGGTGGTGGATGCAGAATCTAACAGAGTATCTCCCAAGCTGATGTTCACTCCCTGCTCATTCTCATGGGCATGAAAGAGATGGGTGTGAGGAATCTGGAAAGTCCTTCAAATAGTCAGGAAGCCTTGGGAGAGAAGCTGAAAACCAGAGGGTCAGAGATGGAGTTGTTGCCAATGGTGTTTTCATCTGAGTCAGAAGCTTTAAAAGAGAAAGACATATGTAGGAAGGGCATGACTACTTAAGAAGGTGATGTCTGGGAGCAGGGTTGATATTTCTGGACCCAAATGGGAAAAAAATGGGATATCTATAGTGTAGGAAGAAGCAGATATGTCCAGAAATTCACAGGGGATACTATCCAGGAAAAGACACCAACACAAGCAAAGGTGTTAAATGTTAGAAATTCTACCAAGAAGGCTACCAATAAAAGTGAAGGGTAACTTATTTGTAGTAAGAGTGAGCTAGCTAGATGATAGAAAGGGGTGTGTGTGTGTGTGTGTGTGTGTGTGTGTGTGTGTGTGTGTGTGTGCTATACTGAAATACCGTGTAGGATCAAAAGAGGCAAGGGCTGCTGCCACTCTAATGGCTGGGATGCTATTTGTATTCAGTCAATGGGCACTAATTAAGTACCTATTATTTTCCAGGCATTATACTAAGCCCTGGAGATGGAGCAGGGGAGCCAACTTTTATTTTGCTTCTGTGCTTTCTGTCAAAATCTCTGAACTGCAAATTTTGGGACAGAAATGGCTAATAGGGAATTTATAGCCAAGAGAATTGAGGAAATAGTAAGAAAACCCTTAGCTTCTCTGATGGACTCAAGCTACTTTGGATAGCGTCAGGGACAGAAAGAAAGCATGGCATTGGTTACTGAACTATTGTCAGTCTGTTCTGATAGGCAACATAGAAAAGAAAAGGAAGAGAGAAAGGTCAAAGATTCTGATTTTCATAAAGAATTCAACCTCATTATCACAAAATTGATTCAGATAAGATCAAGAGAGGTGAATGTCCAGGCCTAGGCTGGGGAGAGTTCTACTGAGCTCTCTCTGGGTTAAATCTCTGTTGGATCATTGAGTTTAGTTCTCATATAAAAGACATTTCTACAGAATGTGTCCAGAAGGCTGCAGCCAGGATGAAGAGGGTCTTGTGGTCCTGCCACATAATGATCTGTCCAAGGGGCAGATACAATATATGAAGGATTGTCACATAAAAGAATAATTAATGTCACTTTCCTTGGCCCCAGATCTAAGAGCAAAGGGTCCAAGTTGCAAATTGACGAGTTGAGGATTGAGTTTAGAAACAATTGGGGCGGCTAGGTAGAGCAGTGACTAGAGCACCTGCCCTGGAGTCAGGAGGACCTGAGTTCAAATATGGCCTCAGACACTTAACACAAACACTAGCCGTGTGACCTTGGGCAAGTCACTTAACCCCAACTACCCTCCAAAAAGCAAAAAAAAAAAGGAGTTTAGAAACAATTTCTTAACAACATAAGTGATCTAGACTGGAATGAGCTGCCATGGCAATCACTCCCCTTTCACAAGAAGTCTTCACATGGATACCATTTGTGGGGGGAGGGGAAAGGATTTTGTACTTGAGAGTCCTGGTTATCTATAGATTGGACCAGATGGCCTTTGAAGTATGAAGAAGCTTGAAAACTCAATTAGTGCCAAGATCTGCCTAGCATGCTGGTCGGAAGGGACTTGTGTAGCTGGCATCTCTCCAAGTGATACCTTCTCAACTGCTTTGGACAGGGACAGAGAATGATGAAGGGTCCCTGAGGGGCTTTGACATTGGATTCATGTCAGTCCATCAAGCATTTACTGAGCATCTTCCATATTCATGCATCATGCCATTCCTGGCTCCTTTGAGGGATGAAGAGACGTATGAGCATATTTCTTGTCTTCAAACAACTTCTGATCTAGTGGGGAGATAAGGGAGGTCAGTACAATCTGAGACAGACTGGGAATAATGACATGGGAGACAAATTAGCAAAGTGCTCTAAGAACTTTGAGACAAAGGGAAAGAGAAGGAATCAAAGGAGGTTTCCTAGAGGGAGGGCCTTTGAACTGATGCTTTAGGACCAGACTGGATTGTCAAAGGTGGAAATGTGTACTAAGCAGTTGATGGGGTGAGTGGGGACCAGATCAGTGTTGACTGAACCCCACTTTGTAGCAGCTACAAAGAAAGCACATTACTCAGAGATGTGGAGAGAAGAATGAATCTACTCTGTTAACATAAACCCAACCCTGTTGGGGTCATTTATTCATTTGTATCAAGGCATTAGCCTGAGGTTCTTCCCATGGAGTTGGGCTCTATAGGAAGGGAACTGCATGCCCACTGACCATCTACTAAAGGACATGCTTGATCAGAGGCTTCTGGGAAGGTCTTTTCTACCTGAGGGAAGGGTGGGCAAGGTCTGACCCTAGGAGAGTTGGTGGCCAAGTCAGGAAGAACTGCTCACTTCATGAGCCATGAGGCAACCTTTTGAGACAAACTCTACTGTGATTCAGTCCCAGGGGCCAAGAAAACAGAAGCCATCTCTTGTCACTCCTCATGGTGCAGAAGGGTGACCTCATGTCTGTTTGT
>WOXC01009014.1:0-162500 GCA_011680675.1 Gymnobelideus leadbeateri | reverse complement strand
GAAAGAAGAAGAATAGACAGCAGCAACATCCTCCTGACAGCTTGCAGGCCCCCAGCATCTATGTCCTCACACACTCCTTTATGGAGGGAAGCTTACGTTGTAGCTTGACAGGCTTGCTTGGTCTCAAAGCCACACAAGTCCAGTTCCTATTCTACTCCTTGCCCCTCAAAGGCTTCCCTATGGACTCCTGCCCTACCATGGCTTAGGATGGATGCCCACTCCTGGACCTCCTAAACCAGTGGTCCAATGCCTGGCACCCTGAGGCCCTGCCCTGAGTCTAGGGAGAAGATTTGCTGCACAGAAGTGGGAAATTTGAGAAAGAAAAGACTTCACAGGGACCAGAGGCCTCCTGCCTCCACCAGAGTTCCCTCCTCTCCTAGGGTCAGCTTTGGCCCATGTCTAGCTCAGCTGTCTAGGGACATTTTTGCATATTTATTATATTCAGAAAATCATTCCTGCCCAGGCGATGGGCAAGCCTTTCTCAGAGCTGCCCAGATGCAGCCAGGACAGCAGTCATACTGCCCCCTTCTTTGGGCCAAGCCTAGGCTTTCCCATCACTGTGAGGAAGGACTCATGCCAGGGGAAGGACCAAGTGCCCTGACCAGCAGCTTCCCAGAATGAGGCACCAGTGCTGAGAGAGGAGTGAAGGGCCCCCAGGCACAGAATGAGGCAGGGTCCAGCCCGCCACAGTGACCAGGCCCTCACATATGTCACTCTGGCTGCAGCTGTTCTTGGTACCACCTGTCAGAGTGCATGAACAGCTTTCATACATCAACTGGCATCAGGGTCAAACCTCCTGAAATAGATGGTCCCCATCTCTCTCCCACTCTGGCCCCATCCAACCTCATCATCATCCTGCAACCAGAAACTAGGACTCCTGCCCATCCCTCAGGAGATTCAGGTGTGCCTACTCCTCTGTCCTGCTGGCTCCCCTGTGCTCTGAATGCCACCTTTGGGGCTGGCACAGCACTGTGGGAGTTGGCATCTCAATGAATGTGCCTGCGCCAAGGAGGCAGTTTCCCGGGTAACAGAAATGTCGAGCAGCCCCCATGAAGATGTTTGTTCCCTGTCTCCTTCTCCTGCCCCTATGAGCTCGACAATTTTCATGATGCAAGAGGCCTATAAAAAGATCTAGCTCCAGACGCCCCTCCCCCTCCCCGCCCGGACCTGCAGGACCAGAGCAGGGACCACCAGCCCAGCCTGAGCCCCGCCCTTCCTGGTGGTGGGACAGCCTGGCTGCAGCCGGTGGATTTCCCACTTGCTCCATAAGTTCTGCCCTTGATAGAATATTTAGGCAACAGATGGTGTAGCCTCTTCTCTGTTGTTTTTGGGGAAAACAAGGCCCAGAGAAGAGCAGCTTATCTCCCCAGGCAGTTATCGAGGAGCTGAGATTGGACCCACCATTGTCTCACATCCCACCTCTGTCACTTACTAGCTCTGTGGCTATGGGCCAGTCACTTAACCTCTGAGACTTGGTTTACTTGCCTATAAAATGGGAATGGTGATAATGTAGGCAAAGTTCTTAGCAAACTCTAAAGCTCACCAATCAAACTGCTCTCATTAACATCCCTCCCAGGGGAGGTGCTGGGCATGGACACTGAGGGCTCAGGGACTCTGTCAGTGGCTTTTTTTAGAACCCTTTTAAAGCCTCTTTTCAAGCCTTTCTGTTCTTTTCTCATGCATTTTTATCTTCTCCACCCTCCTTTACCTCCTATCACATGGAAGAGGCAGCACCTTGGCCTCAGGAGGGCTGGGCTCAGTATGGACAAACGCCTCGATTCATCTGTGCCTTATGCCCCCAGGTGCAACATGAGGCCAGTGTCCCTGAGCACAGAAACCACCGGAGCATGAGAGGACTACAGGGCACCTCTCAAGCTCCCAAGGGTAGAGGGAGAAGCCTGAGCCTTATCGGCAGCCCAGCACCCCAGCTCTCAGGACAGCTCCCTTCTATGAGGATCAAGAAGTATTTTAGAATACCAAGACCCAGGGAAGCAGCAGGCTGGGGATTTCAGCCTTGCTCAGGCCACTGGTGCCCCAGGGAGGAGGATGGTCAAGGAGCCTTTGACTCCAGTCTTTAAAAACAAAAGAAAAGGAGCAAAATCACTCCTCTTCTCAAAAACAAATACTAAAAATGAAATTAAAAGGCAAAGAACAGGAGTCTGAGGCAAAACCTTCTCTTTCTTCTCTTTCTCCTCCCCCTTCCTCCTCTTCCCCTTTTCTCCTCCTCCTCCTCTTCCTCTTCCTCCTCTTCCCCCTCCTCCTCTTTTCTCATCTCCCCAGAGATTGGGACTCTGACAGGAGCCATGAACAGAAGGAGATGCTGGAGGCTTTGGTCTTTCTGGATGATTTTATTTTTCCTTCTAAAAAGTGTGAGTCCTCTCATGGGGGTCATAGAATTTAAGATATGGAAAGGGTCTCAGTATCCTTTTGTCTAAACCATCTCCCAAAGGAATTTCCACTACATCATACCCAGCAAGGAGTTGTTTAACCTCTTCATAGGCCAAAAGAATAGGGGCAGGGCTGGGGTCTTCAGCAGCTCTGAAAAGTTTAACCAGGACACTTTGGGCCCCAGGTGATTACCTTCATCTATAGCCAGTGCTAATTGATAGTATTCTACATGGAGATGGAGAGGCCCACTGAAACCTAGATTTATGCAGGAAGGAGGGGAAGGTACAAGTCTGGGACAGACCAAGCAGAAATGGGAAGAGATGCCTGCAGGAAAAAGAACTGGGGGGCTCTTATTTGGTTGATTGGTTTGAAGATTTAGAGGATATAATTAGAGGAAATAAAGAAAAAAGGCATTGAAAGGACTTTAAGGGGATCATTTAACAAATTCAAACAAATAACAGTCTACAAGTGGACCCCCAATCTCTAAGAGGAGGAGGAGGAAGAGAGAAGAGAAGAGAGAGGAGGAGAGAGAGGAGGAGAAAGGGAGGAATAGGAAGAGGAGGAAGAAGAGGAAGAGGAAGGAAGTAGGTTTTGCCTCAGTCTCTTGTTCTTTACCCTATTAATTTTTAAGTGTTTGTTTTTGAGGGGAGGAGCAATTCTGTTCCTTTCTTGTTTAAAAAAAAAAAAAACATCCCCCTTTTCTTTTTATCCACTTCCTTTTCTATCACTCCCCCTGCTGAAAGCACCTTATAAGATTAATCTCCAAGAACCTGTTGCCCAAATAATTGAATCAATCTTATTTCTTCTCTTTGACTGTAGCTCTGTCCCTTTTATTACTGTCTCTATCTCTGCATTTCTGCCTCCACCTCTTTCTATTTCTGTCTTTCTTTGTTTCTGTCCCTCAAAAGTGACTGATTCTTTTACGTATAAGCTAGTGCTGCCTCTTGGAAGATCTATTAACCAGCTAATGCCCTCCATCAAACAACCCCTAAGGTTTACCAGAACTTGATTTGTCTTATGTTGTCCTCACATGGAGACTCCCATAGATGAAAGTATTCACTAAAATTCTTCATAATTTTGAATTCCCCCATGATAAAGCATTCCATTGGGAAGAACTGAGGCTTAACTGTTCTAAGATCAATATTGATCAATTCACATAGAAGGGAAGTAGTAAATCCAAGCTGCTTTGGGAGAAGAGTCTGGTAGTTACAGCTGAACTAGGCATGAAGGGAGAAGGGGAGGGAAAACAAAGGACCCAGTGCTGTGGGCCAAGGCAGTCAAGGGGCTGCCCCAAGTAGTGGCCAAACTGACAGAGGAGGATATAGGGAAGCATTAAGAGACATTTTAGTAGGAGCAGCACCAAGTGAGTGCAGAGCAGATGAGGCAAACTGTCCAGTAACTGGAAAGAAAGAACTGGGACACAAGCCAGGGTGGGAAGCAGGACTCCAGTGGTCAAGCTAGTGCAGATGGAGATGTAGCAATTCACATGCTTGTGGACTTGTCCCGTGTGGTCAACCCTGATAACAATTTACCTCACCTAAAGGTGACCAAAGACAGCATGTTTGCCCCACACATCCCTAAGCACCAAGAGGGAGATGGCCACTTTGTTGCAAAAAATTTTACCATTTTGGACTGGGCTCTGAAAACTAAATGCCTTCTACCTTTGCTTCCACAACTGTATGAGCCTATTCTCCCCTAGAGAATGGTCCTTCTCTCACTCTCTGGTCAGAAGTGTAATCATCCCAATATACACCATGCTCCATGAAACACTCAGACTTGACTTGTCTCAGGGATGGGCTCAGTTGATATATAGATTTTCCACAACTATTTCTCATGGTATCTCATAATCCACAGTCAAGGCTCAAGGCTACAGCACCATTTTCTGTTGCACAACTATTGTGTTGATTGGCCCCTTCCATGCTTTTCCAAGGGTGTTGAATCCCTGAATGAACAGGTCATTGTTAGCAGAAGAAAAAGCATCATTTGTTTGACTCATCACTGGTTGTGTGGCAGATGTTCTGCTGTTGAAAATTCCACAGATGGATTCCCTTATGTCCTGAGGCTGTCCATGAAGTCAATAGAGCCTGTTGTGGTTTATTGAAAAACAAGGATAAAGGCAGAGATTGCATGATTAAACACCCAGAGACTATGAAAACCAGGGGTGAATAGCTAACATACAATGAGACAGAGACAGAGACCCAGAAAGATGTTGACTTTCTAGAGAACATTGTCTAATGCAATGATATTTTATTAAGATAAATGCAAAGTCCTGCTCTTAGGTTCAAAAAGATGAACTTTGCTGCCTCAGTCTGGGAGCTGCCTCACAGGAATCTGAATCTAGAAGTTTCTTATGGGGGCACCACACCTGCCTTTCTTCTCAGATGCTGCCTGTTTTTTGAAGAAGGAAGTTAAGGCATGGGATGTTTCCTGCCCCATGTCCTACTTGGTTATCACCACCAATCAGTTACTTGGATGGCCTATGGAGAGATTTCTTGTTTATTATCCCATGAAGTTTACCTGCCAGGAAAGTTTAAACTACAGAGTCAGAAAGAAAGGCCCTGTGTATAAGGACCCTCTGGGAGAAAGGAATTTTCCTAGACTTTCAGGATGCTGCCACAATAGCAACTCTTAGTTTAATTACCTTTGTGGTGGTAGTCAGGGAAGAGGGTCTCTGCAGGAAGCTGATGGGGAACTGAAAGTTCCATGTGTCTCCTGTGTACCTGTGAGATATTTGCATCTTTTTCATTTCCATGGGAGTGGAATAAAGGGGATTCTGGCTGGCACTTAGGACCTGGAGTGATTGACTGTGACCAGGAAGTTGTATCACCAGAATTTGGGGAAGTCTAGAAAGAACTATCCATAGAATCTAGTAAAAGGTTTTCCTCAAACAAGCGGATGAGTTAAAAGAAGTAACAATGTGTTCATCAAAGCTGGCCTGACTTTGAGTCCCTTGTCATCTTCGCTCCTTCCATTTTTCCTCTAATACCTCACCATGTTGGATGGAAGGTGCCTAGGGGGTCTCATAAGCTCTACCCCCCACCATTACATATGCTCTGAAAATAGTCACAGCAATGCAACATCAATCCAAGGACAGAAAAGCTCAGCATTAGAGATTTGATCAGGAACAGAGGAATTGTTCAGCAGTGACAACTCAAGGGCACCAAACAGATTGAAGAAAATCTTCCCTCAGACTTAGAAGTCGTAAGTACAAGTCATTCACATCTGATTTAAAGGTTCTCAAGGAATTTTGAGGGACGGGTCAGAGAAGCTTTATCTCCACTTTACAGGTGGAAAAACTGAGGCTTTGAAGGTGAGGGCGACTTGCCATGATCACAAAGCGCATAGTAGGCTGGTGTTCCCATAGAAAGAATTGTGTTTGAACATTGAACATTTCAATTAAAGACTGAGAACAAGGCATGGCTGGTTTGGTCACCAGTTTTCAGATGATGAAAGAATGGTCAGGAGAGGTAAGACATCAGGTAACAGAGCATCCAGAAATACCTTCCCGACAGGCTTGAATATTGGATTTCATGTGATTCTGTGTGATGGAGATAAGTAAAAGGGTTACATATGGTTTTTAAAAATTAGCTCCTAACTTGCAAAATGGAGGAGACACGGTACAGTAAAGGACCCCAAGCTCAAACTGACTTACACAATGTGATATGGAGGCTAATGCAGCTCGGGGGCGCCACAGTACATAGAGCTCTGGGCCAGGAGTCAGGAGACTGAGATTCCAGTTCAGACTTCAGACAGGTGAGGTCTGACAGGTGACCTTCACCAGTGCATGCAGCTGTCTGCCTCAATTTCCCCATCTGAAAAATAGGGATAATAACAGCAAAGTTGTGAGAGACAATTGAGATCCTATTTGTAAAGTGCTTTGCAAATTTTAAAGCATCTTATAAATACTAGCTTTTATTAGTATAAATAATTCTGTTTTGGACTATTTTAAGAGAGGCATGATGGCCATGACCCTCTGTCCGTTTCCCCTCACCAAGGTTACCCTGTGACTACTTTTATGTAATTTGTCCACACAGACCATATATACATATATAATACAAGGCTCTGTGAGTGTGTGGGAGTGTGTGTGGATGGATGAATGTATAGGGGTATATATGTGTGTGCCCACATTGTCACCCTTGTTTGAAGATGAGCTCCTGGAGGTCATAGATAGCTTCCCTTTTGTATTTGTATCCCCAGTGCCTGTCACACAGTAGGTGCTTAATACTTGACTGATTAGTCGAGTTCTACCTTTGTCAAACTACATCCAGATGAGAAAGTTCAATTCATCCTGCCACACTGGGCAAGAATGTGGTGTCCAGAGGCAGGACGGAGGGGGTGAAGGCACTCCAGACTGTGCCAAGTGACGATTCATACAGGACTTGGTGATAGTGGGTCTCAAGAAGATAAGACTTTGGGAGGACATGAGCTATCTTCTGGAATAGAAAGATGGTCACATGGAAGAGTTAGTAAGCTTGATCTGCTTGTCCTGAAGGATTCAACTAGGAGCAGTGTTGGAGAATTCAGAGACAGAGAGAGAAGAGGGGAGAGGGAGATAAGAGGAGGTGGAGGAGGAGGATAGGGGGGAGAGACAGACAGACAGACAGACAGAGACAGAGAGACAGAGACAGAGACAGAGAGAGACAGAGAGAGAGGAGGGGGGGAAGAAAGAGAGAAAGAGAGGAGAGACAGAGACAGAGACAGACAGACAGAGACATACAGACAGACAGAGACAGAGAGAGAGACAGAGAGGAGAGAGAGAGAGAGAGAGAGAGAGAGAGAGAGAGAGAGAGAGAGAGAGAGAGAGAAGGGGGGAGAGATATTCAGTGAGAAAGAGGCAGAGAGACAGACAGATTTAGGCAAGATGGTGACAGAAAGTCCATAAGAAGCAGGTCTTCCAAAAGCTGTGTGGGCCCCCATGAGGAGGACTGAGCTTCCTTCCTGGCACACAAAGGGCCTCATGGTGGAGATGTTGTAGGGAGAATTCTTGCCCAGATCTGGATTTGATTTGATGGCCACCATGGCCCCTTCAAACTGAGATGCTGTGAAGTGTCTGATGCAGAATTTGAATCCAGTCTCCTCTCCACTAGCTATGTTGCTTCTCAGTCTGAATTAACTAGAAACTAAACATCTAAGAGAAGAATGTTTTCATTATAAAAGATAATGTAAACAAATCAAAAACTTTTTTTCCAAGTGAGGTGTTTCATCTTTCATTGCCAAAGTCTGACCATGGTCGTTGCCCGGATGGGCAGGAGTGCCAGGCCATATGCTGACCCATGTGTGACTATGGCTGTGAGCCCATAGAAAGCCTAATGAATGTCTAAAGTAAGTCTATGACCTTGACCTCAGAGGGACTGTGAGATCTTGTCTCAGAGCATAGACTAAATATACTACAGCTTTTGTTCAGGTGTGTACTCCCTGGGCAAGAACCAAACTAAAACCATGAAAATCTATAAGCCCCCTTGGGACAATCAATGTCTAGTTGTATTGAGATATTTGGTTTTGCTTGTTTTTTTTTTTTCAAATGTTGCCACATTTTCCTTAAAGAGAGCCTTTGCCCTTCCCCCTACCCCAAACCTTGTCTGAGTTATGTCTTCATAGACGTGGCGGACCTGGCTGACATTGTTAAATATAATCAGAGACCTCTGACTATTCCATCCAAAAACCACTTTTCTTATCTCAGCCAACTGGCCTATCTGTGGTGTCCAAGCATCCTAGAAGAGAAAGCCTCTGCACAGCACAAGGAGGGCCCTGTTGGTGGCAGCACCTTTGCTACGGTTGCCATCTTACCCAGAAACAAGCCCGCCATGCTGCTAATTGGCTCTCCTGAGGGATTTGCATGCCGCTGCATGGGAAGTGTTATCATGAGAAGTGGATCGTTGTGGTAATTTGGGCCTTTGGGCATCTAGTGGGCCTATTGCCTTCTCAAGCTCCGGGGCGGGAGGGGGCGGGGGTGGGAGTCAATTCATCATCGGCCATCCTCTGTGGCGAGAACACACCCTCTGTGGGCAGAGGTGAGGCTAATGGACTTTCCCAGGGCATCTGAATTGCTTCGATAAATCACAGCTGTCATGCAGATTGTGCTCCTCATGTACCAGAACATAAGTTATCGCTAGTCTTTGCAGGGCCTGAGCCTTTCCAAGATGGGCATTTGTGTAAACGGTAATGCTCAGAGTTCATGGCCTGTGATGAAATTAGGAGGCTCTGAATGGCTTTCTTCTTTTCAGATAGAGCAGAGCCTCCCCATGATATCATTGTGGTTCCCCATTGGTTCCCTAGCCCTGTAGAATCATCATTTACTCCCTTAGCAACGAGAGCCCCCTTTTGCCATCTTCCCCAGGAAGCTGTTGGGCATTTACGAACAACGTTGCCATTCCTTTTCCTGTTGTTTAAAAAAAAATACTTTCCTTTTTAATTGGCACAATAGTTCACTCTGAACAGAATGAATGAGATCAATAAACAGACCAGGTTTGTGTAATTGGACAAATGATGTTCTTGTCCCTGGTCATGTCTGCCAAAGCCCTTTAGCTTTGCTCTTTCACATTCATTTCAAAAGAGGGGCAGGGAGTGTCCGTCGCAGGATGGCCACCCCTCTCCTTAGCTGACGACTTTCTATCTCCAGGCAGTTGACACTGGCCAGACCAAGGGGTTCTGGGCTCCACTGTTCAGGGACAGAACAACCTTTCTGTTCAAATCCTGCTGTAACTGGCTATCTAAATTCTCCTCTCAGGGAGCCACGACTGTGCTTTGGAGAAGGTGACCCACTTGGTGATTGCATTTTCATTCTATTTACCTTAATAACTATGTGCTTCCCAGGAAAGAGATCGTCCATTGCCAAGCTCTTTTCTACCCAGATGACTGGTGATTCTTAGCACCCCAGGCCGTTGGAAAGCATCTCATTTGTCACCTTGTGGTACCTGTCATGTAACTTGGTGATGTCAGTATTAATTGGAGCCACACTGTCTCTGCTTGACATGAACAGCTTCCCTTCATTCTGGGATTGGACAGGGGGTGGCTGGCTTCCAGGCTTCTGTTACTCACTGGATGCTTCCCCCACATGTCTCACCTGATCCCTGGATCTGACCTGGGAATCTTACAGGCTTTGTTCATAGGACACACACACAGCAACAGTTTTCACCAAAGAGGAAAAATTCTAAAGGTGAACTCAGCAGTAAATTAAATGTCTATTGTCCAGGGACCAAGCTAGTCAAGGCGAGGGGAGGGTATTACCTGATTTATTGAAGCTAGAGGTGAGAGGAGGTCTGCCGAGTGTGGAAGGGCCATCCATGGTACACATCTCAGATCCCCAAAGGAATAGACATTTCTCAAGCACCTGCTCTGTGCCCAAATCTGTGTTCTAAGCAGTGGGGATCCAAGGACAGATCACTGAAAGATATGTTCCTCAATTCTTTGGAAGATGATCAGTGTGGGCACAGCTTCCTCTGAGGTTAAAGCCAGGTTTCACCTGGTGTCCACATGTCTGCTAGTGACCTCTCCCATCCCACTAAGACTGGTCCCCAGAAGTCCAAAAGGGGCCTTGCTGTGTGACCAGACCTGCTGGTAAAACCTTCCAGAATGTGTGTTTACTTCATTCTGTGCTTTTTTTCGTCATAATTCTCAGCTTATGTTCAGTGGATTCATTTGAATAATGCCATGATTCCTCTCTTAAAATGCCTAATAAGTTTAAATGTAAGTGAGTCTGGAGAAGAGGCTAAGGTTCCCCTTATTGGATCAACAAGTTATGGGAGGTCTATTGGAAAAGAGGAAGTGATTGGGAAAGCTTTGACGGAAGCATCATTGATGGTACTCTGGCTGTCCTTGTCCGCCAACCTGGCTGTGCTTAAGAACTAAGTAAAACAGAAACAAATAGAAAGGCATTTGATGCAGATGGGAGGCACCAGGAACAGTTCACAATGGTCATCTGAGCACAAGCCTAGAGAAGTTAGCAAGTTCTGGTCAAGGAGATGATGGCTGGGGGTGAGGTTCTTTGGCCAAGACACCCCATGGATCTTTTGCCAATGAAAGGCTCTGGTTTCCCCACTCTGGGCCTCCTTCTGCCACTGCAGATCCCAGCCCATGGGATCCCTTTCATCATCCCTGTGCAGTGAAGATGAGGATTTGATGCCCAGCAGCCAATCTGCTAACAAGCCTAGCTGCTGAAGAGTCTACCATTTGTCCTATATTTGGACCCACCCTCAGACAAGACTTAACATAGCTTGCCTTACATGCACAGTGTCTAAAAGCTCAGGATTATGGCCATATCTAAATTCACATCTGAATTAGACTGTATTGCAAGTGCCCTAGAAAACAAAGGAAAATGTCAAACGGGGTCAGCCCTGGATAGAATCCTCCCAGCTCTTCAGCATGTGGCTAGAAAGGAGGCAAGGGGAGGGGGGAGGGGGAGTCCTTAGTTTTTAGAAGAATAGCAATAGTTATTAACTCTTGGTACTTGAAGTGTGAAATCCTTGGCAAATAGTCAACATGTCAACAGCACTGGAGGCCTCACATTGGTACCTCTATTTATGTTCTCCCCATGAGTAACCAGAAGACAGAAGGAAGTTGAAGCTGAATGGGAAGATGTACAAGCCCATCTCTTTGAAGAGTGGCAGGAAGAGAGAACAGAAACAAGGAGCCTTCTAACCTGGAGCCATTGGCCATGCCTCACTGCCGGGATCATGGGATAATGCCATGTGGAAGATAACAGTGTCACCAAGGACCTATCAAAGTCCATTAAACCAAATCAATGTTACCTTGAGGGCTGGTGACCAATGCTCCAGTGGCAGGGGGGGTAAGAATGGCACTGAAATACACACTTAAAGCCCAAAGAAGACAGGTGGGAGGCTGATTTTCTGTTCCTGAGATCCCCGAATGTCCTCAGACCATTAGGAGAGGTCATCTTGTGGGTTCCCCAGCAGGGGAACAAAGCCTTGCTCAGTAGCCTATTCCCAACTTGGAAGCCAGAAAACACTGAGCTTCAGGGAGCAGACTTGCCTGGTCCCAGGGACGCTAGGATTTGGTGAGGATTTTGTCTTTTTGACCAAGAAGCAGGAGTGCCTGCCCCACTTCTCACAGTAGGTTTACAAGTTCCTAGACCGGCCCCCATTCCACTCTGGCTATCCTTCCCCAGAGAGCTGTGTTTCTAACTCCACAATCAGAGTTGACTTCTTCCAAAGGAATGGGGGAACATGAGCAGGGTACTGGATCCAGCATCTCCTTGGTCAATCACCATCCGAGAGTCTGTGTGTTCCCTCCCTGTGCGCTGCAAGGGTCCACGGAGGTCCGAGCAACCCTTCAGGAAAGAAGTTCTGTCTGTCACCAGGCCCCTCCTATAGACCTGCCCAGCTGGAGAGCCTGTGAGAGTGCAGTGGCCCTTCTGTGCCAGGACCAGGCTTTAGGGAAGGACTTACCCACTGAAGAGCAGAGGACAAGTCCCCCCTGGAAGGCCTCTGGAACAGAGGGCCAAGGAACAGCAAGAGACTCCCCAGGTAAACCACTTCACCTCAGCCTCAGCTTCCTCCACCCTAAACTAGAGATGACAGCACCTCGCTCCCAGGGGTCTTGGGGAGATAAATGAGGGGATGTTTGTGAAGCTGCAAAGTGCCCTGGTGGTGCTGGTAATAGTAATGGGAAGTCATCACCTCCTCACCCGGCTTCTTTCTGCCTGAGAGAGCTCCTGCATTGCTTGCTGGCCTTCAGGCATTGGGCCACACTCTGGGGAAGTCAGGGTGTAAGCCAGGTTGCCCCACCTGCACTGACTTCCAGCAGTGGTGTCTGCCCGGTCTCCAGCTCTAAAAGGTCCAACTCAAAAACCAAGATTCCACAAGACTCCCCAGCTTTTCATTTCACATTTCCATCTTGGCCTACCCCCAGCACCCAGTTATCTTTTCTCTCACCTCCACGCCTTTGCACAGATGAGCACCCAGGAAAAAGGCCTACTTCCTCTGTTCCAATCCTCCCATGACTTGGACACTTCTCAGTCAGTGATGCACCCATTGAAATCTGCTGAGGGAATCACTGGGCAGCTTCTTTGCCCAGTGTCTGCAGGGGAGCAGACCAGAGCCAGCCAATCTTGTGGTATGAGACAGAAAAGGGAGGGCGTGTTCCAGGGAGGACTCAGCCTAGGCTAGAGAACATGAATCAGACATGGACCCAGAGGGCTGTGGTTTCCCCCAGTGGTGCTGGGCAGGTCCTGAATTCACGAGGAGGAAGAGGCCATTTGGGCCAGGAGTGAGTGAGTGATGGTAGCACAGAGGGTGGAGGTATGGAGACAGGGTGGGCATAGCTCAGGGTTAATTGTAAGGTAATGTTTGGGGAAAAGGAAACTTGGGACACCTGTCTTTCTTTTTTTATTTTTTAAAAGCAATTGGGGTTAAGTAACTTGCTCAAGGTTACACGGCTAGTCATTGTTTATGCGTGGGTGCTCATTTTCTGAGGCCGGATCTGATCTCGGGTCATCCCAACTCCGAGGCCGGCGCTCTTACTCATTGTGCCACCTAGCCACCCCTTTAGGGAAATTGGGGTTAAGTAACTTGCCCAAGGTTACACGGCTAGGTTTTTGTTTGTGTGGATTAAGTGTCGGAGGCCGGCTCCGAACTCAGGTCCTTCTGACTCCAGGGCCGGCGCTCTATTCACTGCACCACCTAGCCGCCCCAACACCTGTCTTTCTATATGTTTCTATAGATAAGTGTTCAGTGAGGCTTGAGGCATGTGGCCCAGACTTCATCAAATAGGTCTTGACTGACTGGGTGGGAGCAAGGCCCCATTTCATCCACTTTCTTCCCTCCAGCTTTGCTTTGGCCCTTCCATCCCAACCCACTGAGGCATCTACCTTCCTTTGAAGCATGCTGTGACTTGTTTCTGTCCCCTAGAGCTGCATTTTTATTGTAACATAGACCACATCCTCTTATTCCGATAGACAGTGTTGCACAAGCTGACAAACCATGCTGTTACTTCTGAGGCTAAGGATGGTTCATCACGTTGGAGCATTCTAGTGTGCTGAGGCCCCACAGCAGGTTCACTCATTCCATAACTGTTGAATGTTTTGGTTGTTTCCAGGGTTTGGGCAATCACAAATGTTGTTTAGTCATTTCAGGCAAGTACAACTCTTCTTTATTCATTTTTGGGAGTTTTCTAAGGAAAGATCCTGCCATGGTTTGGCATTTCCTTCTCAAACTCATTTTACAGATAAGGAAACTGTACAAACAGAATGAAGTGACTTGCCCAGGGTCACACAGCTAGCAAGTGTGTGAGGCCAGATTTGAACTCATGGAGTCTTCCTAACTCTAGTCCCAGTGATCTCTGCACTATAGCACCCCCTAGCTGCCCCAATGACAAAGGAGTCTACTTTTCCCCCCATATATTCACAATAATGGCATTGAACCAAAGGGTACCATTATCCCACAGAAAGACTGTTAGGTCTACCACGAGGGCCTTCTGTGCCTGCTTCTCCCCAGCCCTGCCAGCATCGAGTTGGTCAGTTTGATGAGGGAAGGCTGATGTTAGTGATTTTCATTTCATTTTCTGTGATTCTTAGGAATGGTATTCTTTTTTTTCAATTCATCAATTTCTATTTAATTTACTCTTTTGTGCATTATCTGTTTGTGTCTCTTGGCCATCCCCCTCTCCTCTAATGACTTCCATCTGCCCTGTATTTATCTTGTATGATATGATTTGTAAATCTTGTGTCCCCACTAGACCACAAGGTCCTCAAGGGCAGCTGCTGACTTTGCCTTTCTCCACATCCCCAGTGCCTAACACATAGTCGGTGCTTCATCAATGTTTCCTAATTGACTGATCCCCTGAAGAAGTTATCTGTTGTATCACCCGTGAGGTGCTTTCCATGACATCATAAGAATGAATGCTGAAGAGGGGCAGGGAGTCCAGTCCAGGTGGGGCCTTGGCACCTACTCTTCTCACCTCTGTCCCTCTCAAGCTTTGAGACCTGCCCTCTGAGCACAACATGGAGGGTCCAGGGGGCCTCCAATTCGCATAAACCAGAAGCCGTGCATGCCACTCCCATCCAGCCCTGTTCTCCCCACCATTCCCAGGTAGTGAAGTCAATAAGGAGAATTTTATCCCTTTGGTTTTCTATGAAAACATGCTGCTTTGATCAGAAAGATGAAGGGGAGACAAGAGACCCTCCCGCTCACATTCTCGCGTTCTTCTTGGGTAGGGATGGAAAGGCCCTTGCAGTTTCTCACTGCCTTCTTCAGAGCACACTATAAGTTCTGAAGGCAATGCCAGAGCCTCCTTTTCCTGGAGTAGCCAGACCTCCAATATGGCAGCAGGGTCAT
This sequence comes from Gymnobelideus leadbeateri, assembly GCA_011680675.1. NCBI lineage: Eukaryota > Metazoa > Chordata > Mammalia > Diprotodontia > Petauridae > Gymnobelideus > Gymnobelideus leadbeateri. The sequence continues at coordinate 147,822 of WOXC01009014.1, read as the reverse complement.
GGGATGGAGCGGGCATACTCCCCAAGCCTTGTGAAGTGTCTCCTATGGACAGGGCCCACCAAGCTGGGCAGTGGGGCTCCAAGGGAGACATGGCTCAGCCCTTGCCCTGAAGGGACTTGCAGACTAGGCTGGGTCCCAGGCAATAGTCACAACTCCACAGGAAGGAGCCTGTTTAGAGCCAACAGGGCAGAAAACTGAGTCGTTCAAGGAGGACTGAATGGAGGAGGGAGGAAAGAAGCTGGCCCCCAGGCCCAGTGCCTGGCCCTTCTGCCCTTGCTCCAGAACCTTTCTGGGCTTCATCCTAACCATTCTGATGTTTTACAGTATCTGACTGAGGCTGCCAACAAGCCCTATGGATTATTCATCTCCACAATATTCATCTCTAGTACCAGATGCTAGAGAATTCTGATGCCAAACCTCCATCACGCCCCTGCAGAGGGGCCTGGCTCTCTGTTCTTCTGCTGACCACCAGCCACTGAACAGATTCTGGGGGCAAGCTCAGTGGAAATAACAGCCTAGCCTTAGCCAAAGTTCACACAGACAGCCTGCAAATACCGCATGTCAGCTGTGCCTGCCTCCATCAAACCTCTCAGCCAATTTCACGAAATCAATAAATAAGTATTGATTGACTGACAGCTACGTAGTAGGTGTGGTGCTCGGTGCTAAGTTTGCAAGGTCCAGAGGGAAGTAATATCTTCTCACAGAAGTTTCCCCTTTCAGAGAACCCACACCCATGCATGGAATCTGTGGCTCACCCTGAGGCATCAAGGGAAGCTGGCCCTTGGCCTGCCTGTCTTCCTACAGGGTCTGCCTTTGGACACAAGCCCGTTTGAGATGAAGGAGGGGAAAGGCTGCTCAAGGATTGAGTACTCTCCACTAGGAAAAGTGGAGCTTTCAGTAGGAGAGGAAGGAGGTGGGATGGGGAGTCTTGCAGCTTTCCTGCCCTGTGCTCTCCCAGGGACTCGAATATCTGTACAGATCTTCCTCAGGCCACCTGGGTTACCATTAGCTGGAAGACCTCCATGGAGGCAGCTCAGAGAGGGTGTCTGATCAAGTCTTTGGGGTTCTGTTCCCACAGTTGACCAAAGTGGACACAAAAGCTTCCTCCCACCTGAAGCTACTAGGACTTGTGTGGTAGTTAGAGAAGGGCAAGGGCCGCATGGGAGGACAGACAGTAGGAGTGTCCTTCATGTGGTCAGTGACCACACAGACCACCAACTGGTTAAGAGTTCCCAGAGGGTCTTCCTCAGTAGGTATCAGAGTTTGGGACCTATGGAACAGTGCTCAAGAGATCTCCCACCCAGTCAAGCCTTGCCTAACCAGAAGGGGTGCTGTCCTGATCTCCTTCCCATAGATCCTGGCTTGAGCACAGGCCAACCTCTGTGGACATCTGCATAGAAAGAGATGTCCAAAGTTGGGGAGCCAACCGTCAGTTTCCTTTCCCCTCAGAGCCCAGGGTGGCCTGCTTCACAGAGAAGCCATTTTAATCAAACTAATATCCTTCAGCTTTGACCTGATCCACTGCCCAGTCTTTCATTCTGAATACAATCACACTAACTTCTAAAGCTGACAGCCCTTCTTTCTCTGATACAAACGGCAATGTACAAAAGTTAACCCCATTTAATTTTTCTTCGTGATGGGAAAAGAGGAGTTTTTCCACTGTCACATATTCAAAAAAGGTTGACTTAATTTTATTTGAGCTTTAAGGGAAAATCAGATGAAGCCAGCTGCGGCCGTTTTCTGCTCCGGGTATTACAGTTGTCTCCACAACTTTAAGGACTGTTTATCAACAATGTACTGGGGGCCACCATCCCTTCCCTTAGCCCCATTTTCATTAGGAGAGCTCCCACCTTGTTTCCTTTCTTGGCAGCCAATATTTCTATTCAACAAGTGCCCAGTTCTGCCAAAGTCAGGCACAGTAACCTGCTGGCAGGTGTCCATGAACACCACCTCCCTCCTGCTCGTCTAGAGTCAAACCATGCAGTTGTTTTGGAAGATTCTGGGGGTCTGGAGAGGGTCTACCCATACTGACAGTCAAGGGGAAGCTATCTATGTCTGTGAACCTCTTGCTCCAGAACCTTTCTGGGCTTCATCCTAACCATTCTGATGTTTTACAGTATCTGACTGAGGCTGCCAACAAGCCCTATGGATTATTCATCTCCACAATATAGACAGCTAGGAAGGATGAGTTCTGCTGACATAATGAGAGTTACAGGGAAAGCAAAGGGATTGAACTCCATGTCAGGCATGTGTGTTCCTAAGATGATTGTCTTGGCTCCAAAAATATGCTTTGGTTGGTCCTGTGGAGTCACAGTGGTTTGGAGAGTGGGAGCCCAGCAAAGAAAGCCAGCTTCTCTGTGTGTCAGATCCTTTCCTTGTAAGATAATACGTGCCTGGCCTTCCTTTTATTCTGAAGGTGAAAGGAATGAGGAGCTATCAATGGACATTCCTCAACAGGACTGTGAGAAGGGTCACTGGCAATCCCACCCTGAACCCAGGTCCATCTCAGAGTGCCGTGGCCTTGGAGCCTCCCCACCCGGTTCTTGCTGGCCCAGGCAGGATGTTCCTTCTTTCTGTGAAACTTCGTGGCCTCCTAGGAACAGCGGGAAGGACCCCCAAGCCTTTTGAGTTGCTTGTTTCCTCTGGGTGGCTGGGACTCTCCGACTGTTGAGGAAGCGAGAGGGGCCACCAAGGTTCAGAGAATTACCGCCGCTATCTGACAGCCTCCTCCTGCCTTCAGACGAATCCAATGGCGGCCTCCCTCCGAGGCTCTCATTGAAATTCAGGGCATGGTCTGCTCTGCTCATCGCTTAACAATGTGTCTCATGTTTGCCCTGATTTCGAAAATCCTCCTTTGGAGCCACGAGAACTCGGAGAGGGGGAGTGTAATTGTGATAAAGAGGTCGCGGAGCCCCTGTCCTGGGGCGTCGTTAGAGAGCGCCCCGTGTCTGGGGGTGCTCTCCCGAGACATCAAAGCAGCTTCTCAGAGGCCCCTCTGGGTAGTGCAGAGGCTTATGAGAGGGTTGCTGACCAGCCAGAGGAGAGGCAGTCCTGCTCCCTTCTCGGCGCCCATCCAGTGTGGTCCCTGGGCAGCGGGCACGGTCCCTCCTGCCCCAGGGTTCCCACCCTTAGCAGAAGGGCTTCATAAGAGAGACCCCAAAAAGGAGCCAGACTGGCAGCGAGGGTGGGCAAGGGAAAGTTTGCCTGGCAAAATGAGAGAAGCTAGCTCGGACCGCCCAGAAGAAAATTGAGAAGTCTTCCTGGGGGGATGCTCTTTCAAATGAATCTAACTTCACCTCCCTACACACACACACACACACACACACACACACACACACACACACACACAGAGTTCACACCACACACACCTCTCACACATCTAGCAGATGCATATTTGAGAGCTGAGCTGAGTTGTCTCAAGCTAGTGGGGGGTCTGACAGGCCAGAGGATTCTCAGCTCCCATAGGCATCATTTCTATGCTGTTCTCTTGGCTTTATGACATTAGATGCCACACACCCCAAGATCATTTATACAGGATTCATAAGACTCATTTGTCCCCCGTGGGAAAGATTCTTTTTTTTTTTTTTTAAAGCAATTGGGGTTAAGTAACTTGCTCAAGGTTACACGGCTAGTCATTATTTATGCATGGGTGCTCATTTTCTGAGGCCGGATCTGATCTCGGGTCATCCCAACTCCGAGGCCGGCGCTCTTACTCACTGCACCACCTAGCCGCCCCTTTAGGGCAATTGGGGTTAAGTAACTTGCCCAAGGTCACACGGCTAGGATTTTGTTTGTGTGGATTAAGTGTCGGAGGCAGGTTCCGAACTCAGGTCCTTCTGACACCAGGGCCATCGCTCTATTCACTGCGCCACCTAGCCGCCCCTAGGGAAAGATTCTTAATCTTTCCCTTTCAGTGACAGTCAGGAAACCCTTCTCTTGGTTCACTGATTAGGTCAGTCTCCAAAGGCAAAGGTTTGCCTGAATACCTGGTGACTGCTTGTTCTGGGGAGCTTCTAACCACTGATGCTTCCTTGACTAGCTTAATCTCTTTATTCTAGAGAAGGAAGGAGAGGTGAGTTCCAGCCCTTCCCCTACAGAGTGTGGCCACTGATGCCCTCTCCAGAATCAAAATTTGAAGGGGAAATGTCTTGAATTGGTGCATCTCATGTTTCTTTTGAGCTACTGCAATTGTGCTTTGTTCACAGTAGACAGCTCCTTCTTTGATGAGGGCACACCATGCTGGGCAGTCCTGTGTCCTGTCTTGAATGTCTCAAATCCATTCCAAAGTTCTTCAGAGAGACCTTGAGGGTGCCCTTGTGTCACTTCATCTGACCTCCATGTGAGCATCTAGCTTGTATGAGTTCTTCATATAACAGTCTTTTAGGTAAATGTGCTTTTGGCATTTGAACAATGTGGTCAGCTCATTGGACATGCACTCTCTTGAGTAGAATTTGAATGCTTGGCAGTTTAGTTTGAGAAAATACCTCAGTATCTGGTATCTTATCATGCCAAGTGACCTTTAGAAACTTCCTAAGACAATTGTATGGAAGCGATTCAATTTCCTGGATGTTCCTGGTATGCTGTCCAAGTTTCACAGGTGTATAGCAATGAGGTCAGCATGAGGGCTCTATAGACCTTCAGTTTGGTAAACAGTCTAATACCTCTTCTCTCCCACACCTTCCTTTAGAGCCTCCCAAACACTGAACTAGCTCTGTCAATGTGTGCATCAACTCCATCATCTCCCTAGAAAGTATACTGCCAGGGTAAGTGAACTTATCCATAGCATTCAAAATGTCTCGATTTGATCTAATGGATGGTTCCACATATGGATAGTGTGATGCTGGCTGGTAAAGAACCTGTATTTCCTTGGTGTTAATTGTCATGCCAAAACTAGCACAAGCAACAGAGAATTGATCCATATTTGTTGCATTTCAGCTTCAGAGCCTGCCTTGAGTGCACAATCCTCTGAAAACAAAAAGTCACACAACAACTCTCCCTCTACTTTCGTCTTGACTTGTAGCCTTTTCAAATTAAACAGTTTACCATCGGTACAATAGCTGACTTTGATGCCATATTCGTCCTTGTTGAAAGCGTCTGACAACATGGCTGAAAATATCATGCTAAAAAAGTGTGGAAGCAAGCGCGCAGCCCTGTTTCATTCCTTTGGTGACTAGAAAGAGGGAGAGCATTGTTCATTATCCAGAACCTGGGCAAACACGCCATGTCATGGAACCAATGCTCGATACTGACGAGCTTCCCCAGGCACCAGGCGAAGCCCTCAGGACTCACCCATTCAGGCTCCAGAAGGACCACAAAGGTCATTAAGTCCAGCATCTTCATTTTGCAGATGAGAAACTGAGGTTCTGAGACCTGCCCGTGGCTGAAGTTCCCTCTCTCAAGAATTCCCATCTCAAGCATCATTAGGGTTGCTTGAGCACCTCATCTCCTCCAGTCATCTCTGCTTTGTTCACCTTGTTTCCAATTAAGGTCCAATTAATTAAGTTAAAGTCAAGTTCTTAGTGCAAAAGTAATTGTCAGGGTGTGATTCTGTGCTCCACAGTCCAAGCATCTTGGAGGCTGGCTCCCTGGCTTGTCTCTGCAGCCCAGTTCCTTCACCCACAAGTAAAGGTGGCAGACTTGCCTTTCATTCTCATGAGCACAGACTGTGGGTGTTCTCACAAGTAGAAAGACTGGAGATTTGAAGCCTCTGACTCCAAAGCCACTACTCTGCCCCTCCCCTCATACTCTGCTGCTTCCCTATTTCTACATAGCTGAACTCTCCAAAGTGGATGCTAGGTTTATACTGGGTCCTACAGACAAACTTCTCTGTTTTGTAAAGATTAAGCCAGAGTCCCTTGAGGTCAATGGACTGAGGCAGAACCATGGGTCTGTGGTTTTAGCTGGAGAGCTCAAAGTCAGCGCCAGCCCCTGCCTCAGGTAGTTACTAGCTATGTGACCCTGGGCACCTCTTAACCTCTCTGGGTCTGTTTCCTCACCTGTAAAATGACAGTGTCTCTTCCAGCTTTAAATCTATGATTCTGTAACTCTTGGCTAAGGACAAAAATATACTCACCACGTATAGACTGTGAGCCTGCCAGCTCCTGTGGGCTCCAGGACTTTCCATATTGGAAGAGCTGGGGGAGGGACGAGGCAGATTTTCCTTCCCACTTTCCTCCCCTGAGCCTACTTCTATTTGAAGTATCCCTCCAGTGCACCTAAGACACACCCGACACATCCCATCCAAAGAAAACACCATGCCCCCTCCCAGTTGTGATCAGAGACCGTAGAAAGATCAGCAGGCTGCCCAGCTGAAAGATGCAGGTGTGGATTTCTCAGGGGCAGCCACTGAAAATCGTGTAGGATTCATGAATATAAATGGGGCATACCTTGCAGTGATGTTTTCATTTGAAAATTACCCAGCATTTTGCTCCCCATATAAATGTGTGTCTGCCTTCACTGTATTTGCTTGTGAGAACCTCCTCACTGGGAAATTGGTGCATAACTGAATATTAAAATTCACAAATCACAGAGGGGAGCTGTGGAGGGGGGGTGGCTCCAAGGAAACTGTGCCATTGATCCTTTACAGCTCTCCTGGACTCCATGAGCCTCCCAGGCCTGGCCTAAAGACCACCTCCTAGTCCTTTAGACTCTCCTTTATGGGTACTGCTCAGTGCCTTTCTTTGAACACAGGTGCTTAATAAATGCTAGCTTAGTGAATGACTGACTCCCTCTTCTGAGATAGTGTAATGGACAATTGAGGCAGATACAGGATGGCATAACCAATAAAACTTTGGTAGTGCCTTTATTAGCCAGCAGCTGTCCCCAAAAGGGGAGGCAGCCCAGAGCAGTCTGTCCAGCAAGCTTTTATACAGTAAAAGTACTTCCTGAAACAAACAGTGGTCAGCAAGGCAACTGTTGCTACATAGGGATGTAAATTAAGGGGGGCTGCAACCTAACGGGCAGATCTTTGTTTGAGTTACACCTTGGTTATAAGGCAGGGGCAGGGCGAGACTTCACAAAGGTCATACTTTTACCCTAGGTTTCTGGGGCCCCCTGAGGGGCCTTGTGAGAGGCCTTGTGTAGGAGCTAGCACTATGGGAATCTAACTGGCACTTCAATAGTGTCTCCACTCTGGCTTTTTAAGGCTTTGCAGGATTCCCTTCTCACAGCAGTGATGAGCACAAGGACCCCACCCCTCTCCCTAATGCTCCAATCCACAGACAAGGGAAGTCTAGAGTCCCAGGCTGCTTTGTGTAAGCATTAGAAGAAACTGTTCAGTAAGTGGACTCCAGAAGAGCGATTGACTCAGGATTCTTTTAAAGGCAACTAAGTGTGTGTAGATTCTGCTGGGGTGAAGAAGGGCCAGAATGATTCTGGAAGATGTGGCTTGTTTGGAGTTGCAATTTCATCAGAATCTCTTCAAGAGACATGGAGAGAGTGCTTTTCCTCTGGAGTTAGGGGGTGGAGGCTCTTGGAAAGCACCTTTGGAAAGCAGAGATCACCAAATACTGAGAGCACAGGCTTTGCCTTGAAATGATGCAAGCACAGAGCTCCAAGGGTCATGCAAAGCCACCCAGGGCTTCTCTGTCTTTCCCTGGGGATCCTCAAGGTTTTCCTTTTCAAAGGTCCATTATGGTCTGAACAGTCAAGCTTTGGCAGCATCCGCTCAAGGACACAGAGGACCTGTAGGGTTTGAAGCTAGAAGGACCTTAAGTTAGACCTTAAGCAAATCTAATATCTGCCTTTGTGATAAAAGAGGAAACTGAGGTCTTGGGAAAGGAAGAGACTTTCCCAAGGTCACACAGGTGATACAAGCAGAGATGGGATCTAAACTGTGGCCCTGAAGCCAGCAGTAGCCTAGTGTGCTCTCTCTGTCTCTGTCTCTCTGTCTGTCTCTGTCTCTGTCTCTCTGTCTCCTCTCTGTCTCTATCTGTCTCTCTCCTCTCTCTCTCTCTCTCTCTCTCTCTCTCTCTCTCTCTCTCTCTCTCTCTCTCACTCTTTCCACCTCTGTCTCTACCTGTCTTTCTCTGTTTCTGTCTCCCCCCTCTCTGTCTCTCTCTCTCTCTGTTTCTTTCTCTCTCACTCTTTCCACCTCTCTCTGTGCCTGCCTGTCTTTCTCTGTCTCTTGATCTGCCTCTCTCTGCATGTTTTTTCTGTCTTTCTTTGTCTCTGCTTTTTTCTCTCTCTCTCTCTTCATATCTCTGTGTCTCTGTCTGTCTATCTCCCCCAACTCTCTGTCCACAGACAGCATGTTCTAGACTTAGAAATTATGTAAACGGCATTGTTATAAAAAGTAACTTGAGCTTTTTCTCCCACAAGGCATTGTCCAAGCTGGTCCTGGCCACCATCTGACATGCTATTTTTCTTCTCTTCCATCAGGTTACCAGCCTGTCTTGTCAAATCAGCAGCAAGGCTTCCAGGGCCTCATGGGCATGTCGAAACCCCCTCAGAGTCAGAGCCTGATCAGCAGCCCACAAGGGAGTCAGGTGCAAGGCATGATGGTCCCTTATCCAACCATGTCTTCTTATCAGGTACTTTCTGCCATGGTTCTTTAGTTAGGGGACATTGCTGGCCTGTAGAAAACGAAGATGTCCTGGGATGGCCAGCACCCTCCTCCTCTTTCCCTCAGACAAGATCCTTTTTCAGCCATTCCTCAGGGTGGATTCAGCCTTTTTCATTCCCATCTTTCAAAGAAGGGCCATGCTTCCCCCTTGCCTTCCTAGCAAGGAGAATTGTGAGGATCAGTTAGTGCTTATGAAGCTCTTTCATGTTGCATTATCTACTGGGGAGCGGATTTAGATTAAGGTCACAAAAAGCAGAGATAGGAAGACAGATCCCCTTTCCAAGCTCACCAAGGAGTATTCTCAAAATGTGTCTGGAAGTCTAAGAGGAGCAGGCTTTCAATGACTCGGAGAGACACCTCGAGGCTCTTAGCCCTACAGCTCCTTTGTCTTGACTCCAGTGCCCTTGAGTAGCAGGTGCTAATGAGAACCAGATCGGCTCCTTTGGAAAATGTATGTTCTCAGAGTGTCTTGGTATATATGGAATGTCATCTATTCAGTGATTAGTAGCAGGGCTGTGTGTGTGTGTGTGTGTGTGTGTGTGTGTGTGTGTGTGTGAGATTTACATGGAAGCTGAACATTTTCATTCTGTAGAAAAAAAGCCTAGTTGAGGATGACCTTGTCACAAAGTCTTTTTGTGGTTAGAGATGTTAAAGGTCAAGGTAACAAAGTGGTCACTCTAGCAGTGGATCCTGCCCTCACCCCGGCACGCTCTACTGGCCCAGCTCCCAGGTTAGCTAACCTGGAAAGCTTCTGCACCAGAAGTCCTCAGCCTCGGTGACCAGGTGACGCTCTGGCCTGTCTGGTCCCTTCAGTCCCTGCTGTGGAGATGGCAGTGTGAACAGAGGCAGCAGATGGAGGAAAACTATAGATATGAGTGTGATTGCTGGGGCTCTGGGTGGAAAGTCTTCACCTCAGCCTGGGTCCATCCTGAGAATAAAGTGGGGAATGAGCCAAGCTGTGCTCACACTAAAACGGAACTAGAAGGCTCAGAGATAGGACAGCAATGGAGAGCTTAGGAAAGGGTCAATGGAATCGGCTGCATCCTGTGCAAATAAGATAACCATGTTCTCAGGGCCCCCAGCCACGTTGCTGAGCCAAAAGGAACCTCAGCTCCCAAATGGACAGCTTGGTAACAGCAGCTCACACAGCAAACTGTATTGCAGAAGAGGATGATGAAAACCTTGGCAAGATCCTCCAAGATGAGTCCATATTCTGCCTTGACCCTCAGCAATGTCATGATGCATAATGGAGGACAGAGACAGAGGCTGCAAAATAAAGATTAGTGATTATGAAAGGAAGGAGACTGAAGGCACATGGGTGACTCAGAGCCTCTTGCCTGACAGTTTCTTCTTGGAGACAGTAAGAAGGCTTTAGCTATGGAAGGCATTGACCATTAAGAGGAAGTTAACTATAGCTGGACAGTTTTATTTCAGAATCATCTGATAGATTATCAAAAATCAATATCAACACCAAAGGAAAAGAAATTATAAAGAAAAGGAGACATTGGCTTCAACAATAACTATGCCCATGTGACCTAATGGAATGAACTGTTGATTCTGACAACTGGGAAACAGATAAAAGTAAAAACATTGATTCTGATTATTTTTGGAGAAATTTAACCAGCATAAAACACTTGCTAAAACATAAAAACTTGTAAAAACCTAGAAACTGTCCACCTTACAGAGAAGGAAGCTAAAGCAGGTTATAGAACTTGACCATGATCACACAATTAGTTCTCTGAGTCAGGATTTGAATTCAATTCTTCCTGACTCTGAGTCAGGCTTTCTCTCCACTGGGCCACCTACCTGATGCGCTACTGGAGAAAAGAGAAGTGACCCTTAAGTTGATGAAGATAAAAGATGAAGACAAATTTAAACACAAATAAATCCATGCTGGAGATAATACAATTTTATAGAGACTCGGGAGTTTATTTTGAAGATATTTCAAAGAGAGGAATATTCTAAAAGAATGGAGATTAAAATAGTTGTATTAGTGCTTGGGGTTGAGTAGAGGGTGAAGACCTCAGTAGCTTCTGACCAACACTTATTTTCACTTCTCTCAAAATCTTCCTGAGAATCACCTGTGCCCAACACTGGCATCCTGGATGACCAAAGGAGGAAGGAAGAGGAAGGCTTGTTCACTTAACCTTTTTTACAGCAGCTCAGGTCTTCAAAGTCATATAGTTGGTGGAGCATTTTAGAGAATGTAAGATACCACTGCATTTGCTGATTGTGATCACAAATATGCATTTTAGTGAATATTTAGAACACGAATTCTGCATGCCAGAATGAAATTTCCATGAGGATTAAGTCTGCGGTATTTTTGTCTTCTTGCACCTAGTGCCTAGCACAGGAATTTATATGAATTTATACATGTGCACACTGGCATAGAGTAGATGTTTAATAAATGTTTAATGGATTGAAGTTTGGAATTATCTGGGTAACAGTTCTGGAACTGGTTGGGCAGTCTATTGAACTGCTTCCATCCATACACAAAAGTACTGCAAACAGACAGACACAAGGCAAGACCAATTAACTTCAATTCAATAAGCAGCTGCTGTGTGCTTTACATAGTGGGGAATGTGCTAGACACAAGTCCCAGATGGAAGACACCATACCCTCCAGCAGTTTACTTCTACTAGGAGGATAGGTCTAGGAAAGAGGCAGAAAGTCTCTTGAAGGAGAAAGCAATAATAAGCAGGATGCCCATTGGCTAGCTTAGCACCTGAACTGAGCTCCTAGATCACTTCCTGGCAACTCCCACATGTGACTTTCTGTTCCAAGAGCCATTTTGATATATCATGACTCTCTACATCATGCTACATGACTGAAGGCCATACAGTCACAGTCATGGAGCACAACCACCTGAGAGAGTAAAATCACAGATGAGCCAAGGGATGATAGAATGCCCCTGACAGGTGCCAGTAAGCTCCAGCTTGTGGTCAATGAGTGGCCAGTGAGAAGCTCAGAAAAAATCAACCATGAAAACCCTGTAAGGAAGAGAAGGGGTGATGGGCTGGTCAGTAGTGACATGCTCAGCTAGCTCTGAGGCACAGAAGGAAGGCACAGATATCCCAGGAATCTTGAAAGACCCAGAAGGAAGGTCTTCAGAGGGCCATTCCTCTCTTGAGGATTTAGGGAAGAGGGACAGGAATTACATGGTCTAGAGAGATGACTGTGAGCGGCAGTCTCCTCCTGACGAGTGAGAACACACTTGAAGACCTTATAGATGACCATTTTTGCTGAGATCTGGGTTCGTTGGGACTTAATAATGTGTTAAACATGTGCTTATACTGTTACTTTAGACATGTTCTTAAAACACTGTGTGTGTCTCACGTCTGTGTGCATGTCTTTGTGGTCTTGTGCAGGGACTGTTTTCTGCCTTGACACTATCTTCTGTCCCCTTCTCTTCACCACTCTGGGGAGGGGCAGTGCCAGCTTCCAGCCCATCCTCCATCCCTTTTTGTGCCTGCTAATTGCTTTGGATCCCATGCCCAGCAGAGAGTATGCCCAGATCTAGAGCTAGAAGGGCCTGCCCCTGTTCTTTTTGAGAAGATTTCTTTAAATAAATTGACCAGGATCATAGACAGGAAGCATGAGAGCCAGATTTGAACTCAGGTCCTGTGACTCCAATCTGTTGCTGTGTGATATGGCTTCAGTGTCCTGTTCCAGGTGCCTCTCTCCTTAGCACTGGCTGCAGAGCTTGGGTGCAAAGTTTTGGTCATAGGAAAGGTGTCTTCAGATAGAACTTCTTTCCTACCCAACCTTCCTAATGCCCAATGCCTATGTCTTCCTCAGAATAGTTTCTTGCTTCCACTTGGGGTAGCTGTTTTATTCCAGTGCAGTGGCTTTGACCTCAACTGTAAAGACCAAGAGAGGGAGGGAGGATGAGTCAGAAGGGTGAGGGCCAAAGGGAGGGTCTCCTTGGTAGAGCTGACACATGCTTCTCTTTTCTCCAGGTTCCCATGACTCAGGGTCCTCAAGGAGTGCCCCAGCAATCCTACCAGCAAGCCCTCATGCTCCCCAGTCAGTCAGGCCCCGGTTCAGGAACGCTCCCCACAGCCGGCGGCATGCCTGTCTATTGCAATGTCATACCTCCAGCTGCCCAGGGCAACCTGAGGCTCATGGCCCCTCACTGCCCCTCTCAGAGTGTCCCGGTGATCACGGCAAGCTGCAGGACAAACTGTTCCAGTGCCCACAATGCAGGGTGGCCGGTGAAGTTCTAGGTGTGGGAGTCGAGTCCACATGGAGATGGGGCTTTGGCTGGAGACCAACCACTTCCTCCTGGTCTTGGCAGGGAGAGGAGCCAGGGTAGCTGAGTGTGGAGATCCCCCTGTTCGTGATGCTCCATTGGTCGCTGCTGATATTCAATTACAAATAGGAACAATCAGAAAATATTGGCTGGGTAATGGTGCATACTTTTGTCATGTCTTCTAGGTACTGCCTTAACGGCTTAGCTAGGGACATGGTTTCATCAAGGTAAGATTATTTCCTACCACTGAACACCACTGTGTAGATTGTAATATTCCTAATTTGGATTAGTTTTGTATTTTGTGTTGAGTTTGTGAAGCTAAAAGTATTTAAGAAAATTATATAATAAAATCACATTGTACCAAAGCTATAATGGAGAAAAAACAGAATTGCTGAATGGGAGGAATAATTTATATTCACACCCTAGAGTTTTTTATGGCTATATACTGTATTGTAGTGTTTAACCCAAATAAACCATTTGACCTCGTGGAGGAAGGTCAGGTTTCTACCACTGGTGTGGGATCCTCTTTTGGCATCTGTTCAGGGCAAGGGGGCAGGGAAGCAGTTTACAATTGGAGAGAATATCTGTTCTTCCCATTTGAGACTGAACTGGGAAGAGAGTTGCTCCCAATCTAATGACCACCATCATTCATTTCAAGTAGGCAAACATTTAATAAATACCTCCCATGTGCCAGGCATTATGGCAGATGCTAGAGACTCCAGAGCAAATCACTCAACCAACCAACAAGCATGCTCCTGTTCCTATGTGACAGTCTCCAGGGATTGGAAGAAGAAAGTGAAATGGCTCCTTCCTTCAGAGATCTTCTGCTCTTCCACTTTTTCCTTGTCAACAGACTAAGTTACTTAACTCAGCATCTTGTCTCATATTAAGCAAAGGAGAACAGAGAATAAAGAATGTAGAAATGCTATTTTCTAGACTCTGATTCCTAAAAACTTTGGCTCAACTCAAAGATCAAAACATTTAATTATATTCACTGATGGAATTTGAAGGGACCTTTAAGATCAACCCATCTATTTTATAGTTGGGGAAATTGAAGCCAAGAGTTGCTAAGTGACTTGCCTCAACAGAGCATGGAGGGGATCATGGATTCTCTTATAAGACCAGGCAGGTTCCACCATGACACAAAGGCTTTAAGTAAGGACTGGGCAAAAACCTGAGCCTTCTGTGTGAGGGCCAGCCTATCTAGGAAGGAAAAAAACTACCATAGAATGGCTGTGAGCCATGGAGAAGGACTGATGTGTTAATATGTAGATGCATCTGGGTTGTGTGCAACCTTCTGTTCCTGTAATCATGGTTTGTAGTGTGGCAGAAAATGGGGCAGAGGAGGTGAAGAACCAGGTTGTTGCTAACATATATGTTAAAGATTAACAATTTCATTGGGTGTTGGGGATGGGAGATCTTTGTCCAATGATGAAATATCTAATTGATGGTCTAAACAAATCACATTAATGCAGTAGTTACTTGAGCAAGTAATTTGGCTTTGGTTCTCTTTTTCATCATCTATAAACATGAGATTCCAAGTCCATGCCAGTCCTAAATCGATGCTTATGAAGAATCCTATGATAGTCTTATGAGAAATGAAGCCAAAACCAGAAAGACTCCCAGAGTCTTTGCAGAGCAGCAAATAGGGGAAGTATAGCCAGGGAAGTGGGAAACACAGCAACACAGTGCCCCTGGTCCTCTCCCCTCCCAGGCATCAGGGGGACTGGTACAAATGACTGAATGGAGCTGCAGCATCTGCTCCAGAGGAGGCAAGCTCACTGACCTGTGGCTCGTATCCTCTTTTCTCTTCCCCTTTGTGTTTGAGTGACTCTCTCTCTTCTCCTGGGGCTCGGGGAACCTCCGTTCTCCACCACTGGCTAGGCCTCAGAAGTTTCTTCCCTTGGTTCTTTCCATCCCTGAGGATGTGTTTCAGTAGGGAAGATAAGTTAACTCCTCAAAGGAAGTTGGTTTCTCTTCTCTTATCTAGAGCATCAACTGCCCTTTCCTAATGCTAAGGGTTAGGGTCCAAGCACCTTAAGATTGGCAAAGCACTCTACAAATTCGATCCTATAGCTATCATATAAGTACTGTTATTATACACATTTTACAGCTGAGAAAACTGAGGCAGACAGAGGTTAAGTGACTTACCTAGGGTCACGCAGCTAATTAGTGTCTGAGACTGGATTTGAACTGGTAACTCCAGGCGGGATGTTCTAGCCACCGAAGTTGTCTCCCTGCCTCTGTTGACCACATTTGCTCTACACTTTCTAGTTCAAAGATCAGAAGACTTAAACAGCTCACTGCATTCTCTTTCAGCAGTGATAGTGGTTCCACTCACCCGAAGTACTTGTGCCATCTTGTCCTTGTTGCTTCTCTGTCCCCCAATATAGCTTCAATTAAAAGCCAAGCCACCTTTTTGTCTTTCTCTCTGCTCAGCTGCTCCAGCTCACTCTGAGTGCTTGGGTAGCAAACACTTCTCTTCAGGACTGTGCCCCCCCTTTGCCACTCACCCTCCATTACTGGGCCATCAGTTTTTGGCTGAGCCTTTTGTGGATAGAAGTTGGCTGGTGATTGCTATGAGTTTCCATGTCAGTATCTTTAGCCCAGTCATCATTTTTCCTCTTCCCTTCTCTTTCTCTTCATGTCTTCAATGTTTCCTTGAGAGCTTCTCAGCCCCTCACAGAGAACTCTCTGGGTAGACTTTTAGGCCACTGGATGCTGCCTGTTCTGTCTCTGAAGGCCTTGAAATCTGCTCCTCCTTCCTGCTCCTGTTTGCTCATAATATTTCACTGATGGAAACAAGCCCCAGACCATGACAGGGCCTTGTCATGGAGTCAATGATGCATTACACCAATCCCAACAGTAAAAAACAAACTAATGAAAATGTCCATCATCTGGAGTCTGACAGGAGGCTGGATGGCCAGGCCATGAGTTGAGACAGGATTACATGGGCCCAGAAGTGAAGAGAAGGAGGAGAGAAGGTAGGGCTACATTTGGGAAACTGGGCCACACACTGAACAATCCTGACCTGCTCAATGCCAGGAAAACAGCTGCTGTTTTTAAACAAATATTCTCCCAGTGATACAATAGTTTTGTGAGCTCTAAATATCACAGACTCTGAAGAATGAACATTGTGAGTGACCAAAGGGAAGCCTGCAGTAGAGCCAATGGAATCAGCTTGGAAAATGACAGTAGGATTTTCTGGAAGTAGCAGGATTGTCTCGGTTCCTCGGGGAGCTGGGGGACGGGGGAAAGGGCGGGGGGGCTCACTCAGTGACTTCTCAGAGCCCTCTGACTCTTTGACCTTCTGAATGTAATCTCATTTTGCCAGAGGATGAGCTAATGAAAGGAAGATTATAAAGAGAAATATGAACCCATAATATTATTTATTTAAAAGCCATACAAACAAAAATGGTGGATCTGGGGAGACAATCACAAAAAAATTAACACATATCCCACTTCCCCAAAACTGGTAGGGATAGGATCAGACCACTAAGTTTCAGGAAATTCTGCCAAGTAGTTTCCCAGAAATACTCGAAATGGAAAATAGCTTGGACACAGAGGTCACAGGATACCAATGGTGATGAACTCAAAATACATTTCACACAATTACCCAATGAACCAAATACAGGACTAAATGCTGGTGAAAGAAAAGAAAAGTGGAACAGTCCCTGGCCTCAGAGGGCTTACAATTCATTGGAGGCAACAACTGGTCCACAACTCAAGGGACATATAATGCAAAACCACCAGGGAATTTCAGGAGGGGTGTGTGTGTGTGTGTGTGTGTGTGTGTGTGTGTGTGTGTGTGTGTGTGTGATGCCTTGTGTAGTAAGTGGGGTCCAAGGCCTGTAGGAAAGCCCAGGCACATGGTGGCCAAAAGTCAGACTCAGATGACAGAGGATCCCATGAATTTCAAAATGGAGGAAACAGCCATTACCCAACATAAAATACCAACCAGAGCTTCCTGCGGGTTGTCTCCTTATGCCCCTGGGAATCACCAGGACATCAACAGTGGCCTCTCTATTTTTATTGTCTGGCTAGTGAACACCTGCCTCAGTACCCTTCAGCAGGAGTTCCCACCACTCATCCTCTTGCCCAGAGCCGTCCAGGATGGTCTCTTACCTGAGACACCAGAACCCACTCTCCCCACATCATCTTTGGAGAGGCAGGAGCTCTTTTCTCTTCTAAGCATCTGGCTGCCTCCTCTATGGGAAGAGCCTCATACCTACCCCTACATTCCAAAGACTCAGGACCATTCCCTTCCCTCCTCTGATGATATCCTCCTACTCTCCAACCTCCAGACATGGGTTATGATTCCTATCTACCTCTTCAAATCAACGAGTCAACAAGCATTTATTAAGCATCCACTACATACCAGGCACTATGCTAAACACTGGGGATGCCAGGAAAGGCAAAAAAGAAAAAAACAAATCCCTGCCCCCAAAGAGTTCTTAATCTAACGCATGCAAATAACCATGAATAACTAAGATGCATACAGGCGCTCTCAAAGGAAGACTAGCATTAAGGGAGACCCAGAAAAGACTTCTTGTAGAAAGTAGGACTTCACCTGAGGCTTGAAGGAAGCCAGGGAAGCCAGTAGGTGAAGATGAGGAGGGGGAGCACTCCAGGCATGGAGGGCAGCCAACAAACATGCCCAGACCTGGGAGATAGCGAATCTCGTGTGAGGAGCAGGACAGGTCAGCATCACGGATGTAGTAGGATAAGGTATAGAAAGACTGGCCAGGTGGGGTAACATTATTAAAGCCTTTAAAAGTCAGAAGATTTCCTCTTTGGTCCTGGAGGCAATAGGGGGCTATTGAGTGGGGGTCATATCTGCCCTTCAGGACAATCACTTTGTCAGCTGAGTGGAAGGCAGTGGACATTTAGCCTCCAGAATCAAGCCCACGGTGAGATCCCACTCTGTGGGTGAATAATGGCAGAATGGAATGAATGAGGCCAGTGCTGAGAGATTGTATTGAAAATAATGACAGCCTGAAGAGAGGGCATCTCAAGGTGTGGCCTCAGCATTATCATTTGAAAAAAAAAAATCTATTCTTTTCACTGACTTTCGACAACAATAGTCACAGTAGGTGGGAGCTCTTGCTTCTCCAGAGAGAAGAGGAGCCAAGTAGGTTACAGCAACATAACTCAAGTCATAAATGTTCTAAACCAATCCAGGTTATATGAGTCAAATTAACTAGAGGATTTTTATTTTAGTTCTGGACCTGACATTTCACTGGCACAGGCAACTCCCTTGGAAACCTCCATCCAGGAAGGCAGATCACCAACTACTCTGCACTTAGTCTTGAAGAGCTGTGTGGGAACACTGAGAGGTTAGGTGACTTACCCAGAGTCATACAGCCAGGCTTGTCAGAAGCCAGACTTGGACCACATCTGGGTCTTTTGACTTCCCTGTTGCTATGGAGAACACTGCCATCCTTCCTGTCATCCAGGCTCCAAACAGGACACCAACAAATGTTCTGGGGGAGTATTGGGAGCAGGGCAGGGACAGGCTGAATGAATTTGAAAACAAATTGCTTCCCTGAAAGCAAAAAGACCTTGGCATTGATCTCAATCCATAGAACTTCCTGGCATGTGTTGGTGTTGGTCATTGACTCCCAGGGGATTTCTGTGAAATACCGATGGGGGCTCCAGTCTGCCAGGTCACTCTGCCAGGTCACTCTGCCTGAGTTGTTCCACATGTTTGAGGGTCTCGGACTTCTTGGCTCCAGGGACAACTCCTGCCCAGCTCCCCCCATCCCATTCCATTCACAGAGCCCATTGACTCTCTTCAGGCTTATCAGTATATCAGAAGTCCCTTGTTCTCTGGCACTCAGTGCCTATGTGCAGGGTCATGATTCCTCAGTATTAGATAACCTTGTTTTCTTCCCTCACAACAGGGTTTGTGCATCTTCTGTGGAGAGAGATGAGAACCGCCTCCTCAGTGACTCTTCCTGGGATTTAATTTAATTAAGACACCAATGAGCTGCCCATGGTGGGGGCTAATTACTTCTAGGATGATTTCGGCTTTGTAATTGCAGATTCTTTCAGCTCAGGGAAGAAACGAGTCCTCCTCATACCTATTTATTCCAGCTGAAGGTGTGGGTCAACCTGGCTCTTCCAGAGGCATGCTAAATATTCTGGGCCTGATTCCACAAGTAATTAAGGCAGGGCTCTTCTGTTGTTTTCACCCACATCCATGGAAAAGGGATAACTTTGTACACCATTGGGAAAGCAAGGTGATATAATGTCAGGGATGCTTGTGGGGGATTCATTGATGGGGACTTTGAAAAAGACCTTGTGATACAAAACCAGTGGCCTTCCAGGTCCCAGGCAATGTTGGATCTGAGAGAGAAGCCCGATAAGGGAGAAGAGAACATTGTCCCTATCCCTCACTCTGCTCATCATTCACCTCAGGGCTGCCCTCATTCCCATTGGCTGCTGCTGCAAAGTCCTCCATGACTCCCCGCTGCATTCTTCCTTCTCTGGCATTGGGAGCCAGCCCTCCTCCTCCTCCTCCCTTTCCTTTTCCTTTCCTTTCCTTCAATCCACAGTATGCTCCACCTTATTGTCGACATTTCAAAGAACAGCATCTGCTTCTCATAAGCCTCCTTTGCCCAGGCCTCCTTAGAATTCTAGCCCTCTTTCCAATGCTTTTTCATCCTGAAGACTGCTAACAATGACCTTCTGCACTAGATCTTAGGGCACACTGTCCCCTCTCTCATCCACCTACCTTATAGCATTGTCTATTATGGTTATAGATGGTTTTGCCTTGCTTCTCTCCTCAGCAGTGAGCTCCCTGAAGCTGGGGACTGCCTTGGCTTCTCCTCCAGTAACTAGGGCAATGTGCATCATGAGGTGCAGTGGGGGGAGGGGGCGAGGAATTAATACCTCTTGAATTGGAAACAGTCTCCGGGCCATGGGTACTTCACACAAGCCCTGGTGTTCCCAGCTGGTGGCCTGTGCTCAAGTAACAGCAGCACTACACTTTAGCCAGGGTAGCCAGACCAGCTTTTTGTACCAAGTGGGGAGCTGAAAATGACTTTCAGTCACAAGAACTGCCATTTCAGAAGTACTTTGGGGTTTGCAAAACAGGTTTTTGCCATGCGTTACATCATCTGATTCTTATAACAGCCCCATGAGGGAAGAGCTCAGGCCCTTCCTTGTTATCTGTACTTTACTGAGGAGGTAGCTGAGACTCAGGGTGTCAACTGAAAGGGCACAGGACCACACAGGAAGCAAACGCCAGAGGCAGGATTGGCCCCTGACTCAAGCCGGGGAAGCAACAGGCATTGCTTAAGCCCCTTCTGGGGACCAGGCAGCATGCTAAGTGCTTTATAGATATTACCTCGTGACTTACAGCTGTTGCTGCCTTCACTATTTGAGCCAATTCAAAAGCATTAAGTACCTACTATGTGTCAGATTATTAATTCTGGAAAGAGGAAGAAAAGGGGGAAAGCCCATCCCTGCTCTCAAGGAACTGAATTCAATTAGGGAGACAACATGCAAACAACCGTTTACAAGTGAGTTCTACCCAAGATAGACTGGAGAGGCTCTCGGAGCAAAGGCCTGAGCAGTAATGACTTCCCCTTGCTTCTCCTCCTCCTCCTCCTCCTGATCATATCTGAGAGGACACCAAGGGGCGCCTTCTCAAGGGCCTTCTGCTAATGAAAACACTCCAGCACTCAGAAGCCCCAGCATGGAGTAAACCACAGCTCTTTGGGGATTCAGCTCCCTCAGCCAGAAAACATCTTTGTCTCCCCAGCCTTAGCAGCAGTACAGGGATGCTAGGGACTACCAGGAAAAACCAAGGCTAGGTGGTTAGGAAATAAACAGTAGGCCTTTGCTGTGATGTGTCTACCTCCCACAACAGCTGGCTTAGGGTCTGAGATGAAACCGCTGGGGGCTCGATCAGGAGGATGGGACAAGAAAGGAATGACCCCACACCAAGGTGGTCACTGACACCTTGGGCCCAAGGGTCCTCAGGCCACAGCAGAAGGAGGAAGCGGGGCAGCCACAATCCTTTAGAGAGGACTCCCTAAGACCTAACAGCCAGAACAATCCCTGCCCTCAGAAAACTCACATTCTAAAGGCGGAGACTCTGTGCAAGTAACTCTGCCCATAGCAGATCCCAGCAGAGCAAAAGGAAGGTGATTTTGTGGGGGAGAGCCCTAGCAGACAGCCAGACCAAGGTGGAAAATGAGACCAATATGCTTGTTCAACCTGCCTCCCAAAACTCTTCTAGGGAAGCAATGGGGAGTTTCACTCAAATCATTGAATTCAAGAGATTGGTCAGCTCTCCTCATTGTTGGGTTCTCCCTGCTGCAGAGCCTTGCTATGGAGGCTGAGCCTGAGAAAGGGAAAGATTCTGATGCACTAAATGTGGCTGCAAATCACTCTCCTGGTACCCAGGATGATGCTGAGGGGAGGGTGGGGTGATTTTGTTGAGGGTTGCCTTCAAAAGCCAGTGACAATGTAAAGTCTGGGGCCTGAGATTCTGGCGTCCCAAAGCTGGGAGGAGCCTTAGAAATACACCAGGGAGCCCTGACACTTCATGTGACAGAGAAGGATACTGAGTCACACAGGGAAGTGACTTGCCCAAGGTCATCCAGCTAGCCAAAGACACAGCCAAAGTCGACATCTCCTGATCATGTTGTTATATATTATCATCTGTCTTTGTAAATGCCTTACCTGGCCAACTTGACTAACCGCTCCCTGGGGCCAATAACATCATCTTCTCTTGTTCCTGCATGCCTTAATGCTCCTCTGAAGCTTTAGGCTGGTGGTCTATGCATATAAAAAGGCCAAGCTAGGAGAGAAGACAGTAGTAGCTTTGTCCCCCTGTGCTTAATGATTTGCTTTTTCCTGTTCCTTTCCCCATTCCATAAGAGTTTTACCCTGGAATAGAAACTCTGCTGAGTAGAGAAGTTTTCTAGCCAAGACTCTGAGGAAACAAGAGAGGAGAACCCAAAGGGAGACTTTTGGCTGATTCCAGGCCAAGGTTTCAGAATAACTTTAGCAAGAAAAAGCCACAGGCTTTGAGCTAGGAGAGCATGGCAGTGCCTACTTTTTCCTTAAGGAAGTGTTAGCTAGTGATTTCAGCTGAGCCAGTATCTAGAGGCAATAAACATGCAGCCTAATAGCATCCAGCCAAGACCATTCTTTTGAGCTCAGCAGCTTCTGGCAATGCTCTGCAGCTGGTGTCCACAGAAGCAAGGTCTGGCAGAACCGTGTCTGGTGAAGATGGCACTGCCTGACCAGGGTCCAGGGATTAGGGTCTGGGAGAGCAGGGTCAGAGGAAGACTCCAGAGGGGCAAAGAGATCAGAAGTGTTGCGGCCTCGGAGGCGCCACCCGGCACAGGCGTTCTTCCTTACTGTCCATCCAGCCACACCTGCACCTTTCTTTACCACACATGCACATATGTGCATCACCTTTCCCGCTAAAGTTCTGTGTGTTTGGCTGGAACGTTTTTCTTACTGCTTTCCTTGATTGGTAGTTTCATTAGGTGATGTCCTTTTCTTATGTGAACAGTTTGGCTTTTGAAAGGGACATAAAATGGATTGCTGCATTTAATTAAAAAAGGCGGGGGGGGGGGGGAAGAACCTGAATCATCTTGTGAAGAAGGATGCTAAGTATTCTCTCTCAGACTGTGGTAGTTGGTTGTTTAAAAAAAAACAAAGCCCTTGTGTCTGTAAAAGCTCCAGACCCGACTGTGAAGACGCAGCTCGTTGGCTTTTTCGTTACAGTGTGAGGACAGGTGGTCAAGAGAACAGAACCAAGCCCCGAGAATCTGGGAGTAACCAAGGTTCGGACATCGCGCACTCTCAGCTCGTCTGCACAAAGCCGCACCGCGCAGTAAATCCAATAGGTTCGGAGGTGATGGGCAGACACAAGCCTGCTCCGAGGATGATGGGCCGGGAGGATTCGGGCTCGGAAGGAAAGGTGAGGCACAGATCCCTGGACAGCTCTGGCTGGGTCACGGGGAGTAGGGAAGGACCCAGCAGAGGAGGAGGCAGCCAGAGCCGAGGGAGGGGCCAGGTGGCCGCTGCTGCCCTGGGAGCCCCGGTGATAGACTGAAGAGGCCAGGAGCTCCTTCTACCTGCAGCTGGGCCCGGGTGCTCTCTGCTGCCACCTGTTGATTTGAGAGGAAAGAGCAGTGGCGAAAGAAAGGAACTGCTTTGGTATAGGTATAGGCTGAAACTGCTAAAGGGTTAGACCAGAGGTTCCCTCTGAGTGAAGAGAGGACTAGCCTTGCTTCTGTCACCTAGAAGGGGTGGGGAACCGGCGGCCTCGAGGCCGTACGTGGCCCTCTAGGTCCTTGGGTGCAGCCTTTTGACTGAGTCCAAATTTTACCGAACAAATCCTTTTCCGAAGGGCTTTTGTTTTGTGAAGCTTGGATTCAGTCAAAGGGCTGCACTTGAGGACCTAGAGGGCCAGGTGTGGCTTCGAGACCGCAGGTTCCCCACCCATGCTAGACTCAACTTGGAGAGGTTGCCATGCTATCCCTTCTGCTGTTGGAAGAAACGGATTGGACGGCGCAATTAAACACAACAGACACTGCTGAGTAGAAGAAAGTCGGCTGGAATTCTCTGCACTGCCTAGAGCACCAACCTGAGGAGTTTGGCAATTCTCTGATTTAATAGAATGGCTTGTTATTATAATAGCATAACACTACAGCAGTGCCCTTCTACACGTAGTTATTATTTAGAAGAGCTCGTCACTGCTTCATCAGCCTGTGCCCAGCAAGGATGACAGGGGAGGTAGTTAGCAGATAAATGATTGACATGGTATATAGCTTGTTCATAAAAGGACCAAAGACAGCCAGATTTGCAGCCCAGGTGTGTGTCTTCGTAAATGGAATATCTTCACTTACATAGGTGGTGAGGTGTATAAAGAACAGCACTTGGAATCTGAGATTGGAGTTTAAATCTGGCCTACTTGTGACCCTGAACAAGTCACTCTACCATTGTTTGCCTCAGTTTCCTCATTTCTAAAATGAGGATGATAATAGCACCAACTTCTCAAAGTTGTTGTGAGAATAAAATGAGATAAAAATTTGGGAAGCGTTTACAGACATCAAAGCACTGTGCAAATGCCAGCTGCTGTTATTACTTCTGTGTGTCTCTGTTCAGCCTCTATGCACTTGTGCTCACTCCCCCACCTCACTAATGTACTGTCTTCAGTGAGGGAGAGTGTGAGCTATGTGGCTTGTGATGTATTGATTGCTGCTGAGGTTACTTTATATTGTAAAACTGATGTATTGATTACTCTGCCACATGCCTTATCACTAAGTAAATGATTTATGTTTGAGAGTTAATGATGCCACTACTGCCTTGTTTGTGGGATTATAAATCCAGAAAGGAATTCAGAACTATGCAAATAAAGTGACTAAGACGCCCTTTGAACAAACGCTTCCCCAAATGGGCCACTGATGAGGAGAAAATCCCCACATAAACCCAGACACTTGTAGCATTACTTTTAAAGGTTAGGGAGGCCCCATGACTTGGTTGAGTTTAGGCTTCATGGCAAACCCACAGATGGGGGAGGGAGCATCCAAAGGGAAGCTGATTTTCTGTGGCTTTGATGGTGAGATGGGGAAGGGGAGATGGAATCTCTACACTAAGGAGTTGACTTGCTTGCTTCACCTCTTAACAAAGAGGGAGGGATCACTTCAGGTGCTTTAATGGTGATGTAATAAGGAGCAATGGCCCGAAACAGAGAGAAGAGATGCAAATTGGACATTAAGCCGACACTCTGCTGGTGAACACAATTATACAAGAAGATTTCCACAGGGAGAAGCCATGTGGTCCTATTCACAGAGCTGTTTCAGGAGAGAATCGATGAAGCTGCTGCATCCATTGCAGTGAGGGAGTTTGCTCATTTTCTGAGTTTTTTCTAATGAGGCTTCATGCCTCCAAGTCTGCCTCTTCCTCCTCCCCCTTCCACACTTCCTCTTCCTTTGGCATTGACTCTCACGTTTTGGTTCCAACACATCTTTGGTCCCCGCCAGGCACTCTTTGTTGAACCAAAGTGGCCTGCCTCTGGGCACACCTAAGGTCATTTGCACAAGCCACCCCCTATCTGGGAGGCACTTCTTCCTTCCTCTGCCTCTAAGAATTCCAAAGTTTCTTAGAGGTTCAGTTCAAGGGGGCTACCTTGTCCAAGTCCTAACTGATCTGTGCACAAGTTGTGCGTGCCAGTCCCTACCTTTTATGTTGAATATATTTTCCATTTACTTCTGTGGGCACATGCTGTACCCCAACTCCAGACATGCCCCTAGGCTTATGCTCATAAGCCCCTTGAGGGCAGAAATGGTTCAGTTTTAGTCTTTGCATCTTTGCCTAGCATGTAGGGAAACAGGTGCTTCATCCAGGATTTTGGATCAGAATAAGACAGTCTCTGCCTTCTTTTGGCAAGGACTAAAATTTGCCAAAACCTGGGGACCCCACAGGCACCTGGGATCAGATCATTGCCCATGATTAGCCTCGAACTGGGAATGCTCTCACTTCCCTTGGTAATCCCAAACCCCTCCTCTGCTCACTGAGTAGGGCACAGTACAATGAAAAACAGCACAAGCATTTATTTAGCACCTGCTGAGGACAGACCAGAAGATAGAGGGTTTGAACATGTCCCTGCTCCCAGGGACTTCACCACTTAGTAGGAAGGTAGGGGAAAAACATCTACATAATTTGGAATGTTGTAAGGTGTGCTTTGGAAATTTACAGGACAAAGTGCCATGTGAAGTTTTAAGTTTGTTACAACCAGGGGAATCTGTTAGGGTTTCCTGGAGGAGGCAGGATTTGGGATAGGCTTTAAATGTAAGCCCTGGAAATTTGAAGAGGGAAAGAGAGGAATCTAGGCATGGGGTGAGCTGTACTCCCTCAGTCTGGAATCTGACACATAGTAAATGCTTAATACATTTTCCTTTATCCTTCCTTCCTTCCTTCCTTCCTTCCTTCCTTCCTTCCTTCCTCCCTCCCTCCCTTCCTTCCTTCCTTCCTTCCTCCCTCCCTCCCTCCTTCCTTCCTTCCCTCCTTCCTGTGTCTTATTTGGTTCTCACAGTGTGAGAGAGGGGGCATTTTTATCCATGATTTCTGTATGGGAAAACTGAGCCTGTGAGAGTTTCAATGATTTGCCCAAGGTCACTAGCTACTGTCTGAGGTGTGGTTTAAGCACAGGTTTTTCTGGTTCTATCCACTGTACTACCCTGCTTCTCTCCTGGTGGGCTGCTGAGCCCCTGGGATGCAGCCTCTGAATGTCTGGCAAGCTGGGAAAGGGCCACTGGGAAAGGCAGTTTCTCCCTCTGGCGCCTCCCCTGTCATCCCCGTCAGGCACCACTCAGCACTGGCAGCCTCCTGCTGCTACCCACCAGCCCCCAGTCACAGACAGGCATACTCCACATCCCGAGCCCCTTGGAGGCCCGTCCTGGGTTGATGAGAGAGGCTAGTGAAGGGTCCTGCACTGCCCCGGCCCATATGAGCAGACTGTGGGTCCCTTGTTTCCTCTCAGCTATGCTTGGGCAGCAGTGGACCAGGCAGAGAGGAAACGGGGAGCCCAGCTAATGCAGAGGGAGGCAACTTGTGCTTAGGGGTAGAGTCTCAGTGGAATTTGGGATTGGAGTCAGGAAACCCTGAGTTTGAATCCTGCCTCAGGCCCTTACTAGCTATGTGACCCTAGGCTCTCTAAACCTCTCTTTCTTCACCTGTAAAATGGACTTAACAACAGCACCTTACACCGCCCCCCCCAGTAGTTGAGAGGATCAAATGAGATGTTTATTAAAGTGATTTGGCCTTGACCACCGTCTTCATCATCATCTTCATCCCCACCCTCCTCTCTTCCTCCTCCTCCCCATCACCATCACCACCATCTTCTGTGGGAGGACAGAACTCTCCAGGGCTAAGGCTTCTGTGTCTCCATGTCCATGGCCTGAGGGGAGAAGGAGCAGCCTCGATGGGGACCTCACAGCCATCTGCACTGCAGCCCTCTCTTGAGGATGCTGGCCCTGTCCCCTGTATGGAGCTTGTGTGGATGCTCTGGGCACATGGGCAGATGAGGGCCAAATGCGAAGTAGCAGCATCTGCAGCCCTGGACAGGCACAGAGCTGGCTCTCCCCCCTCCCTGCCTCTTCCCCTTGCTCTCTCTCCCTCCTTTCTCCTCTCCTCCCCCATGTGTATGTGTGTCTATATCTGTCATATATCTCAATTCATCCTTCTATATCTTTGTATTTCTGTCCAGCTAGCTGTCTGTCTCTGTCTCTGTCAGTCTGTCTCTCACTTTTTGCTTCAATTATGTGCTGAGCAGGCTGGCAGGGAGAGGAGCAATGGCAGAGATTAGAGGCTGGAGGAATCAGCCAGCCCATTGTTGCAAGGACATATGCCACCTTTCTGTGGGTAATTGGAAGGAGAGTGAGAGGGCATCCTGAGCTGGACACTGAGACACAGCCAGACAGAGCCAGGACAGGCAGACAAAGCCATACAACAATGTTGCTTGAGTCACTGAGGCTCCTAGGAGCAGGGTAGGAAAGGCCACCTGGCTCGGGGCACAGGGCACTCTCCCTAAGTGAAAGTGAGAGCACGTCCCGGAAGTGAGTGGCAGCCAGTATGAGGGCAGGTCTGTCAAGAGGCAGCCTACACTGTCAAGGTGACTAAAAGGTCCCATTCCAGGGAGGCTCTCCCGTGTGTTTGCAGAGACACAGAAGCTAGGATAGGGAATGGGGGAGAGTCTTCAGGGGAATCCCCAGATCCAGCACAACCATTCAGGAAGGTCAGAAGTCAGGGGAACAGTACTTGAGGAAACCAAAGCTTGGCTCGCAGGAATTGAGTGATTCCATAGCCAGTAAGCTCATTCCTGGGGCTCCAGCCCAAGGCTCTCTAGGCTCCAAGACCCATGGTCTTTATGCTAAGCCATTGGAGCTATAGGACTCTCTCCCTTCTTTTTGCCTAGAACTGAAAAGCACAACTAAAACAGACACAAACCTCAAGCCCCTTTCTCAGGATCATAGGATCCAAGGGGAAGGAAAGGTGGTCCTCCTCCCCAACGCAGCTTAATGCACAGTGCTCACACTGTGAATGAATAGGATTTTCACCCTGGATCCAAGAGACAAGACAGACAAAGAGGCAGAGACAGAGGAGAGACAAAGAGAGACCCAGAGATAGAGAGGCAGGGATAGAGAGATAGACACAAAGACTATCCCAGTCTGATTATTTTAAATATGCAGCCTATTTCTGCTATGAAGCCAATGGAAAGATGCTGGGAGGAGAACCCAGAAAGTTGGGGGTAGATGGAGGTTCCCCTTAGAAGCAGGTCCCCAGAGTTTCCCACATGCCTCTCTTGGGTGACCTAAGTAGGCACCAAAGCCCTGTTATACTACAATCAGCTCTGCCATCGTTTCTGGATGTCAATCTAGGCTGCCAGTGTCTGGGTGTCCATCCCTCCTACCCCACACAATCCCTATCTTTCATTACCACAGGGCCCCATCCATGAACATCACTCTGCTTTGTATGTTGTCTTCCCCATTGGAATGTAATTTCCTTGAGATTAGGAATAGTCTTTGTCTTTGTATCTGTCTCCCCAGACTTAAAACTGTGCTTGGCACACAGAGAGCTCTTAATAAATGCTTTTTTGTTCAGCCCTCCCTTTCACTGCCCTACTTTCCTCTGTCTTTTTCCACTTTCTCCTCTTTCTACCTCTACCTTCTCTACAGTATCCCAAGGGAGCTGATGGGAAGAGGCCAGTGATCAAGACAGGGAGGAAGAAAGGTGTCTGGACTTTTTCTTTTCTTTGCCTCCCTTCTATCCTGTTCCACTTGGTTGGGAGAAATTTGAGATGGGATCCCCGAATCAAATTTCCATCCTTTCAGTATTTCTGTGTTCAGCTAAAGCAAGGGCACATTTGGCCTCTGTTTTTATTGTCCCAGTAAAGAGTATTTATAAGACATTTATTGGCAAGTACCTGGGCATGCTAAGTGGAGAAGATCTGGAGAATTGCACAGCCCCAGGCCACCCACGTTAGCCATATTTCATATTGTAGGTTAAAATGGATGTGCATCCTGTAGGAGGGGCTGGCAGGCTCCCATGCCATTTTCCCAGAGTCAGGAGGGAGAATGACCTCTGTCCTCTGTAACTCTGGCTAAAATGGCTTGTTTCTGTGTCCTCTGGAGAAGCCTGGACATTCTAAGACCCAACCCCTGCTTCACCCCCAGAGATTATGCATGTTGCCATAGTGACATAGAACCATGGAGGAGGAGAATGGCAAAGATGGGAAAATCTTCTAGACCAACCCCCTGCTTAGCCATCACACAGGACCCTCATGGGGAGTCAGTCTGGAGATTCTCAATGAACAGGTGTTTGGGATTTTTTAAGGGCATTTTGGTGGTTCCAATGTCAGTTGGGCCAGATGATTACCTCCTACACACACACACACACACACACACACACACACACACACACACACACACCTCCTGGTTTGGGCCACTATTGCCTGCAAGACAAAGGAGTATGGTTAGCTTTGTTTCATTTCTTTCCAGATTCTTACCATTCTTCATGACTCCTTCCCATGCCCCAGTCCTCAGTCTTTAACCTTGGGGCTATTTATTTCCTTTTGTTGTCTCTTAGCTTCCTTCGGGGGCCAGAATTGCAGAGACCATCTACATCATAGTTTCCCTGGAGAGTTAGGAGCAGGCTCTGGATTCTCCAGCTCAGGCACCATTTTTCCATGCAAGATGAGACTAGGAGCTCCCCTCAGAATGCCTATCCTTTCCATGTGAAGCCCTCTATGGCATTCTCCTTTTCTTTCTTTTCTAGTCCCCATCAGCCTCCCCTTCTACCATACATGATCACCTATTAGCAGATGCTGACCATGCCCCCCAGTTGTCATGGGAAAGGAGGAAGGGGAGAACTCTATGCTCAACTGGAGAACTTGCTCTCCCACTCAGCTATGCCATCTGGGTCATTGTATCCGAACTTATGGTGATTTTAGGGGAGCAAGTGCTCCGCTAGGGAGAAAAAAATGGACTTTGTGAGACTGGGAGAAAAAATAATGGTGATTCTGTGGGTCTCTGCTCCAGTTTCACTTGGGAGTGACCCAGTTCAGAAGGACTTTGGAGCAGGTGTCTCTGCCCCAGAGAGAAGCAGGATCCCCCCTCTGCTCCTGTAATTAGGCAGCTCTCCTGGGGAAGGCTTGGAGCAGAATGCATGGCAGCTTGGGCAAACTGATCTACTGGTGGGCAGGGTGAGATTATCCTGCAGCCCTGTGTGAGTCAGAAGGGAAAAATCTATGGTTCCATTTCTGGTGGTCAGATATTTCAGGGCCTCCTTGTCTCTGAATCTGTGTCCCCATCAGACTGTGCTATGACTCTCCTGAGGTCTTTAGCTTAGCCAACTCATACAGACTAGGATATGAGGACTTGGCCTCACGATGTCAGTGACATCCACAGTCTTGTCAACACCACCTGAAGCCTCCTCTAGTTTGCCTGGTCCACCTGCATCAGTGGCTGGAGCTCTCTGGCACCCAGGGGTAATAGTCGGCAAATACCCAGTCAACAGTCTGAGAGCCAGGCCAGCCCCAGTGATGGAGTAAGGCCTTGTCAGGTGCCTCCCTAGTTGCACTGGATGTACTGATCACTTTGTGCAAGGTCACTCTTGGTTCTGGGGATCCCCCCACCTCATTCCTTTGCAAAGCTCACTAGCAAAGCCATAGCCTGTGCAGGTATCTGAGAAGATAGAAAGATGCTCTGGCTGAGGAGGTAAAACCATCAGTGGTTCCTGACAGAGGAAACACCGCTGCCATGAGAAGCATGTGGTGGCTTCAGTGCCCCGGATCCCACCTTGATCTGCTGTACTCCCCACAAGGAAATGCTCAGACTGGGGGGCACAGAGATGCCCTGACAGCTGGGCAAGAGGCAGGAGTGGCCCCCTCCCACCAGCTGTTAATCCAAGAGGAAGGCTGGTTTGGCTGAAGAATTTGTGGGGATTGTTCTAAATTTGGCTACATCACCATCCTTGTTGAAAACAAAGAGGCTCCTGACTGCTGAATTTTCTGGCTGAGGTCACAGGTGCTTCATCTCCATTGCATGAGCAGACCCTTTTCATATTCAGCCCCCTGGACAGAGAATGACCTAACCTGGTGGCCCCTGCTGAACCTCCCTCTTCCCCTCTTTTGCACTAAAGACAAAAACAACCCCCACATGGGCTCTTCCCCAGCAGGAAAATCAGCTCCTGCTTTTTAGAAAAACGGGCTCATCAAGATGTCAGTGGTTTCTTCTTTTTTCTTGTTAACACTGGTGTCTGTGACAAAAATAATGTGTGAAGGAGAACTGTGAAAGACATTTTTTTCAGTTTGAAAAAGATGGACAACCAGGGAGGCACAATTCAGGTGCAGTTTCAGATGCCTTCGCTTGACTTTCTCTCCTGTCCATCCTTCCCCCTCCGCCCCCCTTTGAGAAATATAGAATTGATTTGTCAAGACACATCAAGGTGGAAGATGTTTTGTTCCATGGTGCTCTCAGCTCCTGGGCAGAGGGAGAGAAGGCAGTTAGTCACAGCTGAGGAAAAAAAAAAGAAAAAGATTTTCAGCCATCAAACTCCATTCCATCTGATCAGACCAGAGATTGTCCCCAGTCTTCTCTCAAGAACTGAATCTGTGCTGTTCAGCCCTCCTTCCCCATCCTGGATCCCTGAGGCAGGCATCATAGCTCTGTCCCAATGACTGAACACAGCATGAACTTCTACAGTGTTGGTGGTTGGGGGTAGAAGGCAAGCCCCTACCGCCCTCAGGGTCCTAGGTCCTACTGGGTGTGCCCTTGACCAAAGGGGCTGCCGAATTTGCCTGCTCTTTGCAGCCACTCATCCTATACCTGTATTAACAGGCAGCTGTGGGGGCAGGCCCCCACATCCACGTGGGAAAACAGCCCTCCTTTTAGATGATGCATGTTCCCAATCACCTTGGCACAGATGCCATTTTAATAGGTCAGAAAGAGCCTGGAGAAGCCAGGAAGGCTTAGACAGGGATAGTGAGAGAACCAACATCGAGGCAACTGCTTCCCGGCTCCAACCTTCTCTTCAGGTTGGAGTCTGTCTTTTCTCACTTGAGGCTGTGGAAGATTAATGGCTTATAATAAACTTCCCAGCTTTCAGGAAAGTGAGAGCAGGACACAGGCAATTAACTCACAACAGCTTGTCTACACCGTCACTGGGGAACCATATAGAAGTTCTGGATGCCTCTTGGTTGTAGCCGCATCAGCAAATCAGGAGCCAAGATCCTGAACTGCAGGTCCTGAGTCCCCTGGAAGGGTCAATTCCCTCCTGCACTTGTGTTTCAGCTGAGGCGAGGCACTCCTCCATGTCCCCCAGCCTGCTGGTTACCCTTGTGCCTCCAGGAACACGGTTCCACTGAGGCCGTGAGCTCCCCAGCTTCCTTTATCGAGCCTTGCATCCCTCTGAGTCACACTTAGGTGCCCTGGGTGCTCAACATCCCCTGAGGAAAAGGAAAGCAACCCCAAGCCCTGGAGAAGCCCCTCTCCACACTTGTGTGCAGACACATGTGCAGACAAGGTTTGTTCCTTTTGTCAGATGTCATGGCTGAGATGCCCCAGAATGTGGTCCCTGCCTCAGGTGTCACCAAAGGGGGCATTGCCAGCATCGCCCCACAAACATTTATAGGTTTCATCTCAATGAGGTTCAAAGTCCATAAGGGTGAGCCACCTTGGACCCCTTCCAAATGCTGACAGACCCCTGACACTCGTTCTCTTGTTTGTGAATGGACAAAAGAAGGAAGGAATTTTGTGGGGTGGCTGCCTTTCAGGAGATAGCCCCAAACCCACTTGTCATCGAGTGCCTTGTGCAAGCTGTCCAGCAGTGGGTTGGGCCTGAGGATCAGCTGTGCTGGAAAGGGTAATGCCAGAGGAGTGGAAATGGGTTAGGGTTAGGTTTCCAAGGTGCCTCCAGGTATCGGGAGAGGGGAGGCTGCCTCACTGTGCAGGCACAGCAGGGGCCAAATTTGATCTAAGAAGAAAATTAAGCAGGTGCTATCAGGCTACTGGGGTAGATGGGGTCAGCTGGATGAGATTTGTGCATCTTAATTGTCAGTGGGCAGTCGGTCTAGGAGCTGGTCCTCCCAGGCCAAAGTCACTGATTGTGCCATTGGCTCTTAGGTAGATACTCAGGCTTATTGATATAAAGGCTGAGCCACCATACAACCTCTCCAGTGAGGCAGAAGAAAGGGAAAAGCAAGAACAGCATTCATTAAATATCACTTGGTTTGGCTGCCTCTCTTCAGAGGGTGGATTAAAGGCTTGTTTGGGTTCCTAGCCAGGACTAAAGGGGTCTTTGCAGAAGAATCAGATGAGCTAGTCAGTGCTCAAAGTAACAAGCACTTTCATCTAGAGTCTTTAAAGGGAAGCCATGTGACCCCCCACAATGGGGCTTGTGCCTCCAAAACCAGACTTGGAGGGCAAGAAGAGAGATGAGCCTAGGCTTTTCACCAGGGAGCCACCGGCATGGGGGGTTTCAGACCATGTCAGATGAGAGGACATCACAGTGGTCTAGGAAGAGACCACTCCCAGGCCTTGGTGTATGGCTCTCCCAAGCTCAGGGTGGTCCATCTTCACATCTCCAGGTGCTTTACAGAGAAGGGCAGGGTACTGCTCTGATGGCTCTGATTTGTTTCCTGCTTCCATGGGCACAGGCAGGGAGGTGATGAGGCCAGATCAGAAGGAGGGGCTGCAGGTGGAGGAGAGGGAGAAGAGGGCTCAGAGCAGGGCATGAACAGTGTGGGGTGGACTAAGAAAGGCCAGGTCAGAAAAACCAGAGGGACATTTCTCCAGACTACAACAAGGGTCATAAATAGGGCTGGGAAAGATAGCCAAGATGATCATTTTACAGGTGAGGAAACCGAGGCCCAGAGAGGAGTGTTTTCCTCAAGGTAGAAGAGGAGCAAGGAGAGCAGGGCAGATCCAAGCTCAGGGGTCTTTCCCCTGCCCCATGCTGCCTTGTTCTGGAGAGAATCACATTCCTCACCCAGTGCCACCAGGAGACTGAGGAGAACCTGGAGATAAATGGAAGCAGGAGGATGAAGGGAGGGAGGCGAATACAATTCCTTGCGGAATCACTTTGCCTTCAGTAAGTGGTAACCAGCTGTTTCCTGCCAGACACCTCTCACAGAGCCTGTTCGCACACTGCCTCTCACGACTGGAACCGAGTGCTTACTCCGAAGATTGGCCCGAGGAAACGGATGCCATCATCACCTCGTGGTCTAAAATAGCCTGATGTGCCTGTGATTTCATAAGTGAAAATACCACGTTCGCAGCCCTGCTTCTCCTGTTGTGATAAATAGGATGTGCTTGAAATGAAGGATCTGGGAAGACAAATGTGTGCTTTGTCCCTAATCGAGGCTTTCCATTCCCCGTGTGCAGCAATGATCAGCCCCCTCACACTCATACACTGTTGGTGGAACTGTCACCTGGGTCAGTAGTTCTGGAAAACAAGTTAGAATTCCGTGAGAAAAGTAATTAAACCATTCACATTCCTTGGTTCAAAAAGCCCCTCTTGGGTATATCCCTCAAGGAGGTCCGAGGCAGAAAGGTTCCACATATGTATGTCAACAATGTCCCCGCGTATGGTTTGTGGCAGCACAAATGTAGAATCAAAGTGAGTGCCCATCGATTAGGTAGCATGTCTCGAACCATCAGGAAGGGAGGGAAAATGCATCCATTACGCACCTACTGTGTACGGGGCTAAGTGTTTTACAAGTATCTGTTTGATCCTGACAACCACCTGGGTGGGAGGGGCTGCTATGAGAGTCCAAGAAGGCAACTGAGGCAAAAAGAGGCTACATGACTTGGCCAAGGTCACACAGCAGATTTAAACTCAGGTCTTCCTGACTCCAGGTGCAGCCCAGTGCTCTCTGTGCTGTGACTCCTTGACTCACCCCAGAAGAAGCCTTGGCCCCAAGACATAGCAGAAAATGAATCAGAACTTGACCCAGACTAGTCTGTGATCCTGTGGCTTGCTGGAAGCAGAGGCTTTCTTCTCCAGCTTTTTGCATCCCTGGGGCTTCAAACAGCATTTGGAGCATAGTAGGCTTAATAAAGGTTATTTGAGCAAGGAGATGAATGGCTATTCAGAGCTCCCTGTGT
Organism: Gymnobelideus leadbeateri; assembly: GCA_011680675.1. Classification (NCBI taxonomy): domain Eukaryota; kingdom Metazoa; phylum Chordata; class Mammalia; order Diprotodontia; family Petauridae; genus Gymnobelideus; species Gymnobelideus leadbeateri. The sequence goes on along the minus strand of WOXC01009014.1, from coordinate 112,871 downwards.
GCCAGGTGCTGTACCAATACAGATGGACTACAGATGGAACTGCAAACCTCTGCGTAAGCTGCTTGGTCCCAGAAGGCATTGAGCCGCACCAGTGATGATGTGGTAATGAGCCCTAAAGCTCAGTCCCGGGTAGGAAGACCAACCTCAGGCCCAAAGAAAGGAAAGCACCTTCTCCTGGGGGCCAACGTGCTGCCCATGCCCACAGAGGTGAGCAAATACAAGGGACGGCTCAGATGGAGGGTTTGCTGTCTGCAAAGTGGTGGGGAGAGAAGCAGAGAAGCAAGGCAGCCCTGGCTTGGAAAGAGCCTTCCGGGACAGCGGGAGGAGACCCCAGGGGCTGCAGAGGAGTCAGCTGGGAGTGCCCCAGGGCATGAGGGAGCTGGTTTGGTTTAAAGTTAATACCCTTTGGTTTTCTATCACCTTCACCTCCAAATAGATTCCTCCTTATCCCCAATCCAGAGAGCCAGGCTCTGTCAGAAAGAATCTAAGCGTCTCAAGAGGGCTCTGCCAAACCAACCAGCACAGTTGAGGATCTAGAACAGGGTCCCCCCAACCCCCCACCTCTGCACAGAGGCACAGCCCTCCCCTGCAGCCAGGGCTTTGTGGCTGTGGTTTCCACCCTGCCATTATGGCAGCCATGTTTGTGGGTTGGCTTCTCTCTAGTCTCCATGACCCTCCATCTGGCATCTCAACCCCCAGGGCATCTTGACCTTCCCCAATTCGTGAGTGTGTGGGGTACAGAGACACTAACCCAAATAAATTGATCACTCGGAGACCTCTCAAAGTGAAGGTAGAAAGATTTATTAGAATCTCACAAGAAGCGGGTAGTCCAGTCACTGGCACAGTGCCTAGAGAGAGAGAGGAGGCCTCCGAACAGAAGCTAAAGCTGGGTTAAATAAGCAAGGGTTACTCGCCCCTCCAAAACATTAACCTAATTATTACTAATGAGGCCCTAATTCTGTTAGATAATATACATAATACATGAGGTCCACTATGCAAGTGTAGTAACAGCCTCAGAATACTGAACCCCCTTCAGTCCAGCCTAGATGTGTCCTTATCTGGGCCTCAGTGACCCAAGGCCACTGTCTGCTTTCTGACTGGTCAAATCCACCTGCTGCTGCCAGATCCTTTTATCTACATTATTTCATTTGAGTATTATCTAGGAGTTCTCTGGGAACTGGGAACTCAAACTTCCTGTCAAGGCTACTGCCTCAACTCTTCCCAAGGCTACTGTCTGGTACTTTTACCAGGAGTCTTGTTTCAGCAATTCTTGCAGTTCTATAGAAACTTAACCCTTTGCTACCTCTCACACTACCATTCCTTTCCCCAAACTAAAACACCTCTAATTTGGCCTCAATAGTTAATCCAATCAATTGTATTAATACTCAATAGCTCTTACATTACCTTGAAATACACAATGACTTACACATATATACATGGGGAAGCAATACTGAACTTAGTTACAAAATATAAGGAACTAATACAAATGTATATATGATATTCAGAATGGGGAAACTTCACTGCAAGTCATCCCACACAATGAGCATCTGCTCGATTTCCAGTTCTTTGCTCCCACAAGAACACTGCTGAGCTTATTTGGGCCCAGATGGGGATTTTCTTTCTGCTTTTGACCTCCTTGGGGTGTGTGCTCAGCTGTGGGATCTCTGGGTTAAAGGCCAGGGGCACTTCAGCCCTTTTCTTAGTATGCCTCTATCCTGCTACACTGGCTGATCTCATTAGCCAGACTTAGGCACGAGAGTAAAATCGAGATCATGACTAACCCTGCTCCTGAGAGCCAACAGGCCAAGCAGGACAATGCAGCAGGTCAGACTCCAATGGTACAAGGAATCAGACTGAGAGCCAGTAAAAGCAATGACCTCTGGATGTTGCCCGCCCCAGTGAGCTCACCTGCACAGGTCTCTTAATGGAGTTCAGTGAGCCTTAGACCTTGTAAATGAGCTTCTGCTGTGGACAGCTCCCTGACCTTCCAGGCACATCTGCTCCATCTGGCTAAGATGGAAAACCGAATCTCTGGGAAGCGCACCACTACAAGAGAAATCACTGCACCCAAGCCACTGCCATGCTCAATGCACTCACCCAGGGCTGGTCACCAAAGCTCTCTGGGCTGACCCTGCTGCCTGCCTTTGAAAGTGCCAAATCCATTCCACGTTCTCAAGGCTGCACCTGGAAGGGCACCTCTCCAAGCAGGAAAAAAAAAACTCAAGAGGGACTGACTGGATTGAAGGTTCAATTTCCTGAGCCCTTCACCTTAGAGCCTTGACCTATGGGGGCAAGTTTTATCTGAAAGGAAAAAGTCTTGAGGAAGTTCTGAACAGATGAAGCTGGGAATTCACAACAGGAGCTTACTGGAGCACTCACTGCAGCAAACATCCCCACATTCCACCTAATTATTGTGATTAATCACAGTGATGCCACCCAGATGAACTCTGCCAAGAAGCCCTATCTCAGACCTGGGTGATGGTGCTTTGATGCAGTGTTTTCAGGGGAGGGAGGGGTTGTTGCTTTCCTCTAGTTGATAGGAATGCCTCCTTGTACCCGTGTTCTCACAGTGACATCTTCTGTGCCTAGCAAATTACATCAGGATTGGGTAGGAAACAAAGGAAAGATGTGAAGTGGGGCTGGGCCAGTGCCCCTTCAGTAAAGAGTCACCTTCCACTGCCCAATCATTCCTCCTGCTGAACTCAGCCACTGACTACAAAAGCATTCTGGAAGCAAGCTTTGCATTGTACATTGGGACCTGTGTTCTTTCATTCTTATGTTCCTTTTCTAGAAACATCATCTTCCAGTGCTACTGTGTTCCTCTGGGCCTTACCTTTGCCCATCCACTCATCCAGTGGGTTTCATTTACATCTGTCCTCAAAACCTATTTGTCTCCTGGAGTATTTCTCTAAATAGACTGAAACTTTCTAAGACTGAGGCTCTCTCTCTCTCTCTCTCTCTCTCTCTCTCTCTCTCTCTCTCTCTCTCTCTCTCTCTCCCCCCTTCCCTTAAAACCTTGTCTATATAATGAAAACTACTGAAGTAAAGGACAATCCATGAGGCATTACTGTTTTAATGACTAAATTGAATTAACCACAAGACTCAACTGATCGATCAATCAGAAAATGGCCACTGAAATGGCTTTGATAAAAATCAGTGGAGAAACCCTCCATTAGGTATGGCCATGTGGATGACCCCCACCCTCTTGTATTTCTCACCTTACTCATCTCTAAAATTTAGATGATCCGCTCAGTGGGAAGGATCTCTGGCAACAGAGTTTTTTACTGGATACTCTTCAGGAGGAGACAATGTGCCTGCCTGCCTGTATTTCTATTTTATCAATCTACCTCTATCTCTGTCTCTGTCTGTCCACGTCTCTGTCTCTAAATCTGTCCATCTGTGTATGTTCAGTCATGTCTGGATTTTCTGCCTTTTCCATTATTTCCATTTGGATCTTTGGATTTTCCTTTCTGCTTCCAGACATTGATCTTTTCGTGCCGGTTTTCTCCAGAGCAGAACGTGGTAGATGAATGAAAAAGCAAGCCCATCCTTTGACTTTCTGCCTTGGAAATACCACCTGGGAAGATAAAGCAAATTCATGTAACCATACCCACACAAACACACAAACCAATACATACCACCTCAAAGATGTCTTTGGAGAACAAATGTGATATAAAAGCAAGTATGAATTAAAATGGTACAGACCAATAGAGGGAAGGCTGAGCATGGGAGTATCATTGAGGTAGAAAGGAATCCAGCTTAAGGTTTTGTTTCCCATGGAAAGGCATCATGGTGGGGGAGGCAAGGAGCACTGAATTTAGAGGCAGGAGATAGCTGAACTCCATCTCTAAGGTTCATATACTCCTTAAAGGATCATGAGGAGTCACTCTCTGCATCCTGGCTTCTGCATCTGCATGATGAGTCATGGTCCTCATGCTTCCAGATTCTGAGGGCTAAGAGGGAGAGAGAAGGAGAGAGCTCATGAGGAAATAGTAAATGCCTATTGATACCATTGTTCCTTCCACTCCCTTGGCCAGGGATTTAACCAGCAAGTATTTCTGAGCACATCTCAAGAGTCTGGGTTAGGAGCCATGAGACTGACAGAGAAGAATTAGAAGGTGCATTTCTTACAAGTGCTTCTGATCTAATTAGGAATCAATCAACAAAGATTTAGTGCCTACTGTGTTGCATTAAATATGGGAAATAAAAATACAAACACAAAACAACCCCAACTTCCAAAGAGTATACATTCTAACAGAGAATATAAGTACACATGTAAGCATGAAAACTTAATAAAGGGGAAAATGCAATTAAATACAAGGAAGTCAGGGTGAGGAGTATCAGCAATTGAACTGAGTGGGAAAGGCATCGTAGAACATCGTAGAACAGGTATTTCTTGAAGAAAGGCAAGGATTCTGTGAGGTAGAGGCTAGGAGGGAGTGACTGCTAGCTATGTGGGTACAAAGGCTCAGTGAGAGGAGGTGAAGCATGAAATACTTGAAATACATGAATACATGAAAATGAAGCCCAGTTTGACCGGATTGAAGAGTTCAGGACGGAGAAGGATATAGAGTGAGGCTGCAAAGTTTTAAAAGTTAAACAGATGAATCTCCACTCCCTTTCTTAGGCAATGGGGAGTGTATCCCCCAACCTTGTTAAGTTGTTGAGCACCATGGCCAAGTTTGCACAGAAGGGCTAAGAGTTGGGTAACAGTGTTGGGGAGGAGCAGGGAGAGGCTGGAGATGGGGAGACCGTGAAGGAGGCTGCTGCAGTCCTCTAGGAGAGCCTCGATGACCAGCTGCACTAAGATGATGGTTCTGTGGGGAGGACACAGGTGTGGAGGATGCTACTGGTGAGGAAATGACAAGACCCAGAGAGACATCATGCTGAACTGGAACCTTGTGGTGGAGAGGAAGGAACGAGGCATTCAGATTGGCTGCCGTTTTCAGGGGGGATTTAAGAGAGGATGTGAAGATGCAACCGGGCTTTAAAGAATGACTAGAATTTGGCCAAATGGATGGTGGCTAAGGATGAGGAGAGGCGGGTTTCTTGTGAATGCACCATAAGAAGAGCAACATTAAATAGAATGGCCTGGCTGGAAGGAAGGACTCACTCTGGAGAATGAAGGAATACAAGAGTGACTGAGGACCATAACAAAAGGTGTATACAACTGAGTCACGGATCATTCCCTTAAACTATTAACCAGTAATTTTAGTTTCAGCTAATCTGAATTTTGGCAGCTAAGTGGCTCTGTAGTGACTAGGGGGCTGGACCTGGAGTCATGAAGACTCATCTTCCTGAGTTCAAATCTTACCTCAGAAAAATTCTAGCTGTGTTACCCTGGGAAAGTCACTTCACCGTGCTTGTTTCAGTTTCCTCATCTGTAAAATGAGCTAGAGAAGGAAATGGCAAACCAGTCCAGGATCTTTGCCAAGAAAACCCCAAATGGGGTCAGACAATTGAGTCAGACAATTGAAAATGACTGAAAAATTTGGGCTCATTTCTTCTATATTTGTGTATATGGATAGAGAATAAACATTTATTTGAAATAGCCAGACACTGTGCTAAGAGCTGAGGATAGACTACATAAAAAGACAGTACCTGCCCTCAATGAGTTGACATTCTAACAGGGGAGAGAACACACAGGGGAGGCAGGTTGTTGTTGGGGAGGGCACCCCAAGAGGTACCTTGTCCCAGGAAGTGGGAGCCAGGCAGGGCAGCAGATGTAGGGTGGAGGCATCAGAGAGCCCAAGTTCTGCTCTCTATAAGGCAGGCATGGGAGGAGTTTGGTGCCCCATCCTCCAGTTCTGTTCTGTGTAGTTAAAACCAGACAGGGTAGCATATGCTGCCTATATGGGGAGAAGGTGGGCACTTCAGATACCGGAGACACAGGATAAAGATGAGATGGTTCCACCTCCGTAGAGTGATGTAGCTGGGAAAACATTAGGCACACATCTAAATACCACACAATGATCACTTCTCACCCCGTGACTTGGAGCAAAATCAACCACAAATTGGATTAGTAAGCAACCTTATAAGAAGACATGAAAGCTAAACTTACAGTAAAAATATGGACAGATTAGCTATGCTCAAAAGAAGGCAATAGTGCAGGCGAGTCACTTAAACAGTTAACAGCAGCAGCTTTTCATCTCAAAGATTTGGTCTGTCCAAATGATGTCTGTAAACAGCTGTCCTTGCCTGATGTAAAAAGGCATCCTGACCCTGAAGGTCCAAGTGAGCCTGGGGCTGTCACCAGCAGGGGTGACAGGGAGGAGATCTGGCCCCATGCTGCCTTTGATGACAAGCTGAGGACGCCCAAGAAGCTCTTTGTCCTCATGACCGCTGCACCACATATCAGGGCTGGAGAATCTGTTCAGTGGACACTTGACAGTGTCAGGAGAATGTGGGCCAAAGCAGCTGAAGCAGTCCTTGGTGCTCATGATGCTGAGAGGCAAGGCTACAAGGTTGCTTTGCACCCTGCCTGCAATGGCAGGATACACATGGCACCTCTCAGCCTGTCATAGTGAGAATGGTGCCAGGTCTCCTCTGCATCCTCCCAGCTGGCAATGATGCCATGCTTGGGCCACGTGGGTCAGAGTGCCCCCTTGACCACTCTGCTTTTCTTTTGTCCTATGACAACCAGGACTCTTTGGTGCCTGGTGACCTCATAATAAGAGGCATCACACCTCCGGAGGCAACTGCCTCAAGCATACATTTTATGGTAAAGCCAAAACTAGGTTCCATTGTGGATGGACTGCCAGGTCTGGAGTCAGGAAGATCTGAGTCCAAATCCAGCTTCAGACAGTTACTCACTGGTGACCCTGAGCAAGCTGTCTAACCTCCGTTTGCCTCAGTTTACTCATCCATAAAATGGGGATAATAGTCCCCAGTATTGTTATAAGGATTGAATGAGACCATTATAAAGCACCTAGCACAGTGATGAGGAGAAAGATGCATTATCTACACCCATCATCTGATAGATAATTGTAAATATTTATTGAAAATGAGGTGTGGGGGGGCGGCTAGGTGGCGCAGTGAGTAAGAGCGCCGGCCTCGGAGTTGGGATGACCCGAGATCAAATCCGGCCTCAGAAAATAAGCACCCACACATAAAATAATGACTAGCCGTGTAACCTTGAGCAAGTTACTTAACCCCAATTGCTTAAAAAAAAAAAAAAAAAAAGAAAGAAAATGAGGTGTGGAGAGGCAGAACCAACATGGTCGAATAAAGGAAGGGACTTGCCTGAGCTCTCCCCCAACCTTTTCCCTCCAAGCTCTCCCCCAGCCTTTAAGAGATGACTCCAAAGAAATTCTGGAGGAGCAGAGCCCACAAAAAAGATGGAGTGGAATAGCAGGAAGGTCTGTCACACCAGGGAGAGAAAGGGGTGCAGCCCAGCACAGACCATGCCAGGGTGGAAGCCTGAGCAGGCCTCAGGGTGACGAATCACTGGCAGCAGCACTTCCCAACCTCTTAGCCCACAGATACCAAAGACGGCCTAGAAGGTAAGCAGGAAGGGTCTGTCATACCTGGGTGAGAGAGGAGGGCATTTCAGCACTCTCCCGGTCCCAACAAACCAGGGGCAACCTTGGGAGTGACTGAATAGGCAGTGGCTGCTCCCAGAGCTCTCAGTCCACAGATGGTAAGGGGGTCAAAAGGAGATTACAGGGGTCTCTTTGCTAGAACTGAGGCAAGACTCTGTTGCTTTGCCCATACTTGGATCCAGGTTCTGGATGGCAATTCTGGGGCAAGGAGGAGCACTAGCCCGGCAGAACTTCAAGGTACCCTCATCACAGTTTCAGGGCAGAAGAGCATGCTTATGGTTGCTCATGGACCAGAGCACAGGCCAGGAGAGGAGTAAACTGGGAAAACTGAAAACTTACTGAAAACCCTAGAAGTATCTCTGAAAACACCCGAACAAAACCCCAGAAGTTTGGGACAGTACGCCCTCCATGCTGGAAGTAGAGCCCTACCATAGCAAAGAGTTAAAAAGTCAAGCAATAGGCTGGGAAAATGAGTAAATGATGGGGGGAAACTCTGACTATTGAAAGTTACTATGGTGACAAGGATGATCAAAACACACACTCAGAAGAAGACAAGTTAAAGCTCCTACATCCAAAGCTTCCAAGAAAAATATAAATTGTTCTCAGGTCATTGAAAAGCTTAAAGAAGATTTTGAAAACCAAGTAAGAGAGGTAGAAGAAAATTTGGGAAGAGAAATGTGAGTAATGCAAGAAAATCATGAAAAATGAGTCAGCAGTTTGGTAAAGAAGACACACACACACACACACACACACACACACACAACCTGAAGAAAACAACACCTTAAAAAACAGACTAAGCCAAATGGTAAAAGAGTATCCAAAACCTTACTAAAGAAAGTAATTCCTCAAAATTAGAATGAAGCAAATAGAAGATAATAACTTTATGAGAAATCAAGAAACAATAAAATAAAACCAAAGGAATGAATATATACATACATACGATGTGTCTATAATTGTGTACAAATTTCTCCTGGTTCTGCTCTTCTCATTCAGCATCAGTTTATATAAGTCTCTCCAAGTTGTTATGAAGTCCATCTGCTCCTCAATTCCCATAGTACAATATAGCACAATTCCATTACATTCATATACCACAACTTGTTTAGCCATTCCCCAATTAATGGGCATTCCCTTGATTTCCAATTTTTTGCCACCACAAATAGAGCTGCTATAAATATTTTTGTACATACAGGTCCTTTTCTCACTTCTACGATTTCTTTGGGATACAGACCTAGAAGTAGTATTGCTGAGTCAAAGGGTATGCACTTTTTATAGCCCTCTGGGCATAGTTCCAGATTGCTCTCCAGAATGGTTGGATGAGTTCACAACTCCACCAACGATGCATTAGTGTTCCAATTTTTCCACATCTTCTCCAGGATTTATCATTTTCCTGTTTTGTCATCTTAGCCAATCTGACCAGTGAGATTCGATACCTCAGAGTTGTTTTGATTTGCATTTCTCTAATCAACAGTGATTTAGAGCATTTTCCTTTGCTTATAGATATCTTTAATTTCTTCCTCCTGAAAACTGTCTGTTCATATCCTTTGACCATTTATCAATTAGGGAATGACTTTTATTTTTATAGGTTTGACTCAATTTTCTTTATAGTTTAAAAACAAAGCCTTTATCAGAGACACTGGTTGTAAAAATTCTTTCCCAATTTTCCACTTCCCTCTTAATCTTGGTTATATTGACTTTATTTGTACAAAAACTTTTCAATTTAACAGTAGTCAATGACTATAGTAATCTACTGTTTGATAAACCCAAAGACCCCAGCTTCTGGAATAAGAACTCACTATTTGACAAAAACTGCTGGGAAAACTGGAAAATAGTATGGGAGAAACTGGGCATAGACCAATATCTTACACTGTATACAAAAATCAAGTCTAAATGGGTGCATGACCTAGGTATAAAGGCTGATACTGTAAGCAATCTTAGAGAGCAAGGAATAGTTTACCTGTCAGATTTATGAAGAAGAGAAGATTGTACGACCAAACAAGGGTTAGAGAGCATTATGAAATGCAAAATTCATTATTTTGATTATGTTAAATTGGAAAGGTTTTGTACAAATTTCAAGCATTCTTGAGAAAAAAACAGAGCTAAATAGAAAATTTGACTTTCAAATACAAGACCCAAGCATTAAAAAGGTAAACAGGAAAGGGAAATCATACAGGACTTATTAAAGTTAAACTGTTCACATTCCTACATGGGAAAATGATATTTGTAACTCATAAGACCTTTCTCATTTTTAGGGTAGTTAGAAGGGGCATATAAATAGAGGGCACAGGTGAGAGCTGAATATGAAGGGATGATATATAAAAAATTTAAGGAGTGAGAGAGGAATGTACTAGAAGGAAGAGAAGGGGAGAGGTAGAACAGGGTAAATTATCTCACATAAAAGAAGCAAGACAAAGCTTGTACAGTGGAGGGGAAAAGGGGAGAGGGGAAAGAGAGTGATTGAACCTTATTCTCATCAAAATAGGCTCAAAGAGGTAATAACATACACACTCAATTTGGGAGAGAAATCTATCTTACATTACAGGAAAGTTGGAGGAAAGGGGGATTAGAGAAGGGAGGGTGATAGGAGGACAGATTTGTGGAAAGGTAGGCAGAAGCAAAATACTTTTGAGGAGGGACAGGCTTAAAGGAGAGAGAGAATAGAATAAATGGTAGAGGGGGGAATCAGATGGAGGGAAATAGAGTTAGTAATACCATGAAAAATATTTGAAGCAAATTTCTCTGATAGAGGTTTCATTTCTCAAACATACAGAGAACTGAGTCAAATTTATAAAAATAAGAGCCATTCCCCAACTGATAAATTATCAAAATATATTATCAAATTTCAGATGAAATAATCAAAGTTATCTATAGCCATATGAAAAAATACTCTCACAACTGATTGGAGAAATGAAAATTAAAGCAATTTTGAGGTACTATTTTATACCTATTACATTGGTTAATAAGACAGCAAAGGTAAATCACAAATGTTGGAGGGGATGTGTGAAAAATGAAACATCAATTCATTGTTGGTGGAGTTGAGCATTGATTCAACCATTCTGTAGAGCAATTTGAAACTAAGCCCAAAGGGCTATAAAATCATGCACATCCTTTAAAGTAGCAATATCACTACCAGGTCTGTATCCCAAAAAGATTACTAAAGTAAAAGGACCTGTATGTACAACCATATTTATAGCAGCTCTTTTCTGGGGGCAAATAATTAGGGATTAAGAGGATGCTCATTGGCTGGGGAATGGCTAAACAAGTTGTAGTATGTGATTGTGATGGAATACTAGTGTGCTATAAGAAATGATGAGCAGGATGGCCTCAGAGAAATCTGGAAAGACTCGTATGAGCTGATGCAAAGTGAAATGTACTGTGTGCAAAGTAACAACAATTTTGTAGGATGATCAGCTGTGAATGACTTAACTATTCTCAGCAATATGATCCAAGATAACTTTGAAGGACTTATGATGAAAAATGCTATCCCTTCCCAGACCAAGAACTGATGGTGTCTGAATGCACATTGAAGCAGACTTTTTTTTAACTTTATTTTTTTCTTGAGTTTTTTTGTCTATATTTTCTTTCATAACATGATTATTATGGGAATGTATTGCAGGACTACACATATATAACCTATATCAAATTGCTTGCCTTCTCAATGGGGGTGGGGTGAGGAGGAAGGAAGGGAAAGAATCTGGAACTCAAAAGTTTTAATAACAAATGTTATTTTTTACATCTAACTGGGAAAAATAAAATACAAAAAAATAAAAGAAAAAGTTGTGGTCATGCATAACTTATATCTGATTGCTTGCCATGGAGGTATAGAGGAGGAAAGGAGGAAGGGAGGGAGGGATAGAATTTGGAGTTCAAAACTTTTAAAAAATGTTTTAAAATTATTTTAACATGTAGTTTGGGAATTAATATAAAAATGTAAATAAAAATGATATAAAAATAAAAAAAAGACAAAGACAAAAAAAAAAGAAAAGGTGCAGTGGTTGTTTTCTCTTACTAATTTGAAGTCATGAAAGGGAGGGGAGTCTAGGGACTAGAAAGCAAGCCCCACAGTCAGGAAGTTCTGGGTTCAGAATCCACCAGCACCCAGGCAACATTCCAAGAGAGAAAGTCTTAAACAGCTGTCTTCTGCATTGTCTGAGGGAGTCATCTTCTCAGTGGGATTACTGGTCAAGCTCACACCAGTGTGACTATCAGGAAATAGTCAAGGGGATCCAGGAGAGAGCGGAGGGGCCTGGGAGACTCAGTCTCTCTGTGGCTGTTCAGGGGATGACTCTCTTTGAATCCCCTTGGTCCTCAGTCTGTTACTCTCTGATTCTGGGTTCACAGTAGCAGGCTCTGTACTGGTGGAGCATCACCTGTGACCAGCCAAACCCTTACTCCTGCTCTAGCTTTGGGAACCCCTCTTTGCTGACTGTATTCTGGAAATAATCTTTGAAGAGTTTTCTGAATAGGAGGAGGGTGGAAAAGATTCCCAAAAACCTACTGAAAGTGATGCCAGGAAGAAATAGAGCACACATATCCCTGCCCCCCACCTTTGCCCTGGGACTCCCTCTCACCACTTACAAATGAGGTCAAGAGAAGAGAAGAAAAACCTCTCATTGGAATCCTATCTGCCCAGAGAAGACATCTAAGACATCTACTCTCTCTCTCTCTCTCTCTCTCTCTCTCTCTCTCTCTCTCTCTCTCTCTCTCTCTCTCTCGATGTATGATAAGACTGGGCACCCTTCTCTGTAAATCATCCGACCTCTCCAGATCTCCAGATACCCCCTGCCCATCTTCTGACTCAGTTGTTCTCACGGCTCTGACATGGACAGGACTCATCAATAGGATAACAATCCCATGACAGAAAGGAAGCTGAGTGGGGGCGGACTGAGCCATTGAGGAAACAGAGCAGAGATGGGAGAGTCTCGGTAACCTGGAGGCTAGGGGCTTGTGCACCCACAATCTGCTAGGGAGGAGAGTTACGGGGGGCCAGCTTTTGTGGAGCTGACAGAATCTGGGGTCTGGGAGGCCCCTGCCGGGGCTGTACCTGAGTGAGAATCCTCTCTCTACCAGCCAGACAAGAAGCTCCCCCTGCTTTAACCTCTAGCCTCTAGAGAGGAGAGCTCCCTGTTCCCAGGCAGTCAATCTGACTACTGCTGCCTGCCTCTCATTGTCAGGAAACCTTCCCTTATACGGAGCCCAAATCCCCAGCCCTCCTCCCCCTCCCCAGTGGCTCCTCGTTCTGCCCTCTGTGGCCCGGCAGAACAAGGCAAGCCCCTCTTGATGTGACAGCCCTTCAATTACTTGGTGACGGCTGTCATGTTTCCAGTCAGTTTTTCCTACTGAGGTTAAACAGGTCTGAGCTGGTAAAAAGCAAGTTAATGGTGAAAAGCCAAACTGAATTGGGGGCATGAGAAGAAATCAGGTGGAAAGTGGGCAGGGGCCTGGAAGGGCCTTGAGGTACTCTCCTAACCTGACCCAGAGAGCCAGGGGAATATTGGGCCAGGACCCCCCAGAAGAGCAGCTAAGAGGTGCAGAGTCCCTCCAGGCCAAAGAGAGACAGACAGACAGACACAGAGAGACAGACCACAGGTCTGTCAGGGGATCGAGGTAGGCCAGTGCTCACCACTGCTCTCACTAACTGCCCACTATCCTGCTCTGAAAACTTGTCAGAAAAATCTCTGTTAGCTTTCTAAGATCACTGCAGTTACCCAAAACAAGATGAACCCCAAACAGCATCTCTTTTGTGCTTTGAGGGGTTCAGGGAGAATTCCACTCTGGTCCCTTGCCCTGTTTGGCCTATACAGCCCACTTTGAGAGAGGTCTAGAGGTGCCCCTAAAAGCTGACCTGCAGCTAGGAGGTGCAGAGTCACTCCAGGCCAAGTTTCTCCCAACACACTGCCCAGGGGCAGCAGCCAGCCCATCTTCAAGTGTTCTTCCAGAGCCCATATTCCTACAACAGATCCCAACCAGGCTGCTAGAATATCCCACCTGTTCCAAAAGACCTGCTCTGTCTTTCCTAGGACAGAGGAACAATCCCCACCTCGCCCTTGGGCAACCTTTTCTCTAATCTTCTTAATGTTTCTGGGTTAAGACCCAAAGAACGTTCTCAGGGGCCCTTCTGTAGACCCCAGAGGGGCTAAGGAGGGACATCAGAGCATGCTCACATTGTGTGAGGCCCTTTGTCTGCTTCTAATGAAGCCCATCATGATGGGATCCAAGACAGCTCATGCTTGAGTGACTGAGCACCCATTGCCCTTGCCTGGGAGAATGACCTCCTGCCTCCACTGAGGGATGGCATGGTTTGGCTGGAAGGCCCCTCCCCCAGAGCTGGCATTCTATCCACTTGGCCCCGGCTGCTCCAGATTCAGGGTAACCTGGGTTCAAGTCCTTATGAGCTGTGTGATCATAGGCAAGTCACAAGCCTCTGCTTCCTGATCTTCAAAAACAGCAGCTCCAGTACCGTTATTATGAAGCCAAGCTGAGGGGCTGCATGTCCAGGGCTTGGCAGAATGTGCAGCACTGTGGCCAGCACTGGCCCTTGTTCTCACCAAGCCTTGGTAGAGCTGCATGTGATTGCCTTTCTTTCATTCCATTTCTGAACCTTTCTCTCTCCTCCAGGGCTCTTGGTGGATGGATTAATGATGGCTAAATGGTTTTACTCCAAAGAATTATATACAAGGAGTCAACTAAATTAATGAAGAAAGCTGTGGATTTTAGACCATCTGTTTCTGCACAGTCTTCAGGCTACAGTCACATCAGCCAACTGAGTGGTTTTTATTTACTCTATTTCTTAAACAGCAAACAATCAATCTGATTTGCTGAATATGGTGGGGAAATATCAAATGTAATAGGAAACTGAATGAAGACAGATTTCTTGGTTCCAAAGAATCTCTGTTTCACCCTCCACAATCACTATCAATTAACCCAAAGGAAAATGGCTGTGTTAACCAACAGCTGACACAAAGCAGTGACCAGTCAAAGCCCCCAAACCCCAAAGAGGGGACTAGAGGCTTCTCGACTCCTATACAGTTATGGACTAGGGTGAGGTGACTGGGGCAGATGCTGCTTATGTGCTAGGCTTATGACCTGCTCAGTCTTCTGGCTCTGACTGTACCTTGTGGTCCTCTGACAGCCCACACCAAGGGGCACAATCACCCTGCTCCCCTGACCAGCTCCAGCAAACAGGATTCTCTAGCCTTGGTATCCCTGGCCCTGGGTCTGCTTTCCTCTGCTTATCTGTGATATCCTCCTACCTCTTGCAACTATGCCTCTTACCCAGGTTGGGGAAGGGGCAGTGTATTGGGACAGATGTTTATCTCAGTTGTACATCATGAGCATGAACTAATCCTGCCACTCTCCCCACATGAATGAACCCAAATGGGACAGAAGCCCCAGGGACCCATGACTCACTTTTCATAGTGCACATTGGTAACAGTCCTTTCTCCCTGTAACCCCATGATCGTCAGAGCACTGGTGAGGAAGAACCTTTTGCCTCTGAAGGCAGCCCATCCCACCCTTCCATAACTCTAAAGTTCATCCTTCTATTGAGACTAAACTCTACTTCTCAGCACTTACACCAAGCATTCCTAGAGCTCCTGGTACTTTTGGGCCAAACAGAATAAATCAAGACTCTTTTACTCATGGAACCTTTCAAATAGTTGAAGGCAGGACTGACATTCCCTCCTCCTCTCCAAATCTCCCAGCTAAACATTCCCCTTGCCTTTGGCCCATCCTAAAATGGTCTGGAGCATTCCCACTACACTTGGATCCCTTTGATGGAGAAGCTTAACCTGCACCCTGCCTAGAAGGTGGTGCCTGGAAATGACCACAGTTCTCCAGAGGGGATGTGACTTAGGCAGCACCCTTGGCTCCTAGATTAGGACATTATGCCCTTCTTAATGTAGCCGATGACAGTGTTTGGTTTGGGGTATTTTGGGGGTGGGGGCTGACATATCACACTGTTGACTCAAATTGTTGCTGTAGTCACCTACCCTCCCACCAGGTTCATTTTTTGTAGGAATTACTGCATAGCCACACACATCTACTCCCCACCCTGCACTTTTGGCAATGACTTTTTTCTTAAATCTGAGTATACAACTTTTCATTTATCTGCATTAACTTTCTTCTTACTGCATTCAGCCAATGGACAGCATCATGCAGCAGGTGATGACTTTTAAATGTGTTAGCTGATCCTCCCAGTCCCTTGTCAAGTTCAGGTAAGTCAAGCATGCCCTCTGTGCTTCATCCAAATCACTGGTAAAACTGTTGGATGGTACAGGGGCATTGATCCCCTGGCCACTCCACCAGAGCCCCATGCAGGGAGGCGTTCAGGGATTCCTGGCGACTCTTTGAGGCTGACCCTTGAGCAATCTCATCCTCATAAAGGAACTCCACTTAGCCTTTGCTGCTGATGTTTGAAACAATGGACAACAGGAAAGCTATCACTAGAATGGAGACGAGTATGTGCTATGATTTTCAAGGAAAAAAGGAGAAAATTTTCCTGCAAATTATAGACTGTTGATCTTGATTTTACTTCATGTTAGAATCTATTTGTATGTATTCTGAATAAATAGATGGCTGGCTGGAGAAGACCCAGACATAATATCTGCAGCCAAAAGAGCTGGTTAAGAAAGTACCACCTAATATTATATTTTAACAGTCAACCAATAAGCATTTATTAAGTGCCTAATATGTACCAGGCACCATGCTAAGTGACAGGAGCACAAAAAGAGGCAAAGGACAATCTCTACCCTGTTGCTGTTATTACAATTGTCATGGTTGTTTGTTGCTATTGGTATTGCTGCCATTGCTACAGCTTTTGCTGCTGCTGTTGTGACTTTGGTCACCATTGTCACTGTCCTGGGAGCCAAAGAGGAGTCATGGCAGGATTTCTCCTCAGTGCAGAGGGGATGATAACAACTGACAAGAAAGAGAAAGAACATGCTCAATTCCTATTTGGTCAGTGAGTCAACAAGTATTTATTATTGTTTGGTCCCAGGCTTTCTGGCAAGTTCTATTTTCTCTGCCAGAGGGAAGAGCTTTACACAGAAAAGACAAAATAAAAATCACTAACAGGGAGCTGACCCCCCAGGTAAGGAGACAGAAAGAGAGAGAGCATCAAGCTACCCTGGATGAATTCAAGCCACCTGATCAGGTTGGCTCCACCAAGTCTCCAGAGAGCTGTGACTGCCGAGCCACCATCATCACCAAGGGGAAACTCACGGAACATGGAAGTGGCATCCAAGACTGAAGAAAAGCAAATGTCTCTGTGATCCCCAAAAGGGAAAGAACCGAGTTTGCAAAGTATGGGCCAGTGAACTTGACTTTCATTCCTAAACATGTTATTGAATCGATGATTAAAGAGGTGACCACTGCTTTTAAGGCAAACACTGAAAGGGAAGTGGTGATTATGAAAAGTCAACTTGCCTTCATTAAGATCAAGCCTAATAGGACAAAAAAGGAAAAGGTTGGATGTTGGAGGAAATGTGGAAAAACTGAGACACTAAAGCACTGGGGGAAGGGTAATGTGGAACTGTGCATGCCCTCTGATGCAGCAGTGTCACTGCTAAGTCTGTAGCCCAAAGAAATCCCCCCAAAGGGAAGATAACTGATTTGTACAAAAATATTCATAGCAGCTCTTGTTGTGGTGGCTAGCAATTGGAGACCAAGGACATGCCCATCAAGTGAAGAGTGGCTGAACAAATTGCGGGATAGGATTGTGATGGGATATTATTATGCTATAAGAAGTGGTGAGTGGGGCGGCTAGGTGGCGCAGTGAATAGAGCGCCGGCCCTGGAGTCAGAAGGACCTGAGTTCGGAGCCGGCCTCCAACACTTAATCCGCACAAACAAAAACCTAGCCGTGTAACCTTGGGCAAGTTACTTAACCCCAATTGCCCTAAAGGGGCGGCTAGGTGGCGCAGTGAGTAAGAGCGCCCGGCCTCGGAGTTGGGATGACCCGAGATCAGATCCGGCCTCAGAAAATGAGCACCCACGCATAAATCAAATGACTAGCCGTGTAACCTTGAGCAAGTTACTTAACCCCAATTGCTTTAAAAAAAAAAAAAAAAGAAGTGGTGAGCAAGGTGATTTCAGAAAAGAAAAAGCTGGAAAGACTTACATGAACTGATGCAAAGTGAAGGGAGCAGAACCAGAACATTGTACACAGTAGCAGCAACACTGTATCATAATCAGCTGTGAATGACTTGGCTAGTCTCGGCAATACGATGATCCAAGACAATCGCAAAGGACTCATAATGGAAAATACTGTCTTCCTCTAGAGAAAGAACTAATGCCATCTGAATACAGACTGAAGCTTACCATTTTTCATTTTCTTTTTTTTTGTTTGAGTTTTCTTGTATGAAAATGCCTAACATGGAAATGTTTTACATGATGGCACATGTATAACCTATATCTGATTGCTGACCCTCTCAAGGAGAGGGGAAGAGAGGGAGGGATACAATTTGGAACTGAAAACTTTTTTAAAAATCCAAATGTTAAAAAATCTTTACATGTAATTTGGGGAAAAATAAAATATCATTTTAAAAAATCATTCCATGCCAGACTAACTTTGTTGCTTCTTTGAGCAGAATTACTCATGTGAAACAGTTGTGCCTAAATGGGTATCTAACCATATAGATGGGACTCCTGTGTAGTGTGGGTATTTCTTACTTGGGTCCTGGCCCACCTCTGTGGAGGGAAGAGTCCAGGCTGTGCCCACATTGTCAGCTAGCTAGCTGGTGGTGGGGAGGTGATGGGCAAGGTCCTAGGAACTCTGCCAAGGCCAAGCACTCTTTTTTCTAGGCAAGGGAGTATCAAGGTAAAATTATTTCTATTTGTCTAACTTAGGATCACAGGTCTGGTTAAGAAAGAAAATCCCTTCCATAGCCCCTATTAAAAGGAAGAGCAGCCTTACCTTGCCAACTTGGCACCTCTCCATCAAACACCAGCTCCACCGAGGGGCCACACAGGTAGAGAAGTAGATCCATTTATCCCAATAAACAGTAAACAAATGTCAGAGAAGCTACAAGGCTCAGAATAGACCAAAGGGGTCTGTGACTGATGCCCAGTCATTCGGTCATGCCTGACTCTTCATGCCCCTGTGGACCAGAGCACACCAGGCCCTCCATATAAGGGACTCCTCTTCCAGCACCATGGATTTTCATGCTGTCTGGGGTTTTTCTTGGCAAAGATAATGGAATGGTTGGCCATTTCCTTCTCCAGTGGATAAAGGCAAACAGAGGTTAAATGACTTGCCCAGGTCACACAGCTAGAGCATGTTCGAAGCCAGGTTTGAATGCAGGTCTTCCTGAATCTAGGTCCAGTGTTCTATCCACTATTCCATCTAGCAGATGGCAATCTGGTGATCCAGGAGGGGACACCAGAGGATACAGCAGCATAAATAACCTCTTT
The DNA here is from genome assembly GCA_011680675.1 of Gymnobelideus leadbeateri. Taxonomy (NCBI): domain Eukaryota; kingdom Metazoa; phylum Chordata; class Mammalia; order Diprotodontia; family Petauridae; genus Gymnobelideus; species Gymnobelideus leadbeateri. Next base: position 93,922 of record WOXC01009014.1, on the reverse strand, counting down.
ACCTATAAGTGAGATGGTATCTTAGATCAAACAAGGAGGGAAAGTATACTCTCACCCAGAGGATGTGTCAGTCTCTAGAATTTCAAGCATCCGCAGAAACATCATGGGACTGGTTCCCACAACCACTGGCTATTATCTTTCTCTGTCATCCGTGGAGTGTCCCTTGTCCATATGACTCTCCAAAGAGCATCTCTAGGTAATGTCTCAGCTGTATTAGGAAGTTTTCCCTGCCCCAAAGTGGAATGAGTTCTCTTGGGTGTGCTCCTTCTGGCAGAGCTTGGCATGGCCACTGACGCCCTTCCCAACCCTCCAGTTCTGTGATTCCACCATTAGAGTGCTCACAGATTCGGGATTCCTCAGACAGGATTGAGCTTCTAACCCTTACTTAGGAGAAGAAGAAAAGGAGGGATGCCGGTCTCCAGCACACATTTGGAGCCATATCTAGGAGATGAAGCACAAGCCTCATTTAAGCAAGAAAAAAGAAAAAAGAGAGCTGAAGTAGTAAGCCTTGACATTTCACCCCTTACGAGGGGCCCATCTTTGTATCCTGAATTCCTGGAACTCAAGAATCCTCCCCTCGGCTTGATCAGTCATGAACAGCCTGCCCCAGCCCACATCCTGCACTTGAATGATATCTGCCTGACCAGTCTGCTCCATTATTGTTACTCCTGATACGATGGTGGTCTTTGACTATTTAAACTGTGTGTCTACTGGGGTTCGGGGCAGCTCCTGGGACTCTATCCCTAGGACTGCCGCTGGCCAGCTAATAAACGCTTCCTGAATTCGATTACTGATGGTCTTGGCCTGTTGATTCTGTCCAAGTGTCCATTTCAGAGCCATTTACAACTCAAAGAGTGGATGTGAAACCAGGGCCATGGAGAGGGAGATTGTGAGACTGAAAATGAATCAAGTAGAAATATTTCAGACAATGACAAGACATCAGACAGTGTAGAGAGGAGCATTGTAAACCACGGGAGGTATCCATCTTCTTGTTTCAGAGACAATGGCCTCTCCATCACCTCTGTGTTAAGAGCAAATGCCATCCAGAGAACCATCTGCCTAATTGTGCCCAGCAGATGACTGATGTGGAAATGCTATTCTGGCCAAGTGTGGCATGAACCAATTATCGCCTCCAATTGTTCTGGGGTTCCATGTTTTGTTTGTTTTTTATTCCTTCTGCTTTTTTAAAAAATTATTAAATGAATGATTATCAGATGCTAGTGAGGAGGGCCAGGGCATCTGGTCTGCTGGAAGCAGAGCAGACAGCAGAAGAGGAGAACCAAAGGTCTCTCGGATCCTTGTGTGGAGTGAGGGGGCGTCCTCGGTTCTGCTGAGGTCCCTTTGAGAACTTTCACTTCCCGAGCCAATTACGGGCAGCCGCCTTCCCCTGTGGCTCATGGAAATGAAGTCTCTGAGACCCTGGGAGTTGCTGGTGACAATGGGTCATCCACTCAATTCCCACAGAATTGTCTTTGGATTGATTGCTTCCCCATGTGGGCGCCTCGAGAAGGCCGACAAAAGCTGGCTAATCACTGCATTTTGGTGAGAGTGCAGACTGTGAGGTTGGGAAATGCTCTGCTCCCCTCCCCAGCTCCCACCCTCAGGGGCTTGTATTATTGCAGTCAGTTAGCTAAATAAACCTGTAATCTGGGAGTGCTGGCAGGAAGCACCTAGCTCACAGCTGGCTTCGGTTCATGGGAGGAATCACCAATACACAAAGAGGTTTTGTTTTGTTTTTTTTGTTTTTTTTTTTTTTTTTGGTAATTCCATCAATTGAAAGCAAATTGATGAAACAGCTCATTAATTAAGAGAGCTGACCCCCGAAGGTTAATACAGAACAGCCGAGAGTGGGATGCCAGCAGGCACTGCGCAAAGAAGGCCTGGCTGGCCAGCCAATGACCTAGCCTTGAATCTCCAGACTGCTGCTTTCTGTGTGTGGGGGACCTTGCTGGCACTACACTGTACTTATGCTCTATGCCCTGGAAGGCAGGCCGACAATGAATGTTTATTAAGCACTTACTATGTGCCAGGCACTGTGTGGAGGTCTGGGGATAAAGATACAAACCCTGCCCTCAAGGAGCTTACATTCTGGTGAGGAAGCAGCGCAGTGTAGGGATGGACCAGGTGGAAAGGCGTTTGGGGAAGGGGAGCATTCCAGGGGGAAGCTCGTTTGGCAAGCAGCTGAGGCATGGCAGCAAAGGAGAGAAAGTCAGGGCCGGAGCCAGGAAGGGCATTTGTCCATTGTGGAGGCTTCAGTCTTCTTGGGGGGAGGGCTCAGCATGGACTCCTCATCTGAAGTACAAAAGAGAGATGAAGTCCAGGGTGTCCACGTTCTCCTGGCTCCAGGATCTGGGCATGGCATGCAGGGTCTGTGATCAAAGGTTCCTAGGTGGGGATCCAGGCCACCCCTCAGAAGTCCACAGAGTCCAACCCCCTCATGGTGCCCAAGGTCAGACAAGATTGAAACCCAAACCAACCCTCAGAGGCTTGAGTCAGTGTGCTTTTTCCTAAACACAGCCTCTCTTCCCATGACCCTCACCTCAGTACCTCACAAGAGACCTCACTAGAGACCTGCTGACTGTGGCTTTAGAAAGCCCCTCCTCCCCCAGGGCCCCACTTAGCCCTGGACCAGGAATCATAGGGGATCGGGTAGTGTGACCATGGACAAAACAACCAACCTTGCAGCTTCTGTGTTCTCCTCTGTAACCCAGGTTAGCACAAAGGTGCTGTGAAGATCAAATGAGCTAACATTCACAAAGTGGTCTGCAAACCTTCAGTCTTCTCTAAGAGCCACCTGCTGTTCTGAGCTGCTGCTGACTGGCAAGATGGTGAAGGACTTGGAAGGCCATGCTTAGTGGGCAGCGGGGGAAGGAAGGAAAGAGATCTACTCTGGGGAGGACTTCAGCAGATAAGAGTCATTTCCAAGGCCTGAAGGCAAGTCAGGGGGAAGAACCATGAGACTTATTTTGTTTGGCCCAAAAGGAAAGAACCAGAAAATCAGAGTTGGGAGGGGCCTTGGAGCATGAAATGAATGAATGCACCATCCTGTGGAAAGTTTGGAATCAGAAGGCTGGGCTTTCTCTGGGTAGTGCTGGGACAGTCCCTCAACCTTCCTTCCCATCTCTAACTGTGGAAGTTGGGCCAGATGGCCTCTAGCCTCCCAGATGACCTTCTTCCCCACTATCCTCTGACTGCCTCCATCTGTCTGTGTGGCTGTTTGAGGAAAAGATTCTTTTGTGGTGTCAAAGAATTGGAAATGGAGGGGATGCCCATCAATTGAGGAATGAATGAACAAGTGGTATATTAATGTAATATAATTCTATTGTTCCATAAGAAACAGTAAGCTGGCAGATTTCAGAAAAACCTGGAAAGATTTATGCGAACTGATGCTGAGTGAAGTGAGCAGAACCAAGAGAACATTGTACACAGTAACAACCACAGTCTTTGGTGGCTGATTTTGATAGAATTCACCCTTCTAAGCAATGCAAGGACCTAAAACAATTCCAAAGGACTCATGATGGAAAATGCCAGAGAAAGAACTATGGAGATGGAAGCAGACTATTTTCTCTTTTGTTTTTCTTTCTAATAGTTTTCCCTTTTGTTCAAATTCTGTACATGACTGATGTGGAAATATGCTTCAATGTGATTCGGCATTTTTGTCCTGTCCAGTCTGGTACGGAGGTCAGCTCTCCTGAAAGAAGAAAACTAGAAGCCAAGTCAGACTGAGCTCCTCTGCTGGTCATTGTCCCATCCCCTCGAAGTCACCATCTTGTCCTTTCTTTTATCCCTCTTTTCCTACTAATATAGTTTAAAGAAAACCTTCATGTCCTTGGCTTCTCTCAACAGCCTCTGCTTATTCTGAGTTTTCACAGAATTGAAGACTTGAAGATCCTGTCCACCCATAAACAAAATCCCCTCTGAAGACCTCTCTGTTTTCTCCTGCCCACCCATGCACAGGATAGCCCGTTTCACTCAGCGCCAGTCTTCATGGTTAGGATGTTCTTCCTGACATTCAGCCTAAGATGATCTCTTTGCAACTTATCTCCATTGCTCCTGCTTCTGCCCTTTGGCATCAAGTAAAGCTCTGTATATGTTTTCATATCTAAGTTTGTGGTGATTTCTTTACCCATCCACAGCAGTATTTTTTAAACAAATCCCTTTTGTTCAATGTTCTCCTTGGGGCACATGTATAGCACTGAAATCTCTGAATTAAGCTGTATGGAATTCTTAGCGTCTTTATTGACATAGTTCCAAATTGCTGTCCAGACCACTTTTGCCAATTCATAACTCCACTGATATCCATTAGCATGCCTGTCTTTCCACAGCCCTTCTAACATGGACCATGTCCACCTTTTCTCATCTTTACAAATTTGTGGAATGTGAGGTAAACTATCAGTGTTGTTTTGATATACATTTCTCTTATTATTACTGATATAAACCATTCTTCCATATGGTTGTTAATAGCATTTCTTCTGAAAACTTATGAACTGTTTGTTCATATTTTAACCACTTCTTTATTGGGGAGAATACAGTTAAATATACAGTGCTAATGAGAGAGAGACAGACAGACAGACAGAGAGACAAATAGACACACAGAAACAAAGATAGAGAGACAGAGAGGGGGAGGAGAGAGACAGAGAGGGAGAGGAAAAAGAAGGAAGGAGAGAGAGAGAGAGAGAGAGAGAGAGAGAGAGAGAGAGAGTTTTATTATCCATCATTTTCCTTTAAACATGGTGCACCCTTAGAGGCTGGTCCAGTGAAAAGCATGAAGGAATGCTTCGGGACTGAATGCCATTTGCATTTTATTTGTCTCCATCACCAAAAGCATCATCACTTCACAGCCACCATTCTGTTTCCGGGCCTCCCTTTGACCTCAGCTCCATCACAGTGTTCCAGCTTGGTAGACCTCACCAAAGTTTGCACTCAAATACACCTGCTACCTGGTGAAGGAGGCAACTAGAACCTGAAGGGAGGTTCAAGGCAACATCTATCAGTCTATCAGTTAATGACTTCTCTCTTAAATACAACCTTTCAGCCAATTCTGAATAAACCTTCTGCATGGTCAGGGAGCCCTCACCTCTCCATCTTGTCCACTAGGAGGCCATGAGGGCTGTGCCCAGACCTTGGCTGAATTTGAAGTGAACAGCACCCCTGCACTTCTCATTGTGTACAATCTAGTGACGGCTGTCCCTGTGACTGTGATCTAGGTTGTGGTTAGAACACTCCCTCCAGCACTTATGCAAGCATGACTTCAGGGGTACAAGACACAACATGGTAGTAAGGAGTCTTACAGGGAGCCATCTACCTCAGGGCTTAGCTCCCTGATAGAATGACATGGGTTGAGGCTTTGGTGGCCTCCAGTGATGGAGCTTGCAGCAACTCAGGCCTACTTCAGGACTGGGTTCTGAGGAAATGGCTTTCCTTCTGCCCTTCCCATTGCTAGGCCTGTGAAGCCCCAGGGAAAATGTCCAGGGACCAGGGTTCCTTCACACCAGATCCCTCAGATCCTTTCCTGGGGTGGTGCCTCATGACCATGACTCCATTTGCAAGGAAGGACATTGGATGCATTAAAGTATTACATTTAGTATTCAGTCCCAAAACTGTGTGTGTGTGTGTGTGTGTGTGTCTGTCTGTCTGTCCCTTGCTAGGACTTTGGACATAGAATCAGCCCAAGAGAATTGTTGATAAATATGCCATGGAGATATTTTGCAGTTAGAAGCTATATTTGTACATGAGTGGTTCTGTGACTTGAATTCTGACACCACCCAAGATCTTGAGATTTCCCAATTTGGTCACCTTAAGAAGCAATGACAGAGAACCCATGAGGCCTCAGCCTTTGTCCCTAATATAGGTCAGAAGTCAACAGAATGGCACCCTGGAGGGCTTCCAGTCCCAGAAAACAAGGGAGCCAGTGGCTCAGATCAGGATGTTCCGACCAATGCCTGAACAGGAAAGGACCACACATCCTGCTACTATGTCCTGGAAAATCTCAAGGCAGACAACTGGCTTCTCTCACTTGCAGTGCCCTGGGATGAGAGTAAGAGAGAGGCAGATCCCACTTCCCAGATGGCAGAAACAAAATAGGAAAGTGCCAAATTCTAGGGCAACTTCTCTGGACAAGCACTGAACTCTCTCCCTTCTCCTGCTGTGCTCCCAAGACCATCACTCCGAGGCAAAGACTTTCTCCCTCTGGTAAACGAGCCCCGAGGGTCTTTCCCCTGCCTTTGCTGACTGAACTGGCTCCTCATCTTTTCCTGCTCCCTTTTCTTTCTCCTACACTCCCATATCCAGGCCCCTATGGGTCTACTGTTGGGCCACATGCCTTCTCTTGGGTGAGCTCACCATGCATACCTCCAAAGAGATCTCAGTTAATGCATTTGTGGTCTCTGTGGCTATTTTGTGAAACTTCCCCAGACTGCTGGAGTAGCCAGGGACAGGAGTGAGAGGCCCAATGAATGGAACATGACACCCCCACCCTGACACCAACTAGAGACATAATAAGGAGCACAGAAGGAAAAATAGGGTAAATGCCTGTCCAAACAGTTCAGAGGGCCAGGGAAGCAAAAAGGACAATTTTGGCGCTGCCTTGTTAAAAGTGAACCCTGGGCACTGACTGGTGAAAATCATAAGCTAAGTGAGTTTACTGTTTTGAACAAAACCATGTTTTCTGTTGTTTTTCTGTCATTTTTATTTGTAGGTGGGGATAGAAATGTTGTGTGAAATTTACAAATCCAGGTTAGCAGTAAAACCCCTTCAATTTAAAACATTTCTAAAGAGAATAAATATAACATTTAAGTCAAAAGAAATGGGTGGGTTACATTTATTTCAATTCGACCTTGATTGTACCAACTTCTAATAACTGCCAGCATTTACACAAGATTTATAAATATATGATTTGATCCTTTCAATGACCCTGGGAGGGGAGAGCTGTTATTTTTGTGCTCATTTATAGTGGAGGACATTGAGGCTAACAGCAGAGTAAAACAGGTAGGAAGTGTCTGAGGCCAGATTCAAACTCAAGTTTTCCTGACTTCAAATGTGTCACCTTGATGCTACAGCATTAGGCACCGATATATACCAGGCTGCATTCTGGGGATAGGGAAACAAAAACGGAGCCCACAAGGAGCTTACCTTCTGTGGGTTTGATATGGAATATATACCATCTAAGGGTGATTTGAGAAGAGAAAAGGCCCACATCCCTAGAGGACTCAGTAGGAGGGGCCAGCCCGGGCTTCTGAGAGATGTGAGGAAGCAGAGAGGGAGGAGGGTACGTAACCTAGGACACATATGGAGGTAGGGAGTGAGGAAGGCTGAGTTTGGAGAACACCTTGGTCCTCCTTGTCCTTGAAAGTAGAGACAAAGTTAAAGGGGAAATTAGGGCAAAATCAGCAGGGCTACAGGTCGGAGTCAGATTGCAGTAGGCTGAGAAGTTAGCATTTAGTCTGCAAACTAATGAATGTCCAGGGTAATTATTTAAATTGGGAGTGTTGGAGCCATACCAGGGCCAGCCAGGACTCCATAGTCTGGAGGAGAGTTTAGCCTAGGGTCTGGCTGTGAGGGCAGAGAATGCGCCCGAGTTATGAGATGCCCGGGGGGAACTGATAGGACCACTGTGGTGGGAGGAGGCCGGGGGCAGAGAGGGAGAGGAGAAGAGAGATGGACCTGGGCTCCCGGCTGGAGCTTCTAGAACTACCAAATTGGGGATGTTTGGACAAGAACTAATTCCGGGGGAAGAGAATGAATTCAGTTTGGGACATGCTGGGTTTGAGGTATCTGTGTCCAGGAGGAATACCCAGCAAGATGTTACCTGGGACTAGGATCAGGGGAAGGTTTTAGGTCCCGTTTCCTTGTGTTTCTGAAATGCTGTGCAGGCCATCCTCCCTTCCAAGGCACTGAGGGAAGGATGAGGAGGGTCTGAAGTAGAGGAATGCCCACCCCCAATCTGGCCCTCCCAAGCCACACAGAGACAAAGGGCCGCCCCGGATGCCACTGCTCAGGGTATGCATTGGGGATTTCCCTTAATGAGTAGATAATGATTTATGAATGAGGACTGGTAGGTAATGCTGTAATTAATTGAATGTAAATAGGTGTTACTGAAATGCTTGAAGACAATTTGTTCTCTTAAGTAGGTTAAACATGTCTCTGCAGTCTCCAGGATGTTTTAATTTGTTTAGCCAAGGCTCTTTGCATATTCTGCAAATCGTCCCCAGTTCCACAGGAATGGAGTCCCAATGAATCCCATTTACTGTGCTAGAGCATGCAGGGTCCCCTCAAATGGGGCTCATGCCCCCCAAATACCCATGAGGCTTGTCTGGGGCACTTGGGGTTTGGGTGAGCATGTCTCTTCTGCCTCAGAGAACCCAGAAGGAGAGAATCAGAGGGTTGGGAGGGCTCCCCAGTCCACCCCAGGACAAGGTTTGACCGGAGGTACTGCTGCATTGAGCCTTGATGAAGCCCAGGGATTCCCCAAGGGGGATGGGGAGGGGCAGTGCCGACTGGCCAAGGATGTTCACTTCTGTCTTTAAATTAGACACTTGGTCAGTAACCAAGTACTAAGCTCTACTGTTTGCCAGGCACTGTGCTAAGGACTGGGGGGACAAAAAGAGGGAGAAGAGAAGCCCTGATCTCAAGGAGCCCCCACTTCACGGGAGGGAGAAAAAAACTAAACAAATTACAGGCAGGATAAATCAGAGGAGACAATGAGCAGAGGGAAGGCCTTGGAAGGAAGAGGGCTTGGGAAGTCTTCCTGTAGGAGGTGGGCCTTAAAGGAAGCTGAGCAGGGGGGTCAGCAGACAGAGCTGAGGGAGAAGGTCCAGGCCTGGGGTGGCCAGAGAGAAGGCCCAGAACCAAGGGAGGGAGGGTCTTGTTCATGACACAGCTAGACCTCAGGGTCATTGGAGCCAAGAGTATGTGTGTGGGGTAGGGATGAGCATCTGGGCTGGTCTAGAAGGATCTGTGGAGGACAGATGCACAGCCGACCACTGGACAGGGCAGCCTGCCAGAGCCCAGCACCCCCTGCCCAGGGTGGTCGCTGCCTCTACGGGGTCTGACAGAGGACATGGACCAAGGACAAAGACCTTCTCCTCATCCCTAGCATCCCTTGCTCAAGGTAAAGGGGGAGGCTAACTCACCAAATCTTCCTGGTGGGAAAATCCTCTGGGATGATGAATGTGGCCCTTTTAAATAACTCTTGAATCCCAGCTTTTCCTACAAGCCCTCAAGCATGTGATGCAAACTTTCTCGAGCCCATTTTAGAGATGAGAAAGTTGTATCTCAGAGAAGAGAAGCAACTTGCCCTTGGCCTCACAGCCAGGAAGGGCTCCCTTACTCCAAATCCTGCCCATTTTCCAGCCCTAAGAAGGGAGACAAAGGAGCAAAAGCATTCAGGAAAACCTCTTGGGTCACTCAGCCAGTGCTTGGACAATACCATTAGTACAGAGGTTTCTGGGTGCCTAATCGAGAGATGCTCAGTCCCTCAGCGGCCTCCAGGATGGTTAGCTTCCCTTCACTTCTCTTCCCTCAGACCTGGCACCAGCTGAGGTGCTGCCAAATCTCTCTGGAGAGCCTGCCCTTACTCAGGCGATCACTGGACACAGCAGGCTGGCAAGGCTGGAAGGAGCCAGACCTTCAGTGTGACTGAAGCCCCTGCTCTCAGGAGGGGCGTTAGTTTGTCATCTCCCAGCACGAGATCTAAGCATCTGAAGTTTGCCTGATGCATAATCTAATCCCTAAGCATCTGGATCCTAAAAGTTAGGATCGGCATAAACTGTGTTGAAATGAAACTAACCTCGAGTGTGGAGGAACTACCTATGTCACCCGTTCATCTGGCCAGCACCTGCTGAGGCAGAGGTGTGGCAGGCTAAACATCGAGATTAAAATCATTTTTTAGATTAAGAGAGTAATAGTGTGCTTAGCAGCCAATGAGCTGGAAAACCATCACGTGTTTTTCATTACTTATGCCGTTTGCTCAGCTGTGGCCATCGTCCCGTGGACATTGCACTGGCACCCTGGGGAATGGGGACAGAAACCCAAGAGAACCACTGCAGATCTGGGAGAAGTTTCGAAAGGAGAGGCCATGGACTCTACATGCAGGTGGCAGCTGTCACTCAATCCAAGCATGAATTGAATTCACTCTATTCACTTTCATCATCTTCATCTTCCTCCCTGCCCCTCCCCTCGATGGTTCCTGCCTCTCTGCCTTTAATCCTCCATTGCAGAGACCCACCTGCCTCCCCTGGGCGTCATCCTTGCTCTTCATTTTTCCCGTCTGGTTTTGTCAAAAGGTGCCTTCACTCAGTAAACATATCTAGAGAGTGCACAGTAAGCTTGATACCATATGTCAAGACAGAAACTGGGCTACACATGAGACAGGGCATAGATTCTGAGTCACCTGTCCCCAGGCAAGTCTGTGTGCACAGAACCAGGGAAGAGATCTCCAAATGAGAGCCCAATCTCTGATTGGGGATCTTGTTGCTAAGGTGCTGAGATGGGCATGGAAGAATGCTGCCTGGTGACCAGAATAGGAGGGGAGCCCCGAGACACCTCCCAGTGATGCTGCAGGTGCAAGCTAGTGGAAGGAGGCCACGCCCAGGAGAAGCCAGCACAGGAAGGTGGATGGGAGGGTGAAGGAGGGGTCAGAGTTAGGTGCATATTACACTAAAGAAGCATCGGAGAAGGAAAGGACGATACCGGTGGGGCAGGGGGATGCTCTCTTGCTGGCAGTCTGTGAGTGACCAGTAGGCATAGCCACTTGATGCCCACTTTATCAGTATTTGTTTATTGCAGAAAATGTTTTCTCAACTATAAAATGGGGTGCTGAAGAGAGTGGGCTTTTAAGTTCCCTGCCTCCAAATCTGTTATCCCAGGGCACAATAATCCTTTCTTCAAATCAAATTGTCTTTGGACAAACTGGGCTCAGGGTGCTTGCAAAAGGGTGGCAGGCGCAAGCCATGTGAACTGTCTGAGAGAAGAACGAATTGACTTGAATTTTAAAAAAAGACCTTTTCTGAGCACCTACAATGTCCTACTCAGTGTGCTAAGAACTTTACAACACTTCTTAATGTCCTTTTTTGGCCGGCTTTTCCAACCTGATGTCCATCAGGCAGAATTTCAGAATCTGCTTAATTTTCACGTCTCTAATTAGTGCTTTGGTGCATTTTCCATGTAACTGGAGATATATTAGATTCCTTCCATTGAAAACTGCAGTTCATGTCCTAAGACCATTTATCAGTTGAGAAATGACTTTTACTTTCATATATTTGAATAAATTACTTATAAATCTTGGAAATAAGATCTTTTCAGAGGAACTTGCAAGGATTTTTGTTCCCAGTTAATTATTTCCCTTTTAATCTTAGTTTTATTGGATTAGTTTGTGCAAAAACTTTAAAAATTTTTACGTAATCAATATTATCCATTTTATCTTGTATGATCTTCTCTATTCCTTGAACCTTTGTCTTAACTGTAGATCTGATGTGTCCTTTTTTCCATGATCCCCTAATGCATTTATGGTGTGACCTTTTATATCTATTTGGAGCTTACCTTAGTATATGCCTTGGGATTCGGAGTTGTTCTAGATCTAATTTCTTCCATAGCACTCTCCGATTCTCCCAACAGTTTTCTGTGAAATGTGGGTCTTTATGGCAATTGCTGGCTTCTTTGTGTGTGTTGAGTACCAGGGGAAGAAAGGAAATAAGCATTTCTGAAGTGCCCACGCCATTCAGCTCTGCTTTCTTCTTTTTTCTTCAGAGGAGAATGGTCTTTAGATTGAGCACAGACTTGTCACGGTCAGTGAAAGGCAAAGGCAGTATTTTACCACCCTGAGCCCCTTCCAGTCACCAAGGTGGAAATGCTTGCTGGACCTCTGGTGGTGATAGTGCCAGGGTCTTGGTGGTTGGGAGAAGAACTGACAGACAGGAAAAGAGCAAACAGAATCCTGATTTTCAAAAAAAAAAGATGAGGTCTGGGAACTCAAGGGGCTGCATGAGTCTGGTGAAATGCTGGAACCTGTTACTGAAGGGGTGATTTGGGAACCTTTGGAAAAGGAAGCAGCGGTCATGAGTCAACATGTCAGAGCAACCTCAGTTCCTTTTTTAAAATCTGCACTTAGCTGGCACTTAAAGGCTTGCAAAGTGCCTGTCAGGACTGTGAAGTCTATCGTGCAAATATTATTAGTCCAATTGTATATATGAGGTAAAATTAGGCTCTAATAACATAGGTGCCTGAAAACCCTGGTCTTCTGACTTCAAGTGTGGTGCTCTAACACCCTATGACACGACCCATCTTCTTTGACCAGATAACTGACCTGAAAGAGCAGGGGAATGAGGAAGACATGCCAATTTCTAGATTCTAGCAAAGCCTTTGACCAAATCTTTCATGTTATTCTTGTGAACAAGATGGGCAGATGTGTCCTAGTTCATTGGATGGGAAAGTACCTGAATAATTAGAAACAAACAAGAGTGATTCATGGTTCAATGTCATTTTGGAGGGAGATCTCTTCAAGTAGATCCCCACAGATCTACCCTTGGTCCTGTACTATTCACATGCTTGCTGATTTTAACCTAGAATGACCTTAGATAGTGTCTCATTCATTCTGCCCATTTGAGGTGTGAGATGGAGTCCCTGGACACTCGGTCCAGAGTGGCATGGCCCCTCAATTCCCTCATGTTCACAGCAGCTGTCTTCACAGTCTGCGAGATGGTAAGTACTCCAGAGAGTCAGAGAGAAGGAGAAGAAAGATCATGCTAATCTTGGAAAGGGAATTATTTATTAATGCGTTCTCCCATAAATAAAGATGTTCTCACTCCTTTAGTGTCCTGTGAAGGACAGATACCTTCTTGGATTTGATTGTTCCTGTCTCTAGTGGCCTCGCCTGTGACAACGATAGTTAATTTTATTAAAGATAAAGACAGCCATGAAACAATATTCCAAAGTTACGATGATACAGACAACATATTCCTTAAAATGAAGCATCTCCATGCATGTTGTGAAGTGCTTTTATTAATAAAAAAGAGCAGACAAATGAATTGGGAATGAAACTAAAGATACTAGAAAACTATTTTGTTTAAATGATTAAACTCTAAAGCAGAAATCTTGAAAACTGAAGAGATTAACAAAATTGAAAAAAAAGTTGAATTAAGAAATAAGTTTTTGTAAAAACTGGGTAAACCATCACCTGATTTGATTAAAAAGAAGAAAGTCAAATTACCAGTTTTGAAATGAAAAAGGTGAATTCACAACCAATGAAAAAGACATAAAGAATATCATGGAAACTATCTTGCCGAGCTGTGCACCAACACAACCAACAATTGAAATGAAATGAATACATCTATGCAAATATCCACAATACTCATGCTAATGGAACAAGAAATAGAACGTTTAACAATTTCAGAAGAAGAAAGGCCACTACTCATGAATTTCCACCAAACTCTGGGCATTTTCTCAAGCTGTCCCCAGTGCCTGGAGCACTCTCTCTCCTCAGCTCTGCAGACTGGCTGCCCTGGTTTCCTTTAAGTGACACATAAACATCCAACTTTTACAGGACATTTTCCCCAACCCCTCTTAATTCTAGTGCCTTCCCTCTGTTAATTATTTCTTATTTACCCACTTAGTAAACATTTATTTGTCATATCTTCCCTTAGTCTGTGTGCTCTTCGAGAGCTGGGAACTGTGTGGAGGGGGAACTCCAGGCATGGAGGGGAACCTACATTTTCAGCCTTGTTATATGTTAATTCTCTTTCCTATTTTAAGTACAAGCAAACTAGCTTTCTTGCTGTTTCTCCCACTCGGCCACCACATCTCCCATCTCCATGTGTTTTCACAGGCTCCCCTCCATGCCTGGAACTCCCCCCTCCACACTGCTAAACCCCCAGTTTCCTCTACTTCTACCTGCTTCCACATAAGGCCTCTTCTAACTTGTTCAGATGCACATGCTCCCTGAAAAATACCTGACATTTACTTTGTAACAGGGATGTTTTTAAACTCTGCTCTAATGAACATAATTAAAGAAGGCCTAGACATTTCTATTGAAACAATCAATCAGATGAATCCAAAGTCCAATCTAAGTGTGAATGGATACTTAATGGATTCGAGAAGATTAAAGTAGTTTGATAATTTGGTAGAACTAGATGAGACACAGAAAATGCATTGGTATTGGCTGAAAGAATCAGGCAGATCTCTGGGTGTGTGGATATCATAGCAAGTCAGAAATATTCCAACCTCAGTCCGGTCTTTCAGTGGTGAAGGATGACCTGTCCTCCACCACCTCGGCCAGAGAATGACCTTGTGAATTTCAGGTGGCCGGGAAGTTTAGACTTCTGCTAGTGTCTCTGGAGCAGCAGCAGCGGATTATACCAGCAGATGCAGTGGGAGCTGAGAGAGAGACTAAGGACAAAAAAGCAGAGGCAGTTTCTGGGATGTCTAAGAGGACTAACTCTCAGAGCCCACAGAAAGCTACAGCCAAGGACACCTCTAAGAGAGAAAGAGACAAGACTTCTGAGATCTAGGAGGTTTGCCACATGCAATCACTAAGCCTGAGCCCATTTTCCCTATTGGCCCTGGTTGTAATTGGGGAAGAGTAAGCCCCAGACTTTGGCTGGGTGTGGGGGGAGAAGGACTTGTTTTTGAACCAGCTATCCCTGCTATGCCTGCTCAGTAACTACCCCTTTCTAGAAGCTAATTTATCTTGGCTGATAATCAAAAGGGACACACCAGACAGGGGCTCATACCAGAAAATGTAAAAGAACAACCATATCAGAAAATATCGATACCCTCGGTTTTACCCCTAGAGCCCTGAGAGGGAAAGTAGTCAGCCCCGCTTTGGGGACCCAGTCAGCCAATCTGAGTAGCAGGTTGGGAGGCAGCTTCAAAAGGGATATTATATCACCTTATTTTGTATGTACATTCATCTGTATGAAGGTAGCAAATCAGACAACACACATTCAGTATGGGCCAGGCATTGTGCTGAGCACTGGAAATACAAAGGAGGCCAAAAGTAGTCCCTGCTCTCCAGAAGCTCACAGTTTATGAGGGAGACAGCAATGCAAGCAACTATGGAAAGATGAAGAAGCCAGCTAGATGGAGCAGGCAGCCAGAGGAAGGCTCTGAATGAATGGGAATGAGGAGCAGCTCCTCTCATTGGTGGCTTGGTACCTCAGCCCCTAGCATCATGCCTGGAACACTGTAGATGTTTATGAATGCTGGTTAAGGGACTCATTGATTTATTTGGGGTCCACAATGTCAAAGAAACGTGAGAGGGAGGGAGCAGAAGCACAGGATTTCTCTCTTCTTTCTCGTGCCTACAGCCCTGAATGATAGTATCATCTCTAGTGAAGGACAGATTGATTAAACTGTGGTTGTTTCTCAGTAGCAGACAGGAGATTTTCTTTAGACAAAACATCCTCCATAACCACTATAGATAAGGAGAGACATAGTTAAAGAAATCTCTGCCCTCCTCCCAAGAATCCAGAGCAAGATAGTACCCCTTCATCTTGGGGTGGAGGCTAGATCCAAGGGGACTACTAAGGGAAAGCAGTGGGAGGCAGCCAGGACACATTTATCAATTTCCTTCTAGTATTATTTTGAGGGAAGGGTGCTTCCTGGCATCTACCCCTCTGCCACCAGCTAGATTCCCAAGGATGCCATTATTTGATGCCAGTAAATGGGGTATCACTTTGACCCATTGGGAAATAGTGCTAAAGGAGAACCCAGGGACAGCCTTGGAAGGTGCCTTGGCTTTCTGACTCTTCATTCCCCTTATCTGGTCATCTCAGATCTCTCTGCTGACCTCCTAGAACCCACTGCTTCTATATTCCCAACAGCTCATCACTGCCCACTGGCACACATTCTGAAGCAGTCTTCAGCTCTCACCTGAAACACTGTCTCCAAGGCTACCAGATTGGCCCACCCAATGGGCACCCTTAACTCTTGCTTCTTCCTCATTCCCATAATCAATCCATAGTCCAGTCTGGTCTCACTCTGCCAGAACCCCTTCCCTCCTCTCCACTCATGCCGCCATTGCCCAATTGTAAGTCTTGATCTTATCTCCATGGAAGTATCTCAGCAACCTCTTCATTTCACTGCTCCCAGTCTTTCCCTCACTTATCCATCCTTCACAACAGCTGCTGAGATAATCTGACCATGGCACAGCTCCACTCTGCTCAAAGCCCCTGTCCGCTACCCCTTAGTGTCAGGTCAATGGCTCTCCGCACCTACTTGCCAGACACATTCCTCGTGACTTTGCTTCTCATTTGGGGTCCACCAAGGCTGTCCTTTAACCTGCTATCCTACTTTCTGCCTTCTGGCATTCATGCATGCTGTGCTTCCTGCCTCGTTGCCTCCCTACACGTCTTTGTCTCCCAGACTGCTTCAGCTAAGACTCAGTAAGGCATCCCTCCTCTGGGAGGTTTCCCCAGCCTCCCTGATGCCTTTGCCTGTCTGCTTGCATATTGAATACTCCGGCTGAAATGGAAACTAGTCAAGGGTCAGGCTGGTTTCATTTTGGCCTCTGCTCCTGTGGTCTGCTACAATGCTGTGCACAGGCACTTAGCAAACCTGTGGCGGATAGAGCTAGGTGATGTAGACAAGTGTTCATAAAGGACCCAGAAAGACGAGTGGCTAGCCTGTAAGGCAACTTAATAAGCATCAATTAATCACCTTTTATGTGCCAGGCATTGTACCAAGCCCTGGGAGCAGAAAGAAAGGCAAAATTAGTCCCTGCCCATCCACACATGCACATACACATATATACATGCTCACACAAGCATATGGAAGCCCATACGCACGCACACACACACACACACACACACACACACACACACACACACACACCTCTCCCAACTTTATGAACTGCTTCAAACCCAAGTCTATGCCTCATTCTTGGGGGAGGGGGAGCAGGGATAGGAAGGATCAAGTTCGTCTTTTCTGGGGCCCCTTATCAAGGGCCCAGGTCAGTGTCGTCCGCCTCCAGACTGGAGCCCCAAGCAGAAGAATTCCGAGGAGTAGCTGCCAGCAGCAGTGAATGGCATTTTTACTCTTCAGTCAGAACAGATTTTCCTGAAGGGTGGGGTGTATAAGCATCAATGTCTTCATTTTACAGATAAGGACACAGGCACTATGCAGTCCAAAGTCACACAGCCTACAGGGAGGCACTGACGCAGACTTGAGTCCAGCTCTGCTGAGCCCAAGGCCGACGCCATGATGAGATGTGATTGGTAACACCTGTGAAGCACTTAGTAGCACAGGCCAGCCCACAGGTGGCATCATTTGTGATGTTTGATCATTTGAGAAACTAGAAACCTAAAGGAGTCAGAGAAGCTTGGAAGATCTGAACTGATACAGAACAGAGAAAGAAAAACCTGGAGAATGAAATGCACAAAAACAACTTTAAAACCTCAAACCTCTAAAAATAAGCAGAATTCAAAATGACTGTAAAAAAAGTGATCTTGGCCTCCAAGAGACAACAGTGAGATTCACTTTCCTTTCTCAGTGCACAGGTGGGAGGCTATGGAAACAGAATGTTGCATACCGTATCATCAATCAGTATGCTGGCTTTTATCAACTGACCTTACATGTCCAAAGAGGCAGTTGGTTGGGGGGGGAGGGTGATGTTTGGGAATGATTAAGGGGGAGAGAGGGGAGAGAAGGAGCATTTATTAAGCACTATTGTGTACCAGGCACTGAGCTAAGCACTTTACAATTACTATCTTATCTGATTCTCACAAGGATTCTGGGAAGTAGGTGCTAATGTGATCCCCATTAACAGCTGAGGACACTGAGGCACAAGTTAAGGGACTTGTGCAGGGTCACACAGTGAGCAAATATCTGAGACTAGATTTGAACTCAGGTCTCCTGACCCCGGGTGCAGCATTCTATCCACTATATCATCTAGCAGTCTCTAGGCTAAACATGAGAGGCATCAATAAAACACCTTTTTTCAAATTAAGGCAGAAGTCAATTTTGATAGGGGTCTTCAAGTGACATCCCAGAAAGTTCAAGCTCATAGGTACAATAACTCCCCCAGTCCTGTGTGTGACTTTTTTTTTTCTTTTTGGAGGGCAATTGGGGTTAAGTAACTTGCCCAAGGTCACACAGCTAGGTTTTTGTTTGTGTGTGTTAAGTGTCTGAGGCGGGATCCGAACTCAGGTCCTTCTGACTCCAGGGCTGGCGCTCTATTCACTGCGCCACCTAGCCGCCCCCCTGAGAGTGATTTTTGCATGGGAAGGAGAGGTGGGGACACCCACTGCCCAAGAATGAGAAGTGGAGGGTCGTGTGCCCAAGCCACTAAGGGGAAGAGTCGACCACCACTGAACAGAAACCAGTCTTTTGGCAGTGGAGGGCAGAGCTGCAACTGGGAAGGCAGAAGTCAAGGCCAGCCCTCTGGCTTTGGGGGGCACTGACCTCACCTCCTCCAAAGTGGAGGGAAGTTCCCCCAAAAGTCTGCTCTGGCCTCAGATTCTCCTCCCAAAGCCTCTTCTATAACAGGCTTTGCTAATTTATTTTACCAAAATCTTTCTTGTATCCTGACTTTGTTGTATCCTGATTTTGTATCCTGACAGAGGTCAGGGGTCAGCTGAAGATCCTCCCCCAAATCTCCATTATGGGAGAAAATCAACACCCAGCTGGGGGCTCTGAGCCTTGGGAGTGCCCTATTCACTTTGCATCTAACAGAATTTCCATAAAGCTGCAGGGCGGGGTCGTGTGGACCTGGACCTTGGAGGTCAACAAAGAGTCCCTAGGCTAAAAAGCTGGCCACTCTGACAGGGCATGGCTGGTCATAGTTCCCAAGGAAAGGAGGGGAAAGAGAAAGGGGAGGCCAAGGAAGACCCCCAGCCATGACAGCCCCGGGGGAGCACAGAGCAAGGCCAGGGAAATCCTTCAGCTCCCACAACGTCCATCAGGGAGAAGGGAACCAAAGAATGGAGTAATCCTATGCTCCATAAGGACCCAAGATGGTGTTACAGGATGAAAGGGCACTTATTAAGCACCTACTGTCTACCAGGCTGTAGGGCTATCAATCTAAAGAGGTAGAGTTCCCATTAGAGAGGGACCTATATTCTTCTAGGGGAAGACAGCATATAAGTGAGTGGTAGCCAAAAAAGGAGAGGTATGGGGGTGGGGGAGGGGCCTGGGTGAACGGCGGAAAGGCCAGAAGGGAAAGCACCTCCCGTGTACCAGGTGCGGTGTGAATGGAGCATCCTCACAACAGCCCAGGAGGGAGATGCTGTCATCGTCCCCATTTTATAGATGGGGGCTCCGAGGCTGGCGGTGATCATGGCAGCTGCCCAGGGTCACGCAGTTAGGAAGTATCAGAGGCTGGTTTCCTACCCCCTGGCCTGGCGCTCTGCCCACCGTGCGCTCCCTCGCTGCCCGAGCCACATGTAAATGTGAATCACGGTCCGGCGTCGGGGGCAGCCCCTGGACAGGGCGGGCTAACGCGGCAGCTGGTCCGCATTGGCTCAGTCACCGCTCCGCTGGGCTGGAGTTCCAGAGGTGAAGGGATCGCCGCCCTCGGGGACCCTACATAGGGGTTCTGGGTCTGGGGAACGGAAAGAGAAGGTGAAGGAGGGAGGGAGGGGCAACGGTGCTTCACACGCATCCCTCTGACCTGCCCCAGAAGCCCGAGGTCCACCAGAGGCTCCCTCTGATGCTGCGCTTCGTGGAGGCCCTGACAGTGGAGCCCAAGTCTCCGAATCATCATTCTTTCATGGTCCATCGCCGATTCACAAACTGGAAAGGCACAAGTGTGGGTCCGAAGAGCCTCTGGCGGGGGTGGGGCAGGGACAAGCCCATAACTCCCAGGCTTTGCAGAGTGCGCGCGCCACAGCGCTGCCCAGCTCCACATCGGCTCCTTCGTGCTTGGGGCGCGCAAACGAGGATGTTTTCAACTCCGCATCTGAGACTCTTTCCTTCTGTTTGAAGGCTGCAGACGAGTAAGTTTCAAACGTGCTTGTTAGGTTCTGGAACATACTTCGGTCCCTAGCTCCTTTTTGGGGGGGAGGGGGGACCAGAGGTGAGAAGCAGTTCGAGGGATGACCAAAAGCAGGCCAGACAAACAAGGCTTTGTCCCCGACACATGTGGAAAGGGTCCCATTTCCCTGTAGATGTGGGGACAGTGGCTGCAGGGGCACAGTGGCTGAGAGCGGGGCTCCCCCAAATGCCCCACTTTCGTCTCTCCCTCATAAGCCTGGAAGGGAGAAATGACAGCTAGACCCCAGCTCTTCTGCTACAGTGCTGTGGACCCCACCCAGGCGAGGCCACTCAACCCGGCCAAAGTCGGGTGAGAGCTGGCATTGGGGAAAGGGGGGTCCCCACCTGGGAAACGGCTCTGGAGGAGGAGATGTGGGCATCTCTGTGCCACTGTCCAAGGCTTCATCTCAAGGGAGAACCTCTGGTGAGCTCCAGGTTTGCACTGGGGACTTTCAGATCCCTATTAGACTGCAATCTGGGAAGGCCCGAGAAGGAAAGGGGTCTAACTTTAGCTAAAAGTGCCATCTGGTGGCCATTATATGTATGGCATCTGGAGTCCTTAATCAGCCCCCCACTCCCGTCCCCTTTATGCCAACGTAAAATGGTGACCCTCCATTTTGACACCAAGAGAACGAAGCTTCTCTCTAGGAAGGATTGTTTCATTCTTCATACTCACGTCCCAAGAGCCCAGGGCAGGGAGAGGCTGCTCCTGACGGGTGGACAGATAGATGGATTGTCCCTACCCAAATGAAAACCTCCAGCAATTTCATTCCAAGGCAAGTAGAAGGAAAAGGGCCGATTTTGAATTTGGACAATAAAGTGTGGTTTCTGTTCTTGGACTTGTCAGCACAGCCCCAGCCTGAGGGGAGGGCGCCCCAAAGCTCGGCCCATTTGGTGACATGATTTCCCTCTGAAAGACCCACATTTCAGACTGAATCATAGCAGCAGGTCTGCAAATCAAGCTGTTGGCATGAGCAGAGCTGAAGAATGGAGGGGAGGATGTCAGGAGGAGGCAAGCTGGGAGGCCGAGGAGGCACCACGAGGTGATCGACCTTATGCCTCAGTAGGAGATGGAAATAAAATGTGACAAAAGAGAGATTTGGGGAAGCTGGAGTGGAGAAAAAGAAGTGGAACAGACAAAACACTAGAGACAAGGCAGGGGGAAGCAGGCAATGGATTAACTAGTTAATCATTCAAAAGCATCTATTAGCCCCATTAACCTGCTAGGGCAGGAGGAAGAAAGACAGGAGCCAGCCTGCTTGTGTGCAAGAGACCAGGAAATCCCAGGTCCTGGCAATAGAAAAGGAGGATCAAGAGGGAAGCTGACCCCCAGAACATCTCAGCTGACAAAGACACCAGACATCAGCTCCAAAGGGGACCCCAGGTATCAACTCTAAGGATCAGCCAAATACTAGTTTCAAGGGGAAGTTAAGCATTAGCTCCAAGGGGACCCCAAGTTTTAGCTTCAAGGGGACCCCAAGTTTTAGCTTCAAGGGTTTCACAGGAAACTGGGTCAGGGCTGGTGTTGGAGGCTGAAGAGCCCAAGTAAGGAAACATTGTAGGAGCAATCCTGTCTTGGGACCGTTTCTGTGGGGATTTCAAATGAATTCTATCTGCAGGCAGCAGGGCAAATAGATAAAAGGGCATTTTTATAGTAAACATATACTCTCCTTCCAGAATCTAAATGTTCCCTGGGAGCACTTCCCTCATGGCCTGTCCTTCTGGGCTTCGATCTTCTTTCCTCTTGTTTCCTCTTGTTTGCCCTTTGACTGGTAACCTCTCGTCCTCTAGCCAGTCCCAGCAGTTTGCCATGTTGGTGTCAGAATGAGGGTGGGCATCCTTTGGCCCTGCTGTAGCTCAGAATTTTCAAGCCCAAGTGAGCCACCAGCCTCAACCTCCCCAGAGTGGGTCCCACCACGTTTAGGCACTTAATGATCTTCGGCCTCCTGCAGCACCTGTCTGCCTGGCAGGGTCTCTGTGCACATGACCAGGCAGATGCAGAGGGTGAATAGCCCGCTGGTTTTGTTCTGTTTGGCTTTTTGTCCCTAATGAACATAGGCAGGGCTAGGGGTAGGATGGGTGGTAGAAGGACCCAGCCAGGGGCTCCTGAGGAGGCCCTTGACCACATGATAAAGAGAGCTTTCCAACACATCTCTTTCTGGAATTTCTGGAAATTGGCCTTGGGTTTGGGCTAAATGCACCCTGGAGTCATGCTTTATCCTGTATCTAGCAGAGGCCATGCCCAGTTCCATGTGGTGGTGTGGGACTCCCCCCCACATACACACAGAGAAGTATGCACACCACTCACTAAGAAAGCAGTATGATAGAGCAGAAACCCCACTTCTCTGGAGTTCTCTCAGTGTCCTTTGGAGGCGCAGGAAATCCCCCCATGTCTGAGATGCAGACAGTGGCTTTGTGCCTGAAGGCTCTGGAATTGCAGCTTGCTAATGGTCAGTCATTATCCGGAACTGAAATGACCAAATGCTGACCTCAGCTGAGAAGCGCCATGGCAGGGAGCAGAGGCTGTGAGAGGCCACAAGTGCTAGACCACAGAGGGCCTGGAGTCAGGAAGGCATGGGCTCAAATCCTGCTTCTGACCCGTTCTAGATGCAGGACCCTGGCCCTCACTTCCCCTCTGCCTGCCTTGGTCTCCTCCTCTGTAAAGTGGGGGTAATGGTAGCATGTTCCCTCCAGGGTTGTGGTAAGGATCAAATGAGATCTTCTTTGTAATTTTTTTTTACAAGCTTAAGATACTGTGTAAGAGCTCTTATTACTAATATTATGTTTATAACCATTAGCTTTCCAGCCAGCACTTTGCCCAGGGACGGAGATCAGTCCTGTCTGAGGCACCGTTTGGTTTGGTTTTGTGGGAAGATGGCCCTTAAATGTCTGGCTGGTTTCCATGTTTATTTCTCTGGGGGACAGTCCAAACATGGGAGCTAACAAAGCCAGAGAAGGTCAGTCCAGTGGGGAGGATTCTGGCCTGGAAGGGGAGGCTGGCACTTGGAATTCTGCCCCATCCCTTGCCAACGATGTGACCTTCTGAAGGTCACTTTCCTGTCTCTGAGACTCAGCCCCCTCATCTATAAAATGAGGGGACAGCTCTAGAAGATTTCTGTTGTTCCCACCCGGGCTCCATCTGGGAACCAGGACTTTGTGCCTCCCATCCCAGAGAGACAAATCCCTTCCCCCACCCATCCCTGCCTCTGTCTCTGCCCGTGCCTGGGCTGGAAGGAAGGGCTGCAGGTAGCCCGCTTCCTCCACGAAGATTCTCTGACCCTGTGGCCAATCTCCTTAAAGAAGAAGCTCACTTTTGCAAAGAACACAAGCTTTGGAGGCACAGAATTTCCTTCCCTAGCATGGTTATGGGGGCCTGTTGGCACATGCAATGAGCAAGTGCGGTGAAAGGTATGGGGCCCCCTCCCCAGCTGACCCAAGTGCTCTCTCTCCTCACTGATACGTGTACCTAAAACACCAGGCTGGCCAGGAGGATCGGGAAGGTGAGGACTATGGACAGAGCAGAGGACTTCCGGTCAGCTTTGGTCTCATCTCCACCCTCAGGGCTGGCTGATTGTGGGGTCCCAGTCCTCTCCCCTGAGTGGCTGGGAATTGGAGACCAGGAAATGTGGGCAGCCACATGCAAGGCAACAGAAGCCATCTCTCACGCAGCTGCCCCATGTCAGGGCCCTGTCCTTGGAGTTATGAATAATTCATTCAATAATTGGGGACAGAATCTTCCAGCAAGTTCACTAAAAATAGCAGCATAAATTGAATGTTCTGACCTTATTATTCTTTTTTTAATCCTGGAAATTGTGAATTTTCACAACTTGGGATAGGATTTCATGCAAACTGGCCACTTCTTAAGGGCCCCCTTATTGGTCCTTTTAAAAGGGACCAAAATCTCTGGGACTTCTGAAAGGCAACGCCTCCTTGTTTCTTCTGCTTCCCAAACACTGGCCCCTTCTTGAAAGTAGAGCCTCCTGCCAGCTGCTTGTGCCCAGCCTCAGGCAGCGGCCATGCACTGCCTCAGCCCCTGGGGTGTGAGCATCCTGCCCAAGAGGGCACTGGCCTGATGGCTCCTTGGCAACAAAGGGAGGCTGCCTCCCTTGGAAAGCAGGTGCTGCCTACCCGTGGGCTTTGCATCTCACCACAAGGAAGTGTGGGTGCAGATACTTTGATGTGAAATATAGGCAAGACCCCTCCTCCCCTCCCCTTCCCATGACTCCACCTCTCAAGGTAGCCTGGAAACAGGCCGGCTGTTGGCTGACAAGACAAGCTTCCTCCAGCCATGGGACACTAAAGAAACCTATCAGGGCCTGTGACAATCTGCCAGATTGGCTTGAAATGAGCCCTACCACAGAAGGCCTATGGAACCGAAAATGCGATGATGGGGTTGGCATGAAATTAGATGATAATTTGATTCCCTAAGGATGCTTTCACTGACTGAGGACCTTCAAGAATCCATTCCTCGGTAGGAAGCCAGTGATCTGGTCTTTTCTGGATAATTTGGAAGGGCCTACGTGCCATAGCAAAGAAAGCTTTGAACTTGGAATGAGCAAGTCTTGAATTCAAAATCTGCCTCAAACAGGATAACCCTACCCAAGTAACACCTCTTCCAGTGCCTCAGTGTCTTCATCTGTAAAATGAGAATGTTCAGCTCCAAAGCTTTAAGGGGCTTCCAGAACCAGCACTAAGGCCCCATAGCTGCCTCCTGAGTCAGGAGGAGAAGCCGCAGAAGCTGGCAGACCCCAGACTTTCAGGATGTCAAGACTCTTCTGCAGGGACTGAGGGTCTCACAGTAGCTGATGTCAATCTCAGGGCACTGTCCCCTTTGGCCTGCAGATGTTACCACATGTGGTTCACCAACCTCCAAAGAGACTCTATGGGATCTGATACTGGTAGGACCCTGGAAAGAATGAGACACACGCACATGTCACTTTGATTCAAAAAGCGTTAACTTAGAGCCTGCTACATGCAGGGCAGGGTGCAGACTCTGGAAATACAAGCTCAATATTTCTTGGAAAAATCAGTCTTGCTGTGCAAGTGCTTCCATTGGACAGACCTGACCCTCCTTCAAAGTGTGGATCCCAAAGAGCTGCAGTGGAAGAATGGGGAGTTCACCTCAGCTTGGCCATCAATGTGTCTTCAGCATTGTTGTTGGGAAGGAAAGAGAAAGGCCCCCAAATTCTGCTCTGAGCCAGGGAATGGCCACTGGAGGGGCTCCCCTGCCAATGGGCCCCTGCCCTAGAGGACCTTCTTCTGTCTTTGTCTCCACTTAGCACATAGTAGGCACCAAATAAATGCTGTTGTGGCATGATGTGACCCTGAATATCCTCTCCTCCTCCCCTCCTCCTTTCCCTTCTGTTCTGTCTCCTTTCCTGTAATGTCCAGGAGAGGCCCCGGGCACCTCTGACTTGGCCCACCTTTGTTGAATTGTGGGTGTGGAACATGTCACGTCTCTGATGAAACATTCCATTTTGCCAAACTTTTTCCTCTTTTTCATACTTGCTTTCAGGGATGGTTCTCTGAGAGGGGAGAGGAAAAAGGAAGGATTTGTTGGGAAATGAAAGTGATGTTGTAAGAAAAATAACAGTTGACCTTTTTTTTCAAAAGAGAAGCAGGAGGATAGCAGTGATTTACCCATTAGGAGGCCATGGTCAGGAGGAGAGGGTTTCGGTCTCTGAAGAAACTCAAAGGCACATTTGTCTTGGACCTTGCACAGCCGCCTCCCTCTGGACACAATGGGGAAGTAACAAAGCCTCCCTGTCTGCCAGGAGCAGCACTGGCCAGCTCTCCTTCCTTCCACAAGGGCCCCAGCATCAAAGCAAAGAGAGGCTGACCTCACTGAAACATCTCTGGTGTTGACTCTCTTCCCTGGCCCCAGCTGGCCCCCAGGGCCAACAAGGGAGAACCCAGACCACCCCTGGAACCACTGAAGAATCAGACTCTGCCAAATCTGTGCCGAGGCCAAGCAGGGCAGGCAAGCATGCTGCAATGGAGATATCTTGGAAGAGGGTCTTAGAGGACCACAGAATGGAGGCCACCCAGCGACTAGAGAAAAGGAAAAGGAAACCCCAAACACAGAGTCCCGTCCAAAGCTCCTCAGAATCCTTGGGGATTCAAAATCATATTTTTGTTTCTCCTTAATTCAAAAGTGTTGCTTTTGAAAAAGTAATTCACTTGGGTCCCAAAAGGCTGATTGGCAGTTTGACATTTTCTATCCTCCAACAAAAACCTGCCCTAGAATCTCCACCAGCCCCTGCAGGAGGGATGAAAGTCAAGATCATAAAGGATTCTCCAGTACTGAAATGCTAGGACTCTGTAACCTAGAAAGTTGGGGGTCCTGAGACCCCTGTCATCAAGAAATGCAGGAAAAGGTGGTGAATCAAGTCAGGAAGCACCAGCCCAACTAGAGACAGCTGGGGCAGAAGACCAGGAGCCCCTGAGGCAGGGAGGGGACTGTGGAGAGTTTGCAGGAACCTTTTAGAGAAGAGGAATGTGGGAGATGGTAGAGATGGTCTTAATACAAGAAAAAAGAAAGTTCAGCACCTTCCCTTTGTGAATTATTTCCTCTTTATGCCTTATAGAACTTAGCTGTGCTTACCTGTTTGCTTCTTGTCTCCCTCATTAGAGTGGAAGCACCTTGAATCCAGGGACTGCCTTTTGCCTATTTTTGTACCCCAGAACTTAGCACAAGGCCTGGCACATAGTAGGTGCCTAATACATATTTTTGGAGGGGGGAGGGCAGGGCAGTTGGAGTTATGTGACTTGCCCATGGTCACACAGCTAATAAGTGTTAAGTGTCTGAGACTAGATTTGAACTCAGGTACTCCTCTGACTCCAGGGCGGGCCCTCTATTCACTGTGCCACCTAGTCATTCCTCTAATAAATACTTTTGATCTATTGATTTTTAAGATTTGGAAAATAGGGTTGCTAAAAAGATCTGAGAGTCTTAGTGGACCCCAAAGTCAGGCTAAGTCAGCAGTGCCCCCTTCTCATTGGTCACCTCCTCCTTGAAGCCCTCAAGCTTAACCAACGTCCTCCCAAAAATGTGACTCACAATGTTCCAGTCAGGATCACTGTTCAGTTTAACTCCAAAGTTTAATTCCAACAAACAGAAAAAGAAGTGAAGAGATTAGATGGGTGGCTAAAGGAATTATTTTCTGGAGTTTGTCTAAGAAGAGGACAGACAGCTCAGCTCCAGAAACAAGGGGCAGACAGAGACCTCTGGAGACCCTTCCAAGCATCTCTCTAAACGTTAATGGGAGTTAATGCGTCGTGGGCAGGCTGGCACTCCCAGCACTCGGGCAGCTGGAGGGAAGGATAAAAAGGATTGAAAGACTTTTCAGATATAAGTTTAGGCAAGGTACTCTGCCCATCAGAAGTAAGTAGTCTTCATGCTAAAACTGTCAACACAAACAACCCCTCTGCAGAAGTTCTCTGCCCAGGGATTTGTCTGGCAGCCATGTGGGGGTTTCCAAAACCAAGGCAAAGCCCCCAGTGCCACCTCAGTGTAAGATAATGGGGGGTATGGTGGAATTACATGGAATAGACAATTATAATGAAACTTGGACCAAGGGGCAGGAAGGATGCTGGGAAACATGGCAGGGCTTTTCCAGAATAAATCACTTTAGGAATGAGAGAACCAGAGGAACCAACACCAGCCAGGTGAAAAGAAAAGGGAATGGGGACAATGGGGAAACAAAGGCAGTTCCAGGGAGGCACATCAGTGGCAGATAGCCCTGTGACATGCGGTCATTAATGAAAACACGGATCACTACCCCCATATTGAATTGCTCATGTCCTGTTTAATCCTATGCTGACAATAGCCCACTTTACAATGAGTGCCATCCTTGAGCCCTTGGTCCTTCCCTGGATCAGGGCTGAACGGACTGGCTTTGTGAGAACCTCGTGGCTCCAGGCAGTAAGGTGAATGTGCCTCCCTAAGACAAGAAAGGCCCTTCCCAGGTGGGTGACCAACGATGGCACCCCTCCTCAGACGCCTTCCAGGATAGAGAGGTGCTTGAGGGATATGGCGATGCTGGGCTCTCTGGGAAGGTCAATAGGCCATGCAGAAGCCAGGCTGAGCCGGCTGTGTGCCCTAAGGAGGAGGAACACGAGAAGGGCCAAGTCCTGGCCAGTGACAAGAGCCCTTTGTCAGCTTCCTTCACACCCCTAATTTCTGGCTGCACCAAGAATGGGGCTTCTGAAAATGGGCTCTGCAGAATCATCTCTTCCAGTATTAATAGATAACATTAATATGTATAATCTCTCCTTGCCACAGGCATGAATTTGTCATTACTGTGTGCTGGAGTGATCACAAGTGAGAGCTGGAAATAAGGTCCTAGGCTATGCCTGACAAGACCCAGGGTGGGCCTGACTCTGGGAGAGAGAGCCAGGCTGGCTCTCACCCCAAGGGCAGTCAAGGCAGTAGAAATGGGCCCTGCCTTCAGACCCAGGGCAGAGGCAAGCAGATGTCTCTTGTCAGAAGGAAGAAGCCAGAGAGGGCTCACCTCCAGAGAAGGAGCTAAGCCAGGGTCCCAAAGCTGAGAACTGCTTGCAGGAGGCTTCCAGGGCACATTAGAAGTCAAGGCTGGTTATAACCGATGAGCCTGACTTGTTACTAGGAGAGGGAAAAATCAGGCCAGAGGACTGGTCTGGGGAATAGGGCTTCAAAACTTTGTGGGGAGGAAAGGGGAGGAGAGACAAGGGAGGGGAAGGAAGGGAAGAAGGAGGGAAGGAGGGAAGCAGGGAAGGAAGGGAGGAAGAAGGAAAAGGGAAGAGAGGGAGATGGGAAGGGAGGGGAAAGGAGAGAAGGAAGGGAGAAGAAAGAGAAAGAGAAGAGGGGAAAAGGAGGAGAGGGAGATGGGAAGGGAGGAGCATAGGGAGGAGAGAGGAGAAGGGGAAGGAAAGGAGGGAGGAAGAAGGGAAAGGAAGGGGAGGGAGATGGTCTAGACGTGCAGTTTTTATTCTGGGCCCAGCAGGAAGAGTCAGAGAGCTGGTTCCTACAGTCCTGGTCTTAAGTCCTCAGGTGCTTCCTCCACTGGGCTTTGTGTCTTGGCCCCAATCCCCACTTCCTCTTTCTCTGGGGTCTGAATTCATCTCCTGCTCCTTCTCAGACCCAACCACAGAAAACAGACCCCTGCCTAGAGTCTGCCGAAGGGCCAGCGCCAAGGCGTTCCTCCCTCAGAGAGTGAGCTGGGTCTCAGGAGGTGATGGAGAAGAGCTTCCAGGCAGTTCCCCAAGTAGATCAGGAGAGGGTGCCATCCTCCCACCCAAAGCATGGTCTGTCCCCGGGCCCGCTCCTTCACTCCTGCTAGCTCTAGACAGCCCAGCATCCCTCCCACTCATTGCTCCTCATTGGTAGGGATGACAAGTCAGGCCTTTGGGGGTGTGGGGAGCCCTTCGTTATCCCAATCTTTCCTCTGGGGCAGACACAGAGCTGAGATCCAAGCCTGTGGCAAGGAAACAGGGGGAGATGCTGGGAAGCTGAGTTTGTGGGATGCCTTTCCTATATCAAGGAGGGAGGGCATCTCAACAGACCCCATCTTTAGTCAAGAAATCAGCCACTCGGTGCTGTAATGGATGATAAAGCAGTAAACTTGGAACCGGGAAGACCTGCATTCCAATACTGCCTCAGACCCTAGATGTCTGACCTTGGCCAAGTCACTTCACAGCTGCCTGCCTCAGTTTCCCCATCTGTAAAATAGGAATCACATTAGCATCTACACCCCAAAGTGCGGTATAAATGTTGGTCACCATCATTATCCTCTCCTTTGCTGTTTTTCTATGTCCTGAATGCCCCTGTTCCCCAGGGTTCCCCTGGTGCCAGCCCTTTCAGCTCGGCTCTCCCTGGCTGACCAGGCGCCTCCCTTTTCTGTCTGAATGATGCACGGGTCACTATCCTCCCCTTCAACAATTCCTGGCAGGCAGAAACAAAAGGAGGAATTGCATTTAGTGCTTCTTTTCCCATAAGCATTCTTCTCTCCAAACAGGAGAAACTCCCCAATCCCTTAAGTTTAAATCACTTGATTTGCTCCCATGTCCAGAGGAGAGACAGGTGATGTTTTCCTCCTCAACAAAGTCTAAGAAATTGTCCTTTGTGGATGAAGTTTGACTCCTATGTGGGGGCCAGGAAAGCACAGAAGGGATTTTCCAAAGGAAAGTTCGTGTGTCCTAAGAAACATTTTAAAAGTAAAATTCAAAAAGAGCTGAGTTCAAACTATCTTATTCTATGACTTTAGAAAAATGCCTTAAAACTCTTTGTTTCCACTGACTCATTTGCCCAAGGAGAAAAGCATAGATGACCTGGCCAGTTGGCTCTGGCCCCCTCTCAAGGGTCCTAGTAGGGTCTAAAGAGCTTGGAAGCAAGATGTAAATGGAATGGATTCGTCTCTTGGGAGCTGGACTCTCCCCCCAAATCATAGCGCCTCACCTCAGCTGCTAAAGGACTCTGGCTGCTGGCCTGTTGTTTGTAATACTGCCAGGAGTGATCCATGCCCAGAGCAGTGACCCTGGAAGTGAGGGTGAAGCCACAAAGTCACTGACGTCTCCGAACATGTTTCACTTGGACCAACGTTTATCAAGTGACTTCTGTGAGATGCCACGAAGCTGGGCTTTGACACAGCCCCTGGCCTCAAGTACCTCACGGTCTAGTGACAGGATAAGACATTCACACAGATTGCTGGAAGACAGGATTAAAGAGAAGCAGAGCATACAACTCTTTGTTCTCAAGGGGAGGAAATCAAGAGAAACTTTGTGGAGAAAGTGGCCTTCGAGTCAGTGCTCAAGGACTAAAACAAGGCAAACATCACAATTTTGGATAAAAGGAAGGAGATAAAGTATGTAAAAAAAAATAGGCTGATAAATTGTATTTTAATTTCTACAATGCAGCACTAAAAGGATAGTCTGTGTGCATTTAGGCAAGGAAGCAGCGCTCAGGAAAAACCAGCACAGCTTGAGGAAGGCCAGACAACACCAAAGTAACTTCACGTCCACTTGGGGAATGGGAACTAAACTGGTCATGTCTCCCCCAAAAGCAGCAGAGTTTAGGGGCGGCTAGGTGGCGCAGTGAGTAAGAGCGCGCCGGCCTCAGAATTGGGATGACCCGAGATCAGATCCGGCCTCAGAAAATGAGCCCCCACGCATAAATAATGACTAGCCGTGTAACCTTGAGCAAGTTACTTAACCCCAATTGCTTAAAAAAAAAAAAAGCAGCAGAGTGTAATAACTGCATACTGAGAGTGTCCGCCTTCCTATCTTCAAAGCAGGCTTATGAGTAGGATTTCTCATCAAGGGCACCCTTTAGGGCAGGGAGCAGGCGAGAGGTGACAAAGGCTATTCAACAGTAAACCACATCTCTAGAAAGACAGACTTGGCTGGACAGTGTGGGGGATATTGGACTCTACAATGCTTCCTATTAACATCAGATCCGGGAGAGCAGGATGGCCCTGGAGCAGGCACTGGGAGCTGACAGTGTCACTGTGTGGTCTGTGGACTGGGACCAGCTCTTTCTTTCCTCGTGTCCTCCTTTTCTTCACCCCTTCTTATCCTAGCTTCTGAGGCAAGAAAGGATTTTGTGGGGTCCACAGGAGTCCCTAAAATTACAATGTTTATCTCATTAATTCATCAATTAACTCTGAGCTCCAGTCCCAGTTTATTAAATATCATTTAATACTTCTTTTCTGGGAAGTGATTGCCTCTCTCCATACATGAGAAACTCCATAATCCCTTAAGCTTAAATAAATAGCTCGATTACTGGCTATACTTCCTATGAACAGTGAAACATGAAAAAACCAAAGACCTAATTAATTATTTAATGGACAGTAGCATATCCATCGTGAGTACTTCCAAAGTCGCCTTTGGACAGTATTCCAATTACTGACCACTCAATTCTGGATAAGAATCTTATCATCCATTCTCTCAGGATATCAGTTAAAGTCCCTTCTCAAGAATTCCCCTCAAGTTCCTTTACAAGATAAGGGTGAACTTAGCTCTCTGAGGAGATGAGCTCCCAGTCCTTCTTTGTCCTCTCTTCAGCCACAACAGTTAATAGTCTTGTTAAGTCAGAAACAGCTCGTCCAAGCCTCTCTGGGCCCAGATTCCCCACAAACTATGTAAAAAAGGACTCTGAACACCTTCTGGAGCCCCAGCACCCACAGAATGACACAGAGAAGCTAACCTCCCACTGAGGACAGCCCAGCAGCCCTGCAGGAAGGACCAGCGCAGCAGTCTGGGAGCCGGCAGCGAGCCGAGCGCAGAGCGAAGGAGCCCAGCCGAGCCCAGGTCCTCGTGAGCCGAGGTTTTAGCCCCAGGGCGGCAGGGCCGGCAGCCAGCTGGAGGAACCCCAGAACACCAGGAGCAGTGGCGACTCCAGAATTATCAACATAGACATGCCTACGACAAAGTAAGAGGTTAGTGTCCTATGGACTTTGGGACCTGTATTTGGGGAATGCGTCAGCTCCCTCCCCTGGGGGCTAGAAGCCGCTGAGGAGACACGCCATTTTGTAGTTTTCAGAGGCATTTCTGGCTCCCAGCCTACAAATCGTGGGGAGATCCAGCGATCAGTCTTGGGGGGTAATCGCTCTTGCTTTAACCTCCCTGGATCTGGATTGTGATCTAGGGTGGAAGTTGTGGGTGGGTTTACAGCTTGCCAGAAACGGAAGTTGCCCCCCACACGTTCGGGACGAAAATTCCTCTAGCTGGCCTTAAAGCCATAGTGTGGCAACAAGCCCAAAAGTCAAGCAATTAAGTGGCAACATGCCAAGGCAAAGGAAACAGAAAAATGCAACCCTAGACTCCTATTTTGGGGGCATAGAGCGGGAAAAGGACTGTGAGGTCAGAAGTCCTGCTCCAAAAGCCCCAGGGGAAAACATGAGCGGGTTGCAGGCCATAGAGGACCTTAAGAAGGACTTTAAAAATCAAATAAGAGAAGTGGAGGAAAAATTAGAAAGAGAAATGAGAAGGATGCAGGAAAAGTATGAAATGAGGGTCAACAGCCTGACTGAGGAAAACAACACCTTAAAAAATAGACTAGCTCAAATGGCAAAGGAGGCCCAAAAGGGCAATGAGGAGAAGAATGCCTTAAAAAGTCGAATTTGCCAGATGGAAAAAGAATCTCAAAAGTTCACTGAGGAGATTCATTCCTTCAGAGTTAGACTGGAGCAAATGGAAGCTAATGACTTTATGAGAAATCAAGATGCTGTTAAGCAGATCCAAACAAACGAAAGATTAGAAGGCAATGTGAAATATCTCATGGGAAAAACCACTGACCTGGAAAATAGATCCAGGAGAGACAATTTAAAAATTATTGGACTACCTGAAAGCCATGATCAAGGAAAGAACCTAGAAATCACCCTTCAAGAAATTCTCAAGGAAAACTGCCCTGATGTTTTAGATCCAGAGGGCAAAATAGAGGTTGAAAGAATAGTCTTGTTAAGTTAAACAGTTAAACCCTTAGTCTCACATCTGTCCCACAAAGAAATCTAAGTTGTGACTGGCGACAATTGCATTGCCCCTTAAAGATAAAGTGTCTATATCTAAGGTACCTATGGGAAATGATATTGAATCCTCCCCCCACCCCCCCACCCCCGTGAAGACACTCTTTCAATGGCATCTTTCAGGCAAGTATCAAAACTCAGGTGTGATTCCTTGAAAGAGAAAATAATGAGGATGACCTTTTTTTTCTCTGACCCTGTGATTATTAACAGCAGTGAGGTATAAGACAGGCCATCAGACATATAATCATAAAGATAGTCACCTTTGACACAGGTGATGTTTTGCCAAATCCGAGTGGATGGGAACTCCCCCACAGATGGTGAGGTCGTCAATGGGACAACTGCTGCCATTATGGGATCCCATTATGGGATCCTCCTGAGCTGCCCTAACTGGGAGGGAAGTCGTGCTAAATGCTACAGCACAACCATAGCTTCAGAGGATTAGTCTAATGCCAGATGAAGAAGGCAAGGAAGAAGAGACCAACATCACCAATTTGCCCCATCTACCAAATATTAAAAGGCTGCCAGCCATTCAGTCTCCCAAAATAGGAGATAACATATGCAAAGCGCTTTGCAAACCTTAAAGGACTAGAGAAATGTCAGCTATCAATATTGTTCTCATCACTATTATATATTATTGCTGTGACTGTTACGGCCAGCTCTGAGCTCTGGTGTAGTGAGATTTGGCTGCATTGGGACTTCCTTATCTGACATGTTAGCAAGCCCTCCTGGACCTGGGTCATCTTCAGATTTAATAAGCATGCCATCTAGCCTTTCTCCAAGTAATTAATAGAAATGTGAACCACAACATGGCCAAGTCAAGATCCCTGGGCTACTGGGATCACTTAGCACCTGCTTTTTGGATCTGCCTTCCCTCCTGGCTCTCCAGACTTTCTCCATAGTGGCACAGCAGCCTTCCCTCCCTGGAAGCTCCTTCTGCCCCTGCTTTCCTCACCCTGGAAGTTCACTCTGTCCCTGGCCTTCCCATGCTGGAAGTGTCCTTGCAGTCCCTTCCTCTCAGTGTTCAGTCCCTCCCAGAGCCTCCATTTCAAGGAGACTACCCAGGCTAGCCATGCCCTCACTCCAGCTCGAGCTCCACTGAGCAGACTTAGCTTCTCCCAGAATCTAGCTTTCCTCTGACTTTCTCCACCATGTCCCCTCCCCAGGGCCCTCTTTCCTTCCCCTTTGGTGCATTAGCTTCACCCATTAGAATGTAAGCTTCTCCGGAGCAAGGACCACTTTTCTTTCTCTTGTATGTGAAGCTCCAGCACTTAGCAGAGCTCCCAGAAAACAGCAAGTGCCTAATACATGCTTATTGACTTTGCTTTTAGATGCTTATGTCTTTTTGTTCCTTTGACCTAGAAGCCCCAGATTTTAGCTCTGACCTTCCTGAGAGTGTTAAGTTTGAGGGTTCTTTCAGGTAGTGGCCAGTGGACTCTTTTAATGTTGACTCGGCGCTGTAGTTCTAATACATGCGTGTGTGTGCATGTGTGTGTGTGTGTGTGCGCGTGTGTGTAAACATGGAATCTAGGGGGCTTTGGGGGGAGGGGGCATGGGTTTCAGAGAGTCTGATGATTCTTCACTCCTCTCCTCAGCCTGTTCTCTAGGTCAGTTGTTTGTCACAATAGCTAGCTTACATTTCCTCCTCTTTTTCCAGTATCTTTATTTTTATCTATTCTGCTTTGTTTGTCTGCTAGAGTCTTTGAGTTCTATCTGCTCCATGGCTCTGGTTTCCACCTTCTGTTCTATTCTCCCTTTGTGTTTTCCCTCCGCAGATCTAGTTTCTGTTTTATCTCTTGCTTCATATTTCCAGTTACTCTTGCAGCATGTTTTTCTCTGGGGCTGTGCTTCTGGCTGTTGTGAAGTCACTGTCCACTTCTAGGTCTCCCTCTGTGTGTCTCTTGACACTGAATATTTTTCTTCATTGTGTTCGGCTTTGTCTTCCATTTACTGCATCAGAATGCTGTGGGTCTGCACCCAATCGGAGCCTTCTCATGGGAGCCCTGCAGGCTTTGGGGGCTGATGATGCATTTCTGCTCCTACGGTTGCTAAGTGCCAGCCTCTTCACCTGAGATCACTGCTTATTTCCTTGGAGGGATACCTCTCCCAATGCCCACAGACTGGCTGTCTTTTAGTTCAGTCCTGGCAGAATGAAAGAGCTCCTGCTATTTCCTTGATGATCGCCATTTCATCTGGCGCTCTCTTTAGATGTTTGCTGGAGGGCCAGGCGCCCTCACTGCCTTTCAGTGAAATTCTCATTCTTTCTCTACTTTATGAGATCACCATCTGCACCACAGTTCATTTGCTTTTCTAGATATTCACTAATGACTCCTTTGAGAACACGTCCAAGGCAGGAATTGAAGACTATCTCTCTGGCTGGCATTCCTTCTGCTTTTATTTTAATCCTGGGGTACCTATCCCTCCCCCCCACCCCCTTGGGTCTTCCAGCCATCACTGGCTTTGGATCAGTAATCACACCTGCCACAGATCCTTAGGGCCTAAGGATCTGACTCATTTGAGCCAAGCGATTTGAACCCATGATAGGCAAGTGGGTGCTTTTTGATTCTCTCCTTCCTGGTGTTAGGTATTGCCTCCCAGGTAAGTTGAGCGATACCAAAAGTAGAGAAAGAATGAGAATTTCAGGTTATCTACTTGAAGGTGTAATTCAAATTTACTCCTTCAATTTACTTACATTTTAGATAGGTAATCAGCACCAGGATCCTGGAGAGTCACAAGGGTTGTTATTCAGCCATTCAGGCGTGTCTGACTCTTCATGGCCCCATGAAACATGGCACACCAGGCCCTGCTTTCTACCACTGTCTCTCCAAGTCTGTCCAAGCTCATGTTTATTGTTTCCATGATATTATCCATCCATCTCATCCTCTGTCATCTCCTTTTCCTTTGGTCTCCAATCTTTCCCAACATCACAGACTTTTCCATTGAGTCTTGTCTTCTCATTATGTGGCCAAAGCATTTAAGCTTCACCTTAAGTATTTGATGTTTCAATGAATTATCTGAATTAGTTTCAAGTATCAACAGATTCGAGATCTTTGCCGTCCAATGGACTCTCAAAATCCATTTGAGTTTGCTGGCACCTGAGATGTTGGCATCCCACACCCAGCTTGCTTAGGCTCCCAGTTCTTCCATTGCAGGTTCCTATGCAGCGTCCATCTCTACAGCATAGGACTCTCCTTCCATCACCAGACTCCTGCACAGCTGAGCTTCCCTCCAGCTTCAGCCCAGCCACTTCAGTGCTGCTGGAGCTGCCTGTAGCTGTCCTCCACTCTTCCCTAATACCACATTGAACGCCTTCTGGCCTAAGGGGCTCATCTTCCAGTGGCATCTCCTTTATCATGTCAGGGCACCCCATGGGGTTTCTTAGAAAAGATACTGAAGTGGTTGCCATTTCATTCCTCAGTGTGTATTAGTGATCATATAATCCAACCCTGTCCTCTTGAATATGTATCAAAATGAGAAAGATTGTATACAAGTGTGGAAGAAGCAGTGGGATAACCCAGCATTAAATAAACCCTGCTCTTATCTGAACTGGACAAAGAAGGGTGGAACACATACATACTCACATGGGGGTTTGGTGTAGGAATAAATCAAACTCAATGGAGAAATGGGATGGTGGAGTGGAGGGCAGAAGTGAGGAATAGACAACTTCCACTACAAAGAAAAGAACCAGGCACTTGTTGAGAATGCCCACTAAGGTTGGAATGGCTGAACACAGCATATATGAGAACGGTATGGGAATTCAGTGAGATGTCATTTTCTCTAAGAAATGATGGAAAATTGTGGGAGAGGATCAAAGGAGTCTGGGGCACTGGAACCAATGCCAAATGAAGTGGGTAGAACTGAAAGAACAGATGAATGCGGACAATAGTGTAAAGAAAAACAGCTTCAGAAATGTCAGAACTCTGACCAGAACAATAGCTCACCACAGATGCAAGGAGACGGCAGGAAGCCTGAAACCAGTCTCCTGCTGAAGGGGATGGACACACGGTGCCCGGGGGAGGGGGGGGGCACTGTGAGGCTTCTTTATCACAATGACTGGGGGAATCTCTGTTTTTAATTGGGAAGGAGGAATTTGGGGGGATGAAGGAAAGCAATGTCAATGACAAAAGAAGGAAAAAGGTCCATTGAAATTCTAAAAGTGCATGAAGGCATATAGAAGTGTTTAAAAGGAGGCACAGGAAAGCAGGCCAGCTTTGAAAGCAATGAATTGGATGTATTATACCCACTTCTAAAAAGCCAATGTTATGGAACGGAGACCCACACCTTCACACACAAAACGTTTTTTGTCTCTACTTTGTATGTAGAAATGTTGGGGGGTGTTTGTTAAGCTCAGAATAAAACAAACAAATAAATGAACAAATTAATGGCTAGATGACAGATGGAGGGAAAGAAGGGAAGGGAGGAAGAAAGAGAGTGAGAGGGGAAACGGGACAGAGGGAGGGAGAGAGGAAGCATTGAGGCTGGGGAGGTGAAGTGATTTGCTCCCAAACAGCAGAGTTGAGTCAAGTACCTAGATCTTCTCACTGAGGGGGGGGATGCTTTTCTTCTTGCATCAGAGAATGGCATGGACACCCCTATCATGGTTGGTGCCTGATCAATGAGTTCTTAGGTCTAATTCACAGTCTTGATGGGAGATGGTAAATTACTCAGGTTGAGTCCCCCTGGGCAGGTTTGGCAGCTGTCTACAAAGTTCCTTAGGCAGGGGCCTTTCCCCACTTGCTGCTATCCTCACCAGACATTTTTCAAAATAGATGTCGAAATCCATGAAAGAAATAGTCTCCCATCTCATGGAAAGGAGTTCGATCACTGGTTTTGTTCAATACTCCATAAGACTTCGTCTACTCAGAAAACATCCAGTAACACTTTTAATAAAAGCAGTTTCCCATCCTGTTACAGTACAATGTGCCAGAGCCATTGGCTTGTCTGGCCATCAATGGTGCTGATTCTTTTGGCCATAGCAGCAAACTCCCACTCTAGTCCAGAGAGATCCACTAAGCCCACTTACCTGGAGTGTGGTGACTGTTAGGGGTCCTGAATCCTCTTCAGATCTTTGAAGGCCCCTGACCTGATCAGCCAAGCAGCTTTCCACTCTTGCCTGTCACATATACCACCCCCACCTACCCCCCATTGTCTCAATGAACCCACCGGTGTCCAGGGAGAAAGGAAGAACCATGGCTGGAAGAGGAGTGGTTTGGCTTGTTTCCTGCTTTACTTGCCTGCTTCCTCTGAGAAGAATCACAGCTGGCCTTTTTACTGGCCACAAGATCACACCTGTGCCTTAGCCCTAGGAGGTGGCTGCCACAGCTCCCTTAGCCCCATTTTTCAGGTGAGAAGATGAAGGTTTAGCGACTTGCCTATGGTCATGTAGTTAGCGTCAGAGGTGGGATTCAAACTCATGTCTCCATGGGCTCCACATCCAGGATTATTTTGAGTGTACCACAAAGCCAGTGACTCAGAGGGCTGGAGCCTCTACCCTCTCACAAGACTGAGAGAGAACACTCCGGATTCCAGAGGAACACAAAGGGCTGATGTTTCTCTGAAAGCCAATTGAAGAACTAAGATTATTAAAACATTCTCAGAGTCAGCCTGGCATATTGGATAGAGTTGTGTACAGGGGGAGCCAGGTGCAGATGCCACAGCTTCGGACCCTGGGCTAGTCAATGAACTTCTTTCTGTCCCAGGCAACTCTAGAGGCCTCATCTACTAAAAAAGAGCTGGGTTATGATCTGCCAGGGCAGGAGGAATTCCTCCCGAAGGGCTTTCCTAGACTGCCCCAACTCATTTGTCTTTATTACAACAAATGTCCCTCCTGTTTTCACTGCTGCTAACAGAGCAGAGAGGATGGGAAGCATCCTACTCACCTAATAAAAAAAGAAAACAACCAACTTCATTCTAGAATTAAGAAAAATGATGCAAGAGACAGACTGGACGAGAGGATGGAATCCCAGAGGGTGAAAGGTAACGAATGGTCACAAAGGTCACATCCTGCCCAGGGTTAGCTAATGTCATGACTAACCCAAGGTCAATACGAGACTCAAGGGGGCCACAATCTGTCTGTCAGCAAACACTTAGGACATAGCCTCTGAGAGACCTGAGGGCCAGGAAACAGAAAACAAACCCAGCCAGGCAGCCAGCCCTGGGGTTCAGACTAGCCAGAGAATAGTGGAGCATTCAGCAAAGGGGTCAATGGACCTAGAGGACTGCCCCGGGACCCACAGCTGCCGAAGGGCATTGTGGAGCAGCCCTTCAGTGCCTCTGAGGGTGACCAGCATCCACATCCCATATCATGAGGACTGTTTGGAGGAGCTGGTGATATGGGAGTCTCCAGAAGATACAGAGCAGCCCTTGCAAGTGTTTAGAAGGCTGGCTTGGGGAGGGAGAGCAGAAGTGGGCAGTGTATGTGCGGGTGGGTGTGTGGGGTGGTTTTGGGTATGTGTGGGTATGTGGGTGTGGAGTGGGGTGTGAGGGAGGTGTAAGGGGGTGAGGGTGGGGGGCTGTGGGTGGGTGAGTGTGTGGGTGGGGGTGGGGGTGTGCTGCTCCAACAGACAGAACCTGTGCCAGTGAACAGAAGGAAAGGGAGGAAGCTTGTCTCAACGTCAGAAGGAGCATCAATGATCCTGAGCTATCCAGTGAGATAGTGAACAGTCTCACCAGCATGTGAGCTCTCTGGGGTTGGAAGGACTAGTGAGACTGTAGAAAGGAATGTTGTATTGGAAAGGAGGTTATTTTAGTCCCTTATACAAATTGCCCGGAGTGTGGAGTGCAACCCAGGCTGGGTTTGGAATTGGAAGGCAGTTTCCTCCCCACCTGGCAGCCTGGGCCTGGGGCCTTCCTTTCTCTGAGTGTCAGGTTTCTTAACTATAAAATAGCAGTCTTGGATGTCTGGCTCAGAACTCTGCTGGCCTCTCCAGTGAGGCACACAGGAACTTGGGAAAGATTCCCCCTGAGGAACGTTCCACGTTCCTAAGACAGATCAAGAAAA
This sequence comes from Gymnobelideus leadbeateri, assembly GCA_011680675.1. NCBI lineage: Eukaryota > Metazoa > Chordata > Mammalia > Diprotodontia > Petauridae > Gymnobelideus > Gymnobelideus leadbeateri. Next base: position 53,464 of record WOXC01009014.1, on the reverse strand, counting down.
TGAGCCAAGTTACAGGTTCAAGGAAAGAGAATTGAGCATAGGCCCAAGAGAAGCTGGAACATTTAGGTCAGAGGAGAAAGGGCTGAAGAGCATCACTGAATAGAGAGGACGGAAGGTGCCCGGGGTAAGGAGGGTGCAGGCAGATGGGGGAGGATACAAACAAAAGAAATGGGAAGAGAAGAAATGAAGGAAGAGGAGGAGGTGGAGGCCTGGTGAGGAGCACAAGGCCCAGGCTGGATGCCCCTCTTTGCTCTCACTCCCTAAATCGTCCCTTTCCCACCCAACATCCATTACTACTGGAATGGGTCACCGTGAACCTCTTCCAGGTAGTGTTGCTACATCATTTGTAACACAGACCTGCCTACCAGAGATACCAGGAGCATGTGGCAAGCCTGCCTGACCCACCTTCAAACCTCCCAGCATTCCTCCCTCTGTGATTCCAACTGGTCACCTTAGTCCTGTCCCTACTGGGGGCCCTCCCTGCTCTGCCCCCTTCCTGCATCTCTAGTCCTCTGCTCTGGCTTGTAGCCTCTTACTGAATGACTGAATAAGCCTAATACCCATTAGCCCGGTCCCCTTTTCTCCCACTGTGTGGTGCTGTTCCTGGGGAGACACCCTAAGCACTGGCTCCTAGAGTTCTCTTGGCAGGTAGGCTGGTGCAGTGACAGGCACACAAAACAATGCTTAGCTCTGGGAGAAGACTCCCCAGTGGGAGACCAGGTTGTGATCTCTCTTCGTGTGTTCAATATCCGCCATCTCAAAAGAGTTGTCAACACATAGCTGTTCAAGGACCCATATCACTTCTGTCAAGGTGCACCCCCAGTCTTTAGTTTATTTTGAAAGTGTCTTCTCTACTAAGAACCCAAAGCACTGTGCCCCTTTCTGGTACTGATAATTCCTAAATGCAATTTATTAGGTAGGGTTTTACCTATAAGCCAAAGGTTCAAAGTTCTTCTGGGACTTGAAATCCCAGAATCAGGGCCTTGGTCCTACTCTGCCTTTGGAGAGAAATCTACCCCAGATCAAGTATTTGGACCAGATACAGGTAAATATGCTCAAGGGACAAGCACTAAGCTGAGGGAGTCAGATAAATGGAATCCTGGCACATGACAACCTGGAGAGACTCATTCAGGATCCTCCTGGGAGGATCCCAGGGAGAGGCCAATAATCACATTCCAACCTATTCACCCATTTTTTCCAAATGAAAGAGGATTCACCTTAAAGACAACCCTGGGATATGAAAGGTGAGGGGAGTCTCTGGGAGAAACCAAGAGGAGAAAGGAGGAATCTGGCTGAGTAGAAGGCAAGGCCATGGAGATATTCATAAATAGGGTGGATTCAGCATCCTAAGAAAAGGCAGCCATGCACAAAGAGCACCAGTTTCTGAATGTTTGAGATAGGGGCAAAAACTACAGAGAAATGAGTTCTATCATGTATGTTTAAGGTGCCCCCTAGTGACTACGGATCTAAAAGGCACCTCAGAGGCCATCTAGTGTAACCCTCTCATTCTACAGTTGAGGAAACTGAGGCCTGGGAGGCAAAGTAACTCATTCATCATCCAATAGGGATGTGTCAGAGACTGGCCTTGAGCCCAGGACCTCCTCTGACATGAGAGCTAGCTATCTTTCCATTATATAATCCTGTTGTGTTAATGGTAGGAAGGGGGCTGTGACTTATTTCCCAAGCCTGCTTCCTAGTGTCCAGGACCTGTCCCCATGGCCCTGGCTAGGTCCCTTCTCCCCTATGCCCTTCGTCTTCCTCATATAACCATCCAAACTCTAAGCCTTGCCTGTCTTTCTTGGGGATGACTGAGATGTCATTTATGAAGGGCTTGGAGGCCCACTTGGGGGCAGATCCTGGGGCCATGGCCACCCTTGGCCTCACTGCATCTCAGTCACAAGCTCCCTGGCTCTTGTATGACAGGAAGGTTGGGTGGTTCCATTGTGACCCTATGACTTGCCTAGTCTAGGTTCACTGAATAAACTAGTGAAAAAGGAAGCAAATACATCAGAGGGTTCAGTGCCAGGCAGAGCAGCTAGAGCAGGGACAGGCAAGCTCTGTAAGGAGGAGATGAGTCCTTGGGAAGGGAATTCCCTTCAGCATCACAGATTTCATATGATCAGCTTGGTATCAGGTCACAAACTATCCTCACTAGTAATGGAAGCAGAAGGAATATGCTTTCCTGTAGAGGACATTCCCTATAAGGCTGCATTCTCATGGGACAGCTTTCAAACCACCTTCTTTGAGAGGGACATTCATAATCTTCCTGCCTACAGATCGCTCCCATCCCATGAAGAAGGTCAATGGGAAGCTCTTAATGAATTCTGTGCCCAGTTGGTGTCAATGAAAAAGAAGCCCAGCTGGTTCCTTTTGCAGACCTCACCATTGGGCACTTTGTTGACACTGGCCAGTTGAGGGCAGAGCTGGGCTTCTTTGCAGGGGCGGGTTGCACCTGAGCCCCTTGTTGTGCTGCCATTTCAGAAGTTTCTTTCCCGAGGTCATGCAAGAGGGGATGAATAATTCATTAGGATTCTTGTAAGCACTTAGAGTGCCTCACTCTTGTGGTCAGCCCCTCTGACAAGCATGCCTCGGTTTTTCATGTAAGAGATGCACTTGGGCACTTACAGAAAACTTGTGTGGTTCATTTCCAGGAACCTGTAATGGAAACTAGTGAGTTCATAATCGACTGTAGGCTCCAAAGCAAAGGACAATGCCCTGGGACTGGCTGCCTCCTCCTCTCCCTGCTGGACAGACATGTGCCAGGACAGGGCTCTGGACCCAGATGATCTACTGGGCATTTAATAAAGCATGCCCAGTGGGACAGATACATGGGAGTCAGTGGCCATGTGGTCTTCATCTCAAAGCCAAGTTGTCAAAACATGTTTCCAGATGAGGAAGAGTTTAACCTGGAAATATCTGTGTTTATGTTTGAGAAACACTTTTAGAATCTCTTCACTTTTGTTCTTTTGTCTTACTGATGCCTTTTTAAAATAGCATAGTCATTTTTAAGCATACCTGCTCCCCTTTAGTCTCCCATCATAACAAAGATGGAAGAAAAGATAATTCAGCAAAGCCAAGCAACACTTTAAGCCTGACAGTGTTTACGACATTCCCACCCATAGACCCCCATGTCTCCAGCTGCAGTAGGGACGCACATTCCTCATGTCCTGTCTGGGGCAAAGGCTTGTCAGCACAAGGGCTCAGCTTCAGCCTCATCACTGTGGTCAGTTTCTATATAACTTTCATAGTTCTACATCACTTCATACAGATTCCCATAGTTCTCTGAATTCCTCATATTCTGTAATCAAGCAAGCAAGCAATCCATTTACAAGCATTTACTACCTTCCTACCTTGTGTTGGGACTGTAGTAGGTGTTGGGTATTTGGGGGACCAAGACAAAAAGGAAACAGCCCCTGACCTCTCAGAGCTTACATTTTATTGAACCAGACGACATGCATATGGATGAGCAAAAGTAAAAGAAAAACAAAGGTAATATTTTTCTGAAGGGGCACTAGCAGCTGTGACTGGAGTTCAGAATGTGGGAAGAAAGGTGGGGCAGGGTGAGAAAGACTCTAAGAACCAATGGAAGGATCAGAATGTTACCCAAGGGGCAGCAGAGAGCTCCTGGCATTCACTGAAGATGGTAGTGGCATGGTCAGGTTTGCCCTTTAGAAAAACTGCTTTGGCAGTTGGGCAAGAAATGACTTGGAGAGGAAAGACTTGAGCAAGGAGGGAAAGACCAGTGAGAAGGTCACTACCCTGATCCAGGGAGAGGTTGTGAAGGCCTGTGGGTGGCAACTGTGGAGGCTAAGAGTGGGCAACCACTGGAATGAGGTGGGAGGGTAGGGAGGGTGGGGAGAGAGAGAGAGAGAGAGACAGAGACAGAGACAGAGAGAGACAGAGAGAGACAGAGAGAGACATAGATCAAAGGTGTTAACACCTTTGGGTATAAAAGGATCCTGGTGCCCTTGAAAGAAAAAAGGAAGGTCATAGAGGAGATCATTTGGGGTAGAAGACCATGAGGTCAGCTTTTGCCATGTTGAGTTTAAGATGTCTAAGGGATGCCCAATTAGTCTTCTGGGATATGGGCCAAGAGTTCAGGAATGAGTTGAAAGATGACTCCATGGCCTTGGAAGTCATTTATAGAGGTGATGAGGAGACCGTGGGGTCTGATCATGAATCACAAAAGTGAGAGAGCAGAGAGAAGAGAAGAGAGTCCCCCGCAGAGATGGAGGGAACGCTCCAGTTAGGGAACATGCCCTGGAAGATGAGCCAGCACAGGAACCACAGAGCTTGAGATTTGGAAGGGGCCTCAGGAGGTCATGTCACCCAGGGCACCCACCAAAGGACTCATCCAAAAGGGATCACTGAGCTCTAACACCCTCCAAGGTGCCCATCCTCCTCTTCCCAAACTAAACGTGCCCACTTGTTTCAGATGATCCAGCTGATGACCCTTCACACCCCAGTTACCCTTATCTGTGTGCTCTCCAGCTTCTCAATATTCTTTAGACTTGGGTGCTTACAAATGAACACAATGCTTCCCTTCTTAATGTAGCCCAAGGTTGCAATGAGGTCTTTCTGGCTTCTGCCTCATGCTGCTGACACATGGAGCTTTGGGTGCCTTCACTGAACACCCTCCTCCCCCAGATACTCTTCAGAATAATTGCTGCCTCTCCAGGTATGCCTTCTTCATTTTTTCCTTATGAAATTGATGATCGTGTGCCCATGAATGTTTTATGTCCATTTCTATTGCATTCCATCTTAACACTCAGCCCACTTCTAGCCTGTCAAGCTTCTTTTGGATCATGCCTCTGCCTTTGGATTTTTTAATTCTCACTACCAACTTGACAATTTACCAATTGATTAGCCTGCCATCAGTGCCTTTGTCCAAATCATTGATAAAAATGCCAAATAGCATAGGACAAGACAGATCCCTGGGGCACTCCACCAGACACCTCCTGCCATACTAAAACCAAGACATCAACAGCCACTCTTTGAGTCCAGCCATTCAACCAGTTCTAAATCTACTGAAAGCTATTGTCATCTAATCTCTACCTCCATCTGTTCCACAAGAATAGCACAAGGTGTATGATTAAATGCTTCAATAAAAATCTAGGTTAACTACATTCACCGTATTCCCCTCATATCCTAGTAGAATAATCACATCAAAAAAGGAAATGAGGTTAGTGGGTCATGTCCTATTCTCCATGAACCCGGGCTGGCTCTTCACCAGCATTGCTTACCTTTCTAGGTGCTTACCAGCCTTCCCTTGGATAATCTCATCTAGAAGAATACCTGGGATGGATGTCTGATTCATTGGTTTGTGGTCATCAAATTCTGCACCCTTCCCATGTGAGAACTGGGCTATTTTTCCTTCTCCAGTCTTGTGATGCCTCTTTTTTTTGCCATGATTTTTCTAATATCACGGACAGATGCTGAGCCATCACACTAGCCGACCTGTGGAGGGCTCTGGGGTTGGTGTTGATCTGGTCCAGGTGACTTGAATCCATCAAGCACAAAAATCCAGGGGGAAAGGAGAGTCGACAGTGTTAAATATGCAGAAAAGTAGAGACCGTTAAAGCACAATGAAGAAGTCATCACTGCCTTTGGAGGGAGAGGCTCCTGTGACTTACCAAACAACCATATTCCAGTACATTCAAAGGGAACAATATAAAATCTGGACCTGACCAGCACATAGGGCAGACCCCCAGAATGCAGATGACCAGTCTCCCTCTCCCCTCTCCCAAAGGTTCTAGGGGTTGACAAGAGGGCCCTGGACATTCTGATTTTCCTATCAGCTCATGTCCATCAGTGTGTTCTCTCCAATATTCACTAGACATTAGCATTCCTAGGTCATCTAACCATTTCATATCAAGCAGGTTTTACAAAGTAATATTTGCCAAGAATATATCACAATATTCTCCCACCCCATGCCCTCCTGACTCTTCAGCCCTCCTCTGCCGTGCTCACTTCCTTCTCCACTGGGGAGTTCTTTCCAGGGCCTTCATTTAGGGATGGCCCAAGACAGGCCAGGCTTCAACCCCTTTCTGGCTGTGCCTCTGACCCTCCAGATTTGACAATGTTCCAGTGTGGTCACCTGCCCACCTTTGCTTTGCATCTCACTTTATGTATTGTCTTCCTGTGGAAATGTCTCCACAGCAGAGCTTATATTTCTTTTTGCTTGCACTTCTCTGCCCAGAACTTAGCATATTGCCCGGCATATAATAAGTGTTCAACAAATGCTTACCTTGTACCTGTGGCCAACAAAAACACAGGCATAAAAATCTCCCTCCCAAAACCAAAGGACACCAGCCCACCCCCACGCCCACCTCATTACCCAGGGAGAAGAGACTCAAGCCTCTAAAGAGTTGTCACCTGCTCTGCTCTGACCCTGAGTCTACTTCTGAGCAGGCATAGCTGCAGGCCACAACGGGTGTGAATCCAGTGCCTGGATCTCTGGTGGTGCTTTCAAGCTGACAAGGTCAAAGCCCTTTCCACACTACCTCCAACACCTAACCGTTCAATGAAACACAGCAGAGATTAAAAAAGCCTCTTTGCCATGCTCGCAGGGCTTCTCGCTAGCCTGGGTAGGAAGAGCAGGTCATGGGCACCACCTCTCCCTGCCCTCCTCGAGGCTGACCATGGGCCATTCCTCCATCACCACCAGGAAAGAGTGCTCATGTTGGCCAGTGAGTGCCCATTGTTTGCCCATGTGCTTCTAGTTCAGCAGTCAACCAAAAGATTTTTCTTCACCACCTAGTAAGCAGAAAGGAAGCCATCACAGAATACCTGTGTCCTCCCTGAACTGATGAGCCGTGCCCCATTCCACATCATCAGACCATCCAGAATCAGCTTCCATGGGGGTTGTTTCCAGGCAGAGTCCTGCATGCCCACACCCAGTCCCAGGCCCTCACTGGCCATTCCCCACAGGACATCATTGCTATAACTCAATGAGTCATTCCTCAATAGATTGACATTCACTGTTTCCCAGTCTTTGATACCACCAAAAAAAAATGTTTCTACTTATATCTTTATATTTGTGGGACCTTTCCTACCTGCTGCACTGGGCCTTTCTTGGTCTCCCCTCTCCTTCTGATACCATTCCTCATTTACATGGCATATAGCTTGTATGCACATCTGTCTGCTTGCTGTCTCCCCTTGAAACCCTGAACTCCTCTGGGGGCTATTTTTGCCTTTCTCCATGCCCCCAGCACTTAGCACAACTTCTTGAACATAGTTAAGTGATTAGCAAAAGCTTATTGACTGACTTATCGACTGACCTGTTGTCCTTGACTTTTTGTAGAACACATTTATCCAAGGGATCACAGTGTCAAACGTTATAGACATTTTACTTGTTTGCTTTCGCATAATAACAAACTGTTTTCCAGAGTGTCAGAATGCTTCAGAGCCCTACAAACAGAATATAGCTTGCCTCTCCTCCCATACCCTTGATCAATATACACTGTTTCATGTTATGCCATTTATCAATGTAATGGATTTGTGGTAAAATCTCAGTGCTTTTTAATTTGTTTATCTTCTTATTGGTGATTTATGGCAATTTTTCATGTTTATTAAGGAATGGGGAATGGATCTGCAATTTTATTGAGACCAATAACTCCCAGATGAGAAACCCCATTTAACAATAAAATTTATTGCTTCCATTTGTAGACCTCAAGACTTACTCAGAGTATTGACAGGTTAAGCATTTTTACGGAGGGTGACATGAATAGCATGTACCCCCATTGGGACTTTAACCTCGGTCTTCTTGATCCCAAGACCAGCTTTCTCTCCACCATATCGCACTGACTCTTGGGGGTAGTAGAGGATGAAATTCTTCTCTTGAGACTATTTGTTCACATCCTTTGTCCACTTACACATTTCGGAGAACCTTTTATTCCCACATTTGCACTAATTGTCTGCATATCTTGGATATTAGAACTTTTTAATAAGACATTTCAGGCTAAGGTTTTTCTCCTTTGGCAATTTTTCTTCTAACCCTCGCTGCATTGATTTTGTTCATGTAAAAAAGCTTTTCAAATTCTTCCATTCAAATTGTCTCTTTTTGTCTTTTTCTGAACCCATCTATACCTTGTTTAAGAATTTTTCTCCTTCAAAATTTGTACACAATTACAGACACAACGTATGTATGACGACCAACTTTGATAGACTGGACTCTTCTCAGCAATGCAGGGTTATAAGTCAACTCCAAAAGATTCATGATGGAGAGAGATGTCTCCAGACAGAGAAAGAACTAGAAAGAACAGAGTTTGAATGCAGATTGAAGCAAACTACCTGCTGTCTTTCTTTTTCTTGTTTGGTTTTGTTTCCTCTTTCCCATTATTCATTGCATCCAATACAATTCTTCTTTATAACCTGACCAATGTCTAATGTGAAAGTATTTGCAGATCCTACACTTGATTATATGCTGCCATGGTGGGGGAGGGGAAGGAGGGCAAGAAGATTTGAAACTCAAGGGATTATGGAACTGAATCTTGTAAACTAAAAGTAAACAAACTAATTAATAAAGGCAATTTAAAAAAAAGAATTAAACTCCTTCCCAGAGTGATGAGAATTACTCCTTCCATTTCCCTCCAAATTTTAATTTGATATTAATGTAAAATTTATCAAATTTCAATATGAAAAGAAAAAAGTGACCTGCATATAAAGCCATGAAATTCTATTTGTTTGGGTTTTTTTATTCATTTTAAATTGAAGATGATGGTAACAAAATGAATATTTGTTTGTGCCTCTCTTCTGAACTATTTTTGTGTTATTTGCTTTTTAAAAGCGTTTTATTGATGTTCTTGGTTTTTTATCTCTATCACTTCCCACTAAGCCTCCAGATGAATACCATCATTATTTTGTTTACTTCTATGAAACAGCCCCTGAGTAGTGTGATTGATGTGGAACAAAAATCTATAAAGTTATTTAGCTATTCGTTATTTTTATCTTTGTTGTTGTTACTATATTGGAATGGGCCAAGAATGAAAAAGGAAAATTCCTCTAATTACTTAAGCTAAAAGAAAGTTTGACAAAGATTTGATTTTCATTCCACTGATTCTAACTGTGTTGTGAGGTGACATTGTTCAGTCTTCCATTATCCTTTTACTTTACAACCCCTTCCTTTGTGCTTCTAGGAGAATTTGTGATCCCCTCCCAGGGAGCTGGGATTTCATTTTTGGTTTCTGATTTCTATCCAAAGAGTCAAGACGGACAAAATTAAATTTCTCCAGTGATATGGCCACTCACTAGAGCCTAGAAATGGATCTCACATTTAGGGCACTAGGACTGGAGTGAGAGTAGGGTGTTGTGCAGTGGTTATACTAGACATGGAGTCAGAAAGACCCAAGTTCAAGCCCAGCCTGGTACCCTCACTAACTGTATAGCCCTGGCCAAGATGTTGCAACAGCCGTCTGCCTCAGTGTCCTCATCCATAAAGTGAGGATAACAATAGCACCTGCTTTCCAGTGGTGGTGTAAGAATAAACTGAAATTATATTGTAAAGTGCTTTTTGAGCCTTGACATGCTATACAAATGTTAGCTTTTGTTATTAACTCTTAGGAGCCAAGTTCATCCTTGTGGTTGGTCTAAAAGCTGTGAATCCTTGCATGTTGGCCTTTTCCTACACTGACTACCTGACGGTGTTCCGAGAAACAGAAGCAGCCCCCAAGTACTGGGCCCATCTTGTTCCCTGCTTCATTTAGGGCCAAAGAACTCCTCTTGGGGTATCTGTCACTGAGATGACACTTGTTTTCCCATCAAGAGAAAATTCTGACTGGATGATGCTACGTTGATGTTTTTGCATCGGACTTTTCTTCTGCCATTTTTTTTTTGTCCCTCACTTTAATTCATTTTTTTCATGTGCCAAAGCTCTCCTTTGATTTGGCTACTGCTTTGAATGATCATTAAATCCCTTTTTAGGGATTTCTGGTTGTCTTGTTCTATGGTGTCTGATTGCTTTTAAAGTGACTGCTGACCAAACAGGCTCCTTGCAAACCTCCCTTCCGTCCCCACCCCACCCCCCCTTCACAGAGAGTCATTGCTATTCTCCCTGGGCTGTCACTTACTGTAGTATCTGACTTGGTACATGGGTAGTTTCACCTCTCCTTCATTTTCGTTTTAAAACTCTTTTGATCTGATTTGCAAGACTAGAGATAAAAGTATTTTGACCCCATGCTCCCTTCCTGTCCCAGCGATGGTTCAGCCTAGACTAAAAGCCATGGTCCAGAAATCCAGATCCTCTTCTCAAACACTGAGTTTTTAGCAGTCACTCATTTTTCCAATCCCCATTAGATATCCAAGTCCCTGATCTTTAACTTACGGCAGGGGTGAAACACTGTTTCTCTCCTCTGTCTTCGAGTCTCTGGGGAGACATTTATAACCTTGTGATCTCTGCCAATGCATCCAAGGCTCCGACAGACAGTCAGCAGGAATGCCTGCTACACTTGAGGGCTTGCAAGCCTGTGCTCCTCCTCATGGTGACACTGGCTCCTGTCTCTGCCTTTGCACTAGCTGTGCCCATCCTCCCTGGTCCCCTCTTGTTCTTAGAATCCCTCTCTTCCTTCAAGACTCAGCTTGAGCTCTACTTTCTGCAGAAAATTCTTCTGCTTCCCATTCACTAGTGCCCCCTCTGCACAGACCCCATCACTCTCCCTGCAAGGTCACCTTGTGTGTGCTGTGTATGTATTATGCATTTTCTTAGCCTGTCTCCCTCAGTTTATAATGTAAGCTCTTTGTGTTCTAAGAGGGCAGGGATAGCCTTGGTTTTGTCTGTGTAGCCTCAGTACCAATATAGGATCTAGCACCATTAGGCACTAGATAAATGCTTGTGGGCTGATCAGTGGAGATACTCCAAGAGCCTTCCTGGAAATGAAAATGATCAGCCTGTCCCATGCCATCCCACCCCTTCCCAGACCATCGCATCTCATCCATTGAGGAACGGCCTTTCCATCCTCTAAGGCGGAGACTCTTGGATCCTTAAGAAGCTGTTATGTAATTCAGTGAAGCTGCTTGGTTTTCTTGGAACCCATCTGTCTGCTGAGGAACTGCATTTCAGGATATGATGACTGTCCTATGTAGAGGAGGATTTTGCTAATAGCATGGAAAGGAACACACACATGCACATACACACACATACACACACATACACATGTGCACACACAAACACATATATGCACACACATATACACACATGTGCACACACACAACCCTGCATATGCATGTGCTCACTTGTGTGTCTCCACAACCCGGACAGCCAAGCTCAGCTCCCTCCCCAAGATGTAGAATTATGGGATTCCTGTGGCTCAGAGACCTGGATCTGCCCATCCCCATGCTCGTGGGGAGTGTGGGCAGCTGCCAGGCTTTCTGTTCCTGACTTATCCAGGGTGTTTTAGAGTCACCCACAAAGACTGTTCAGTTGTCCCATGAGTTTCCTGGTAAATCAATGGCAATAAGGCTATGCCAAGGTCACACCCAGAACCTTTGCACCAAGTGTCAGCAGAACATGGCTCAGGAAAAGTAGAAATCAGGGTTCTTCTTCTGGGTCCAATCCTCCGGGTGTCCTTGGGCCAATCACTGCTCCCTCCAAGCCTCAAGTCTCCACATCCACGAAATGAGGAGTCTTCCAGATTAAAAAGTAACCATTGATCTGCTTCCATTTGCACATTTGAAGCAGATGATGATAACAGCTGGTGTTTACATGACACTTTACGGTTTGATCATTTGATCCTCACAACAAACCTGTGAGGTAAGTGCTATTATGATCCATGAGGCAGAGATTAAGTGACTTGCCCAGGGTCACACAGCTAAGATGTTTCTGAGGCCATATTGGAACCCAGGTGTGCCTGACTCCAGGCTCAGTGCTCTCTCCACCGCACCATGTAGATCCTCTCACAGGTAAATCTAGGAAGTAAAATGACAGAATCCACAGAAGTGACGACTGAGCTCTGGAACAACTCTGGAGAACTCCCTGCCCCAGACCTTCTCCCATCCCCTCCTTTCACTCTTGTACATGGCAGTGGCAAGCCAGTCAATCCTGGGCCTTCAGTGGCCTTGTTTAACTACAAAAAGAAACTGAGTATAGTTGGATGTGACTGTTTTGTCTTCCTTTGCCTCCCCCTGATCCCAGCAGTGGCCAAGAGCTCTAAAGGAAAGGAGGGGACCACATGGTCAGCTCTCTGAGCCCTCAGCAGGCTCTGGACCCTGGCCAGAGCCCCCAGTTCCACAGGCAGCATCGATGGACCCTCCCTTCTGCCTTTTCTACAACAACAACCACATCCTTAGGCACTCCCCGAGCCTGATGACTGGTTTGGGCCCAGAGTGGCAGAGTCAGCTGTAGGGAGAACTTAGCTATCTGGGCTGGACTCTCTCTCCAGAGGGAGTGGGAAGAGCCCTGGTGAGAAGGGAAGGAAGTAGTTCCCCTGAAGTCTGCTACTATCAAGCTGGGTGACCAGGGACAAGTTACTTCCTTCTCTGGGTGATCCCACATCTCATCATTGTTGCCATCTTTCTGGGAGAGAGTTCTGCCCTGTCTGCTTCTTGTTCTTCTCCATCAAGGGCATGGTCACAGTGTGTCTCAAACTCATACCCAGAGATCCCTGGCATCCCCAACCTTTCTCACTTGTCTTCCCCCAGGAACAAGGTTTAGCAGCTGCCTGGGCTTTGTCCTCAACACCACATGGTCCCTTAATACCATATATTGTCTCCTCCTCCCACCTCACCAGGCTTCATTAAAGGACCAGCCAACTCGATGCCCTGTGTCCAGATGCCTTTCTCTAAGTGCTTATCCAGTGGGAAGAAAGGTTCATACTGTTATCCTCTTTGAAACCCTTCCTGGCTCATTCTGTCCCCATCATCCCTCACTTAGGGTAAGTGGGTACGAATATGGCACCCTCACTGTAAGTACCCAAGTATATGGTGAATGGGACCCTGAGATAGGAATGAGAAGCACACGGGCAGCTGGTAGAGTCCTCAGTCTGTAAAGGGTCAGCTCCCCTTGGTAGCTATCAGTAGGGACTACAGATCAAGGCAAGAGCCTGGACTCTGATCACAGAGTAAGAATGTGATCCCCTTGAGGGCAGGGTCCATCTTCTCCTAGTCTTTGTTGCCCCGATGCCTAGCACAGTGTGGGTCATGCAGGAGGCACTAGATAAATGGGCATTCAACTAAATTGGATTGTAATATTCAAACCCAAGGTGTCTCACCAGCCTTAAGAGTCCGTGAAAAGCTGAAAGTGTTCTTTGTTCCTCTTGCTCTTGGCCTCCTGTGAGAAAACTCTTGAACAGAAACAAGCCCCAAGTGTGGGACCTCAGCTCTCTAGCTAGGTTAGAGGGCTTAGCTACACCTTCCCTTTGAAGACATTCAGACCCAGAGTGCCCCCGTCTTAGTGACTTGAGAGAGTGCATGAAGGGGTCCCTCAAAAGTCTCCACTTTGCTTTTCTGACAAGAAATATCTAGCCCAAAACTATTTCAATTAAGTTGCTGATTGTAAAAGTCAACCTCTTGTCATGTGAACTTACTTCTTGGTATCAACAAATGGGAAGATCAGTTATTGTCCCTGTAGAAATGCTGTGAATAAGGCATTTTCTGAGAAATCTTCGGTGTCTTTTCCATTTCCTAGTAGAGACATTGCTGGCTACTTCTTATTATATGGGGTTGTTTTCAAGGCCAGCTCTGCTTATCAGCAGGAACTGACAAACTTCACCTGAGCAGGGGTCCTCACCCAGGACAGGGCCCTCCATTGTTGGCCCTGAAACTCATCCTGGACTTTGAGAAACCAGAGTGAATTCCCTTTGAAAAGCAGACTTGAGACTTTATCCACAAATACGATGCCTGTTATTGTCCCCCCCCACCCCAGCTAGACTGCAAGTGCCTGGAGGGCAGGGAACGTTTCATTTTTAACTCAGTGTCCCTAGAGCCTGGCCTTTGGCAGAGGCTGAATAAATGCTTGCTGATTAATCGATTAGCTAAGTCAGACCCAAAGGAGTAGATGAGAAGAGTGTGTATGAACCCACATACCTCTGATTATTGGTTGAGAGAGTAGGGACTGAAATGAATGTGAAGGGAGGGGTACAAGATGGTCATCATAAATCAAAAAGAAGTTCCAAGGAATTCCTAATCCCAGGTCAAAATAGGCTAAGAGGAAGGGGAAGTACAAATGAAAGTAAAATCAATTCATGTAGTAATGGGTAGTATTCGAGCCTAGTGGGAGAAAGTTACTCTCTCTCACTGTAGTGTTTCCGGATGTTGGTAAGTCCCCAGTCTTGGCCAGGCCAGTAAGCCCTTAGAGCTCATTAAAAGCCAATAAAATGCCTTTTTCTACCCCTATTATTGACAGGAATGAGTAATACCATTGTTTTATGATCTTCAGCTCTCACTTCATTAAATACTCAGTTTTCTGACCGATATTTGCTCCTGTAATCTCAATGGGAAGCTTCAAGCCAACCTTCCCCCAACCCGTTTTCCCCAACACTCACACAATAAATTTTCCTCTTCTAACTCCAAAATGAGAGGAGAGGGGGCAGGGATCGGCCTTGTACAACAGGTACACATCCCACCCTGAAGATTTTCTTCTGCTTAGGAAAGTGTTACTCTCAAAAACCAAGTTACCAACTCACTGAATTCACTTCTCATGTCCCTTCTTTCTCAATATTCACTTAGCTTTGCTAAGTTTCCTAGACATTTTTTAAAATTTATTTATCCCCTTTAAGAAACAAGTTGACTTGAGCAGTCTCTAAAAGTGAGGAATTCAGGCATTTTAAATAAGTCTTCGAATGCAACATATTCATTTTTAAACCATATTCTGTAGTAGTTTCATCATTGCATGGAAGAGTGCAGGCGTTTGCCCATCTGGGACCAGGAATGGGGACATCACTCTTATCTTTGAGATCACTGCTTATCCCAGCTGAAGAAAGAAAGCTCCTGCCTCTTGGAATAGGGTCAGGACATTATGGGCAGTCCTTCTCCCCAGGCCAGTTGGAGCATCCTCTTCAGCCCCCAGGCTTGGAGTACTGCTCTGGGCTCTCCCAAGCATCGAACTCTATCTGCACATAATGAGACACTTACTCCCATGAGATTCTGCAGTAGCAGGAATTTCACAGAATAAGTGTCTCTCTGAAAAGGAGATCGCAAACTCAGCTCTTATTCAACAGTTTGGGCTTCTCCACTGAAGAAGGGAGAAAGGCAAATTCTTGTGGGAAGAATTTTGGCACCAAGATGAATGTAAATTAAAGTCCCTCTTGAGGATACCAGCAGTTTTGCAAAATCACATATTTAGAAGAAAACACATTTATGAGAAAACATTAATAATATTCCAAACAAAACACAAAATACCCCGCTGGCCCGGAGAGTTAGATTCCTTAGCATGAGAACTCCCTCAGAGGGTGATGCCTCCTTCGGGGTTCCAGGCTGAGGTGGGAACTCACTATCTCAAATCAGCGTTCACTTTTAGAACACAGAGGTGAGAAGTAAAAACGGGCACTGCTTTATTTAGCTAGAGCTCATTCTACAGGAGAAAATGGCCCAGGAGACAAGGATCATCCAGGCATCCATTCCAAGCTTTAAAGGGTATGAGACAGAGTGCTGCACTTTTCCAGCTCAATCAAGGAGGCGATTCCAGAGCATAGCTGACTTCACCAACCACCAAGTCATAGTAGGGCTCAGCTGAATCCTCAGAACCATGGGAAAGTCTCTTTCCTCTTCTTCCTTGGCTCCCCTCATTCCCCACAGGTCTGGTATCCTGCCTGAGAAGAAAGGAAGCTGAGGGTCTGTGATCCAGCAAGCACCAGGAGGGTGGAAAAGCAGACTTTTTCTTGGGGAGAGAGGCAAGCGCTGAAACCCTGTCTGGGTTCAAAAGGTCATTTCAAGCTCTAACTAGCAGTGTGACCCTGGACAAGTCTCTTCCTTTTCCTGGGCCTCAGTTTCCTCATCTGTAAAGTGAGAGTGTTGGCCTCTAGGATCCCCATGAGTATAAGCCCAAAGCCAGACTGGAAGGGAACCAAGGTCTCTTCCAAGCGCTGGAAGTCAGAAGGAGAATGAGAGGCAGGAGCTGAGAGCCCAGCAGACAGGCTGCATCTTGTAAAAGGGGCTGGTCATCTGTCTGGCAAGTCCATGATATATTGAGATATGATGTGTTATGTTTGTGTAATTATATTTACACATCTATTTTATGTGTGCTTATTTCTTTGTTTGCTTGTTATTGATTTATTTCCCACACTCTGTAAGAGACCTTTCCTGGTCCTTTCCCCAAGGGCCTTCCTTCGGAGGTTCTCTCCATCCTGCAGTGGGCATCTCCTTCTTTCTGAGATTATCTCTTGTTTGCACTGTATATACCTTGTGTGTCTCCAGTAGTGTGCACATTGTCTCTCCCTCTCTCTCTTTCACACACACACACACACACACACACACACACACACACACACACTCTCTCTCTCTCACACACACACACTCACACACACACACACTCTCACACACACACACACACACACACACAGCTGAGAGCTTTTTGAGACCAGAACCCGATTTTTGCTCCTCTCTTTGCCTTTCCCCAGGGCTTGGCAAGTGCCTGGATCATAGTAAGTACTTAATAAATGCTTTTATCATTTGACTTGATTTGCCTTGACTTCATGGGAACAGTGGTATAAGCCTGCATGTTTTACATGAATGAACCTTCATCTGGCACCAAGGCTTGATCAGAGACACCAAAAGCTGTGGACGAATCAATGAGTAAGAAAGCATTCACTCCTGCTCTTTGGTGCGACTCTAAGACAACCATCCCAACCCCACTCACCTTGGCAGGCTAGATCCCCAAACAAGGGTGACTGTTCCCCTTGGGGCTCTTGGGTAGATCATAGCAGGGAGGAGACATCTTTCCAATACTGTGGTTTATGAAGCCCCACTGGTGTACTACTCCCCCAATTATCAGTTGATATCAGTCAGTCAAACTTCATTAGCTTGGAGAAAGAGGTGTTTTCTAAGGTGGGGCAGCACAGTGGACAGAGTACTGGACCCAAAGTCAGGAAGACTCATCTTTCTAAGTTCAAATCTAGCTTTAGACACTTTCTAGCTGGGTGGCCCTAGGAAAGTCATTTAACACTGTTTGCCTGTTTCCTCATCTGTAAAATGAGCTGGAGTAGGAAATGGCAAACTGCTCCAGCATCTTTGCCAAGAAAACCCCAAGTGGTGTCACAGAGAGTTGGACATGATTAAACAACTAAATAATAAAATTTACTAAGGTGATCTAGTAAGAACAATGAAGACCAAGCACCCTCCGCATGGCCTCCAACACATTCTCCCACAGTACCTAAGAGAGAGCACACATGGGTCCCAGCTCTTGGCTGCTGAACCCCTGTTCTCTGCATTGTGGGGTGCTTGGGCAGGTCCATCCCCATGGGCATGGGAAAACTCCTCTGCCAGGCTCCTGAGCTGCTTCTCCTCACCAGGTGGAGTTCAGTGCCAGCTTCCTATGGCCCCATCCCTGGGCACTGCTTAGCCTGTCCTACCATCAGCCTGTTGAGAAACATTCCCAGGCCCAGGAGGAGGAAGAGGCAGCAGACCCTCAGGGTCATACCAGATGCCATGGCCTTGACGGAAGTACAGCAAGATCTGCATTAAGGGAGTCAGCCCCTCTGCAGCACACTGGACCATCTCCTATGTCCTTTTGTTATTGTTCGGTCTTTTTCCAGTTGTGTCCAACTCATCATTACCCCATTTGAGGTTTTCTTGGCAAAGGCACTGGAGAGGTTTGCTATTTCCTTCTCCAGCTCATTTTACAGTTGAGGAAACTGAGGCAAACAGGGTGAAGTGATTTGCCCAGGGTCACACAGCTAGTGCCTGAGGCCATACTTGAACTCACAAAGATGAGTTTTCCTGACTCCAGTCATGGAGCTCTATCCACCCTATGTCCTTGGAAGACTGTTAGCAGAAAAGAATGTCTATGGAAGAGCAGCTTTGAATACAATGGGGGGAGACAACTCTGAGACTCCAAGGGAGTCTACCACCAGTCTACCTATGCAAATGTCTTATTATAGGTCAGGTTCTGCTCCAGCAGGATGCCCATAACAACCCTCACCATTACTCCTCACCAGCCTCTGAGGTTGCCTAGAACTGGGGGAGGTGGGGCTGGAGAGGAGGGGACATTCTTTACTTTGGAATTAGGGTTTGAGGAAGGAGTCTTAAAAACCTCCAGAGAAAAACCACCTCCCTTTGTTATTCAAAGATCTCTCTCTTCTGTGATGTGGGCACCTTACTCTATGTAACAGGACATCATCCAGGTAGAATCATCATCCCCATTAGTGAGACAGCCTAGGAAGGAAGGCCTGTGGGTCACTTATCCTGACCTGGAAACCCTGGAAGACTCTTTATTCATAAAGGAAAGCATTCAGGGTCTCTCTGGGACTTGGCTGCTGACCCTTCAAACAGCAGCCTCAAGAGTTTCCTCTTTCAATGGAGAATCACTTTCTATCCTCGAGCCAAGTTCCCAGAGTTCCAGAAGCTGAGGTCTGTCTGTTGTGGGGGGAAAGGAAAGACACCACAGAAGGAGAGATGGGAAAATATTGTCCTGATTTCCAAAAAACGAGTAAGAAAAATGCATGCTGCCAACAACACCAGAGTGAGCCTGTCTTAGAGGCCAGGAATAATTTTAGACTATATCATGAAAGGGACCACAGCAAATGCCATGCCCTGAAGCTGAGGCTTAGGGAGCCCTGGGCTCTCAGCATCCCTAGGAGGTACAACCTAGCCCCTGTTTTCTGCTAGGTACACACACACACACACACACACACACACACACACACACACACACTGGGCTTGATGTCAGGAAAAACCTTCCTAACAATGAGAGGTACCCCAAAGTAGAGTGGGCAGCTTAACCTCAGGGAGAAATGGCTCTCTTGTCCTTTTTGAGACTGGTCAACCACTTGTGAAGGGCATCACAGTGATGGGGTGCTTGGGATATATGTATATTTGTAACATCAATCTATGTTTGTAATATCAGTCTGTAATATCAGTTTGTAAAAGGGGTGCTTCGGATATGTCTGTAAAATCACACTCCCTCTTCCCCAGTCTCAGAGCATTAACTCTGTCCCTTCCCCCTGCCAACACTCTGCCCAGCAACAATTCATGAACTGTTTATCTCTGTTTGGAACAATAACAAGCTCCTTCACTATACCATCTATAAACATTTTAGCTTAGGCAAATGTTATCTCCCCTAGTAGAGTGGCCAGCTGTACCATGAATCCTTCAGTGCCATATCTATAGGGTAACTCCTTAGCCAATTATACCCATTTTGAGTCTCTCTTAGCCTTGGTTCCCAACATCCATCTTGTCAAACATGACATTGATGGGTGGCAGACTGGGCACTCCTCAGTTGGCCTTGACTGCTGGCTGACTTAGTGACGTGTCAGGCCTAAAACCACACCTCCAGGTAGCCCCCCTTGGGCTATTTCCCCGTGAATTATGGGCAATACACATGTGCAGTTGATATTAAAAGTGCCTGTTCCTTTAAGCACTGACCATTCTTTCACTCCTCCCTAATCCCACCCTTACTCCCCTAGTTAGCATAATTGACACCTGATTTACTGTCTTGACTCCTTAAAACTATACCTGTGATTTCTGTAAGTTTGCAGGTTCCCTAAGAACCCTTGCCCACTGTGGTGTACAGCGTAACAATAAACTTTTACAATCTCAGCTTCCAAGTTTGCTTTAGCCTGGTGAATTCTTTCCAGACTGAATTGTAGGGTTTCTGGTCACTGATAGTGATCAACGACCATGGTAGAACGTATTACCCTTCCCTCATCAATAGGGAAATTCTCCAGCACCTTGGAGAGGACTTAACCTCCATCTCTGAGGTACTCAGATACACTGATGTGCAAATACATCAGACAAGTACAACTGTGCAAGGCTTTTAGATTTCCACTAGAGAAAGGGACAAGAGAAGTGACAGTAGCCAAAGATGTCAATGCATTACAGACTCCAGGCCCCCAGGGCCATGTCTCCTCTCCTATTTGGCCTCACATGGGGAAATTGAAGAGGAAGCCTTCCATTCAATTAGTGCCCATCCTGATGAAGTGTCAGAAAAATTGGGTTGGGATTGCTCCTGATGGGATATTGAAAATGCCCCCTAACCTCTTCAGGTCTCAGAGCCACTATGAGTAAAAGGAGGGCCTAGGACCAAACGGTCTTTGGGTGAGTCTCAGTCTGAACTCTCAGCATCCAGTCATGGGGGAGCATGGACAAGTTTCCTCTCCCTTCCTTGGTCTTTGGCCAATTCTCGCTGCCAGTCTCGGTTCATCTCCATTCATCAGTGGAGGCTGAGATTGTCTTTTGGAACTCACCTGTGACTGCTGGGATCCCAGTCTAGCTCCCTTCTCATTTTCATCCTGCCCCCTCCTCCTTCCAGCCTTATTGACACATAGGTTGAAGAATTTTAAAGGGACCCTCCCTTCATGTATTTTTCCCCTGGCAAAGACTGAACAGGACCATGTGAAAGCATTCTAAAGAAGATGGTGTGGAGGTTGTCAGGGGTCATGGGTGGTATATTACTGTGGCTCCAAGGGCACCTTCTAGCAAACAGTCAATCCTGCAGGAAAAAGAGGAGTAAGTGGGCAAATGGGCATGGATGGTTCAGATAGGTAGGTTCTTGGGGTTCCCAGGATGCTCAGCATTCCTCCTGCCCAGAAGTTCAGGTCCATGCTTTCTTTCCCTTTGCTGGCTGAGGCAGCTGCAGCAGAGACATCTCCTTTCTGTCTTTATCTCTATCTCTATCTCTGTCTCTGTCTCTGTGTGTGTCTCTGTCTGTGTCTCTGTTTCCTCCCTACTCCCCACCTCTTTAAAATGGCCATTTCACCTCCTTGTTCTCCTAGAAATGTCGATGAAGATTCATAGGGTTTCACAAACCAGGAGAAACCGCTTAGAGCAGAGATTCAATTAGGCTTCAGAAACAGAAGGCGATAACCCAATTAGCTGCAGAGAGCGCGCTTCGATCACTGGAACAGAGTGACCGGTGGGGGAAGGGGAGGAGGAGCGGGCCCCTAGAGGTCGGCGTTTCTGTTCTAGGCTCTGCCACTGTGCGATCTGAAGCCAATAGCGCAGTCCCCTCTGCCTGCTGTAACACTGTCCGGCGGCCTCCCCCCGAGGCCAGTGCAAAGAGGAATGCGGTGACACCAATGGTTTTTGGAGGCGCTCGAATGGAAGGGGCTATGGAACCGGGAGGGATCAGGTTTTCTTTAAAAATACAGCTCGGGTGAGGGTTTGCGCATCAGCTCCCCCCCGCCCCCGGCCACTTACCATCTGGTGACAGTGACGCGCCCTCCGCCCTCTAGTTCTTGCCTCTGTGGGGAGCGGTCCACGTTTTCTTCAGGTTGGGAAGGGATCTGCAGCCTGTCACAGTTGCTGTCTGCACCGCAAACCGATCATTATTGGGGGAGCAACCTTTATTCTGTTGTTTGCAGCTTCATTCCTAAAGTAACACCAGCTAAATCTGGGCACGAGGCTGAGAGTCAGCTGGTGTGGGGTGGGCAGCAGAGAAGAGTAAGTGGGGGGTGCAGGCAGAGCTGGGGGCAGCTCATTGCAGAGCCAAGTGCTCCATGATCAGTGCGAGCACCCACACTTCGGCAATGAGTACTCAGATCCGGCCAATCTGATTGGCAATCTGGGCGTTGGCCAATCTGGGCATTGGCTTTGCTTGGCTGTACACATCTGTCATGGGCTGTGTTTCCTAGCGTTCTCAGTGAACAGAATAGAAAATTAAATGGAATAGAAATCAAGTGCTGAAACAGACATCGGTTTGTTGTTTCCTTAATTATCTAGAAAGTCATAGAGAAAGTGGTGATAATCCTAATTCCACTTAAAAGTGTGCCTTGGGACCTTTTTATCAGTGAGCCGGTTGTTAAACAGTAACTAGCATCCTCCTGGATTCAGGTAAGCTAGGATCGGGGCTTGACAGTGGCCTGGAAGTGACTTTCCCAGGGCCACACAGTGTCTAAACAGCGACTCTAATGCTGTCTTCCTGACCCCAAATCTGGTGTTCTCTCCACTCACCACCCAGCTGCCTCATCTGAAAAAAATCAAGTCTAGTTCCTGAAAAGGTGAGCAAAGGAGGTAACTTTGCTCAGTTCTCAGTCTGAGCCTCAGACAGAGGCATCTCCTCCTCACTGCCTTGGAAGACACCCAGCCTAGAGTCTGAATGGAAGCTGTTTCAATTCCCCATGGGTGAGGAGCTGCTTACAATTCTCCCATTTGTCCATGCTGGTTCCATTAGGCCCTCACTGGAATGTAACAAAATCTACTGAAGGAGAGCCATCTTCAATGGCTGGCCTGACCACACACAGGGGAAAACACAAGTGGATGAAGATCTCTTGGTCACAACACCTGTGTAGTAGGATGGGCAACATGGAGAGCCACTCAGTCCTAAGAAGTCACCACATATCAACAATAAACTCAATTTACAACTAATTAAAGAGAAGAGGATGGGCTGACTGCCTTTAAACAATTGTGCAGTACTTGGAATTCCTCCAAACTTCTGCCTGAAACAGAGGCTCATGCTTTTGACATTAAGTTGGTTTTGGTAATGTAATGGTAATGTAATTTGACCCCTTTGTATTGGCAAGTAAGCAGGTACTTGGCACTTAGTAACTGATCAAGCCTACATTGGGGAAACAGAAGGTATTGACTCCTGTCTCCTGTTGCTGACATAACAGGAAGGGTTGGCTGAAACAGGAAGCTAATGCTGTGTGTATATAAGGAAAGTCCCAGAGAGGTACAGTCAGAATTTCTTGGGACAAGAATCTGGAGGCAGAGCAGCTACAGAAGAGAGAATGGAGAACTGAGCCAGAATTTCCTGAGAACTTATAGTGGTGGAGCTTCTTCTGAACAGGAGCCCAGGAGCCTAGGAGCCAGAAGCACCGCTCCCCCCTACCCCAGGCTGGATAAGGTGATTCTGATTTTTTGAATGAACTGCAGAAGACTGAGGAAGCATGACTGAGATGATAAAACTTTTTCTGTTTATGGCTTGGTTGAGGCTTGAATTCCCAGGAGTAGAAATTGTGAAGGATTTGAGATGGATTGGACCCTGTGAATTACAGTGTGGAGCAGGATCTGCCCAGAGAGCTGGACAAGGAACTGGGAGCTGTCTGCCATTGAACCCAGGTGACAGTCTGGTGAGTCCAGGTAGAATCTGGGACCATGGAAGGGGATCCAGGGAATCTGAGAACTGGCCCCAAGTCAAGATGAAAAGACCTCTCCATGGGTACTGAGTAAGGATGAAATTGTAGTTTACTAGTGACCTAGAGGTGGAGGGTTTGTGTATTTTCTAATGATTATACTTAGTGATTAATGATACTTAGTAATTGAATGTTGAATAAGTGACTGATTGAGTTAATTTAGTGTGCCCCCATGAGTGGAAGGCTTTGACTATTGTACTTTGAGATTATTGTACTTTGTTCTAAATATTGTGACCACTTTGGTGAAAACTATGTAGTCATTTTAATGATAAGCTGTTGTGAATACTATATTGTGATTTTCTGTGATAAGTTGTAATGTTGTGAATGCTGTACCTTGATTTTCTGTAAATGTTTTGCTTTGATTTGTTATAGAATAAATAGGGTGTTCACTATACTGTGTAATCAGAACCTTGAAAGCTGCCCACAGCAGCACTCCTCTGGAAAGCTGCTCATGCATGGCTTTACAGGTAATAGTGTGTAATTAAAAGTCATGTAACACCACTATTTCCCAAGAATGAAACTGTAGTGGCAATGGAGAGAAGCAAGTGGGGGGGCGGGGCGGTGGCGGTGAGCAGATGGGACCCATCACAAATGAAGAATACTTCAGGAGAAGTGCCCAGATTTCAACAATGTTTAAAGACGTGGGCCAACTGAGCCCATGAAGAAGGCAACTCACTGGCTCTGTTAATAGCAACGCAATGGCAAAATCAGGAAAGACTAGCCACACATTGTCTGCTTTGAGAGGTGCAAGCCAAGCACTCCCTGGGGAAGGAAGATTTGAATGGCTTGTGATTTGTACATGGAAGGGGCTGTCTACTACAATGCATTCTATCAAAGTTCCAAAGTAATTGGTGATTCCTCCAAGTGTAACTGGTTACATAAGGTCTGTCCCTCCCCTGGACTCCCCAGGTTACCTCTCAGCTATGTGCTGTGCAGAGAAGAGCCAAGATGCCCTGTTGAGACAACGATTTCATGGAAATCTTTGGAAGGTAGGGTTACAACGAACTACATAATTCAGTAGGAAACATAATGGAACAAATCAAAAAACAACAATAACAATATGATAAATTCAGAGATCAACTGGGCAGATTCCTGTTGTTGCTGCAGAAACATCTCTCATCAGCCATGTGAAAAACCTCCAAACATATACTTAGGCAGCTTTCAAAATTACAGTTGCTTCTTTCTGGGTATCATTTAAAATCACCAAACTCAAGCATTTCCAAGCAAATATATTCTTTAATCTGTGTTATTCAGAAAATTTATAGACCCTACATGAAAAACAAATTCTTGATTGGAAAAAGTCCCAGGATAAATCAAGTTAAAAAAAAAACCCAGAATATTAAGACAAATTAACTTTTACTTAGCATGTCCTATCACTCTATATTTATCTGCTACATTTTTCCACTTAGACTCTTCCTAATGACATAAAGTTGACCTCATTAAGACTTTAATAAATAAACAGCCTTACAGAAACAATCCTTTATGAACTCTGCCCATAAAGTTCCATGGTCTCAAAAAACCAAGCTGTAGTAACCCTACATTTTGTGAACATCTGCCATCTCTCCCCATCATAGGAGAGCTGCCTAGGAAACCTGCCCAAAACCCAACAAAGCCCAGGCAGCAAACCTGCCAAGGAAACCTGCCCAAGCCTGCTACCTGAAGCCCATAGCCACGCCCCACCCTTCTGTTCATTTCTCTGTAAGCGGCTGCTAACTTTACTAACCTAAGGGCCAGTCTTAGGATGTGTTCACAAAAGGGAATGAAGAGACCAGAGACAGGAGAGACAATTAACTTGTAGTTTATTCCAACATGGCAGGCATGTGCAGGAAAAAAAAGCTGGCTCCTTATGTACCTTAAAGAGAGCATGATTCAAGCATCATCTCCTCATGTACAAGGAGTATCAACCAATGGAGGGGGACCAAACCAGTCACGTCAGCTGTTGCTCAACAAGCAAGCAGTCTCAGGGGAGACTTCCTTGTGAGCAGGCAACTGGACTGTGGCCCTCAGCACTTCCTTATCTCAAATGAGTACAGAGTGGCCTTGGAACCAAGAGGCCCCTAGACAGCTCCTGATTTCCTGTGGGACAAGAAGCACTTGGAACTCACATTGTCCTGTACAGTTCTCAAAATAAATCTGGGAACTTCCCAGTTGAGCAATAAACTGACCACTGGGCAACAATCGTTAAGCAACACTAACATTTATGTTGTGATTTTTGTCTCTATAAACCCGGAGATGTATATGCTCAGGGCTGCCTGATTTGGATACATGACCCCAGGCAGTCCCCGGGTTAATTATGCTCCACAATAAAAACTCCACTTAAATTGGTTAATCGCCTCGCTTGCTGTCACGTCTGTTACAACATTTGGAGGTCCCACTGAGATAGCAATGTTCAGTCTATCTTCAGAGACCGAGGAACCTTGGATTTGGGGAATGGAAAGAGCTGGCCCTGCCCTAACCCTGAGGGGAGCTGGCAACTGAGGGAAAAGGTACTTTCCCAGGGTCCCCAGGTGTGGGTTAGAGTTAGCCAAGTCCTTCCTCAACTCCGATTTCTTCCTGTATTCGGCCATGTGGAGCTCTGGTCCTATTCTCTAAAGGTAAGTGTTCTCTTTATTCTCTGTTTTGTCTCTGGGGGTACCCATCTAGTAGGGACTGAGTGGCAGCTGGAAGAAGCTTAATGCCCTATCCCAAGTTCCCCCAAGACATTGGGTAGAACTTCTGGTGTTAAACCATTCAGTTTGGACTTGTGATGATCTGTTTTGGCCTGCCATCTGGTTTTGTTTTGCATCTGTTTAAGTGTCCACCTGTCTTTCTGTCTGCTCTGTATCTGTGTAAAAATCTATATAAAAATCTCTGAGTCTGCCACCTTGTAAGATTCAAAAGCAGCCAGGCAGTAAGAAACACTGTAGCTGTGCTAAAAACATTGATAGTCTCTTAAAGAAAGGTTGTTGGCAGAAAAACAAAAATCTCTCTCTTTTACATTCCCTTGGACTCCAGCCAAGTTTTTGATTGAATTACAGAAGGGTTCCTCCAAGAGAGTCTTTCTGACTTCACCTGGGAGGAAATCTTTATTTCCAAAGTTCTCATTTATTTGTGGGTCTTTCTTCTGTACTAAAACTAGCGGTGGAAGGATCTATCAGTACATCAAAAAAACCCATTAAGTCATTTTAAGAAATCCTGGGTACCCTGAGCGATTCCCCTGTATTGATGTATGGCTTAACCTAGTCACACACACCTCCCATGGCTGAAAAATTGTTCATTAGAAAAGGGTATTCAGGTACTTGTTGCTCAATCAAAACCCAAACAGCCAATCTCCCCCCAAACCACCCCCTGTCTTGCAATCACCTGAGGAGGAGGACCTCACCCCACCTTATCATCCAGAGCCATCCTGATCCTCCCTAACCTCACCAGACTTCTAACCAGACTTCATCCCCCAGTCTTCCAGCTGCCCCCCTCTCCCTGCCTCTGATCCCCTGACCCTTCCCCTGACAGTGCACCCCTAGCTATACCTGTCCATTCCCACTCAGATGATTTCTTCACAAAACAAAAGGGGGAAACTTCTCCCCTAAGACTTATCTAAGAGAAAAGGGGTCAGTTCACTGATCAAAGAGATGCAGGTTTCAAAGCTGCATTTTGGAACAGGACTAGCACTTAACCGTTTCCTGGGTCACAGAAAGAGAACTGTGCAATATCATTGGGAATATAGATCCAGGTAATTGAATTCATTCTGGTTACTATTTGGCACTAAGATAAATTGGGAAAATGCATAGATCTTAAAAAGAGATACCTCAGAAATGAAACTTTGAGCCCTCCAATATGGAGAATAGGGGACTAGGTCCAGGGTGCCATTTTCCTTGACTGGAGGATTCAAAGCCCTCATTCTCAAAGAAATTTTTAACAGACTAAACACCCAGCTCTTCCCAGACTAGGGCTACAGTGCCTTCTCCCTGTCATCCTGGCTCTGACCCAGTAAAGGATACAGTGAAAGGTTAGAACCATTAAGATCCTTTACCCTGTTGTCCTGGCTCTGACCAAGCTAAGGCTGCAGTGAGAAATTAGAAAAATAGTAGGGAATTTGAATTAACCTCTCCCACCTGGTGAAAAGCTGCATTGGAGCCCCACTAGCAACAGCCCTAGATCCCCAAGTATCCTGGAGCCTACCCCTTTAGGTAAGCAGACTAACCTCTCCTCTAACCTGGAGTTTCTGCTTCCAGTTCCCCAAGCCCCCTCCTCAATGCTCCCTGCCACAACCTCCCAGTACTCCTCAGTTCGTAGTCACTCCCACACAAGGAGCAGCACCCTCTTTCTCCTTCTTTCCCAAATCAACCACCCCCCACAACCAGGGTCTACTACTGTGGGGAGATAAGAAAAGGAGAGGGAAAATGAGGTCAGAAGTCAACCAGCTTCTACACTTGATAAGATCAATAATTTTTATATGTAGTTTGGAAATGCAATTAATGCCATCTCACTGTTTGTATTATTATTGCATTTCTACACTGTGTATTGTAAAACTTGAGTGATCATTGTGAGCCAGAAATGGTGTTAGACAAAGCAACTTTTGGTTTAAATTTAGTTGAAACTAAGATAGTGAAAAAAAAAATTGTTTAATCTGTCTTAAAGCTAAAACAAGTTGGCTCTCACTTATAAAAATTGTAAGATTGTTAAATAAGTTATTTGGGATCATTATAATATCATTTATAATATTAAAACCTAAAGATGATCCCCCAGCAGCTCAAACATAAAGTATATGGTTTTCATCAGTCCAGAAGAAGAATATCATAGGCTGGACAAGCAGATCAGCCCCCTCTTTGGGATCCCTATTGATTTCTCCTTATTTGTAAACTTATCAACCCCCCTAGAAACCATCTGGTGGGCAAGGTCATCAGCCCCAGGAGAAAAGTAAAAGCTTGTTTGACTTATGGAGTTCCTAAACAATGAACTTGGCTTACTAGGAAATTAAATAAAAGCAATTGTATAAAAATCTAAGCTGTGATTGGTGAGACTTGCCATTTGAGGTAAAAGCCATTGGGACTGCAACTAGTTTTATTTGAGTTTGAATTAAGATATAGTTGTCTGCATTAAATCAGTATAAATGCCACAAGCTACTCAGAGAGAATGTGATCAGGTGAAGGTTTGCTTTTGGGAAAAGCCAAGAGGACAATTTTAGCCTCCATCTAAAGTGAGAACCTCCAGGCTCAGTTTTGCCATTCTCTTCCTTTGAAAAGGAATGTTTTGGGGGCGGCTAGGTGGGACCGGTCCTGGAGTCAGGAGGACCTGAGTTCAAATCTGGCCTCAGACATTTAAAACACACACACACACACACACACACACACACACACACACACACACACTTGCCATGTGACCTTGGGCAAGTCACTTAACCCCAATCGCCCTACCTTCCCCTCTCAAAAAAAAAAAAAAAAGAAAGAAAGAAAGAGAAGAAAAGGAATGTTTTCCACCTGGCTATTCCTGAGTCATGCTATGACATGGATTTAAAATGACTCTTACATGAAATCAAACAGAGTTAAGGGTGTTTTATCCTGTCATATCTAGCATGTCCCTGGCTTTTCCTTTTATGACAAATTTCTCTAATTAGAGCAAGTGGTCAGTAAAATATAGTAAAAGTACAATGCAAGTATGTGAAATTTTGCTGTTCTCAATCTGATTGTGTAGTCATTCCATATCCCAAACAACTGGGTAAATTAATACACGAGCTTGTCATCTGCCTGCCTGCATAGTCAAGTGAAAGGTTAAATCCCTGGAATAAAACATTTTTTCTGAATGACATGGGAACAACTAGACAAAGTGAAAAGAAGCCTATGAAACAAAGGTACAAACACAAGCTAATCATTATCCCATATACTAAGGCTGGGATACATCTGAGCTACTAAAATGTTTATGTTAGATCTGAGCTCTTCAGCATAAAATTATA
Source organism: Gymnobelideus leadbeateri (assembly GCA_011680675.1). Classification (NCBI taxonomy): domain Eukaryota; kingdom Metazoa; phylum Chordata; class Mammalia; order Diprotodontia; family Petauridae; genus Gymnobelideus; species Gymnobelideus leadbeateri. Next base: position 24,319 of record WOXC01009014.1, on the reverse strand, counting down.
TTCCTTTCCACAGTCTAAATAGTTTAGTAAAAAGGCACTTGGGCTAGTCAACTGCCTGTTACTAGATATATCTGTCTTTCTCCTTATATCTTGGACGCTGCATATAGAATTTTCCTGTCAGGTTTGTGTCTTTCAGATTATAGGCTAATTCACCTATAGTTGGCAGCAAGCAGCGGATATCTATCATCCCCTAAATGTGATCAGTCAGCTTTCTCCTCAGGACCCACTGAGACAGGGATAGCTCTATTCCCCTCTTTCAGCCTGAAGAAACTACAGAGCTGAGACCTTTGTCCCCTCTCCCAAATGAATTTGGTCCCAACTTTTTGACGGGGGATGGAATCCTAATGAAGCTGCCCCCAGCTCCAATAGCCAAAACCTCCATTTGGCTCCCCTCCCCCCCTCCCCTGTCTGGCCCTTTTCCCAGTGCCTCCTTCTTCCCAACCTGTTCACACTCAGATGATTCCTTCACTAAACAAAAAAAAAAGTGGGAAGAGAGTGGGTCAGGCATCTCCATCAAATCACTCATTTGGGAGCCAGAAAAATGAGCTTCCTCCTGAGAGACAGGTACTTCATTCCCCAACATTCTGTTGAATACTGTCACAGGGTGCTAGTGGTAGTTAAGAAAATTCTGAATGCACTCCTTCCCCAGTTTAGCTTTCCAATTGGGTTGGGCTCTGACAATGGGCCAGCTTTTATGCCTATTGACCACAGAGCTCAGGCCAAGTGGAATGGACCGACTGGACCCTCAAGGAGTTCCTGGCCAAATTAGTTCTAGAAACAAAGGAAAACTGGGTCAGGCTTCTTCCCCATGCCCTACTCAGGTGCACCCCCAACTGAATTGGGCTTTCCCCCTTTGAAATTATATATGGGCAACCTCTACCCATTCTCCCAGTGATTAGAGAAGGGTTATGAGCTGAGGCTACTAAATCTTACTTAAGTATCTACAGGGATTGCAAGGGGTTCGAGAGGCCTACATTAGATCCTGTATCCTTACTACACTCACAAAAGTCAAAGTGAACCCTATCCCTGCTTGGCTCCACTCTCACATGAAATTAGCTGCCTGACAAATGGAAGGTGGACCCAGGACCAGATTTTCATAAGTGAAGATTTTCCCATGTTTCCTCATAATGTTATTGTGCCCTTTCTCCATGTCAAACCCCCATGTTCCTAAGGGTAAAAACAACTGGTTTATTAGAAAGGGGGACCAAGCACTCTGGACATTCCGGCAAAGGAAGGCTCATGGATAAGTGCACCATCTTCCCTGGTTTCTCCACTGGTGCATTTCTATTGTCACTTTCCATTCTGCATCAATGGCCTAAGGGAAGGTCTAGGGGGAAACCTCAATACTGTGAAGTCAAAACACTTCCTGGCCTGACCTTGGCCTTAAGTGTGTTATGGGAATGGGAATCTGAAGATCTTCCCTGCCCCTTGGCCCTTTGATAGGCTTAAGTGACTCTGAGAACCTTCCCAGATTTGAAAATATACTCTTCCCCCTAATAGGCTGAATGTGGTCACCTGGAGCCTGTGGCGGGAGGCTTGTTTTTCAGGAATGCCCATGCCTTGTTGCTTTATGATTGGGCAGTGGGTCAAGAGGGTGGTTACATTCTCTGAGCCAGGAGAAAGCTATGTATACTCTGATGTGAGGTTCTGTTTTGGGGCTCACTTTGAGAGGTGTTGTGTGACTTGACCAGATGACTCTGGGCAGCCGTTGAGCCCCCCGGCTTTGAAAACCCAGTTGTTGGTGCTTCGCTCTCTGGTAGCTGACTAGGTATGGATGTCATGGTCAGTGGGAAGCCTGTCTGCTGATCTGTTTCTCTGTCTGCTTGTAACTTGCTTGTATTCTCTGAAGTTTGGGGTGCTGACCTTTTCCCCCTGAACTAGGTAAATGACATAGGTTTGATAGAAGTGAGCTTGTTAACCCATTTTGAGTGGCTTTCCTTTAGAAAAGCAGATCTAAGAGCCTGTGCTGGCAGCCCCCCTGGGGGTGCTGGGGTGCTCGCTGCCACAGACTGTCGGCTTTTCATCAATGCCCAGCCTCACTATTATGTTGGTCTAGCCGTTCCCAAGGAAGGGCATCCAGTTTTACTGCTTCTTGACTTGGCTCCTACTACAGGTGTTTCTTTGTGTTCCCACCTTTCAATCCAGCCCCTGCATGAGTCACTTTCTGCCCACTATGACAATATCTCCATCACGCCATTACCAGGCACCAAGATGAGTCAAGGGTTCCATCACGCCATTACCAGGCACCAAGATGAGTCAAGGGTTCAACTGCAAGTCAAAGGTTTGATTCTCGACAAAAAGAAGTGGGGATTGTAGTAACCCCCATTTTGTGAACGTCCCCCCATCTCTCCCCATCATAGGAGAGCTGCCTAGGAAACCCACCAACAAAGCCCCAACAGCAAAACCTGCCAAGTAAACCTGCCCAAACCTGTTACCTGAAGCCCATAGCCACCCCGCCCCCATTCAGTTCTCAAAATAGTTTTGGGAACTTTCCAGTTGAGCAACAAACTGACCACTGGGTAACAGTCATTAAGCAATGCTAACATTTGTGCTGTGTTTTTTGTCTATATAAACCCAGACATGCACGTGCTCAGGACTTCCTGATTTGGGTATATGACCCCTGGCAGTCCCTGGGTTAATTACGCTCCACAATAATGGTCTCACTCACTGTCATTTCTGTTACAGCAAAGCTATTGTGCCGAAACTTAAAAGCTTGACTATAAATACCCCCAAAATGAAGTCACAAAGGAAAAACAAAACAAGTTGGAATAACAAAATCTGACTGATTTGGGGCATTGATTAATTTTGGTACTTATCCCATGTGTGACAAGAAGAAAGAGAAGAGGTCTCAGGGAAGGAAGAAAACAGGGGATATCAGGTAAGGAGGAATAAGGGAACAAAAAAGGGAGTAAGGAAGGGAGAAGAAGAAAGGCAGGAGAAGTGTGACTGCACTGGGGGAGGGCCTGACTTCATAACTACACAGAGAAAGCATGGAGAGGGCCGAAGAATATTGATGGAGCCCAAAAGACGGTTGAATAGAGATCTGGCTTAGTGAACAGGCTGAGATGAGTCTAAGTGGGGTAGGGGCCAGAGATAAGAAGTTTAGAGCCATTGTGTGGCCTCTCTCATTCTCTAGTCTTGTTCTAGATTTTCTGATCCATTTCTTGCCAACCTCGTCTCTTCCCACCTCTGACACAAATAGATTGAATTTTTCATAGAATTTTGCCTCCTCTCTTTCCTCTTCAACAGATGCTGGTGCTAAGTTTCAGTTATTTTCATGGTGGACTTCTTGCAAATGTTGATCTAAAGCATTGCCATATGAAGTTACCAACTATCCAATGAGATGATTCCTATTGTCTTATGGTGCATAATAAAGCCAACCATACCAACTCCTTTATTTGACTCTCCAAGGAGAATCTCTGAGCAGTCCTCCCTTTTAGCTGCAACTTTCTTCTTTAATTTGATTTTCTTTAGAAAGAGAATGTCAAGATTAACAGAACCCAGTTCCTCAAATGCAGAAGTTCTTAATTGTGCCATGGACCCTTTGGGCAGTCAGCCTGGTGAATCCCATGAGCCCTTTCCCAGAATAACTCATTTCTATATGAAATAAGATACATCATATTACAAAGGAAACTAATTATGTTGAATTTGTTCTCTTTTATGTTAAAAAAAAAATGGTTCCTGGGGTCCAGGTTAAGAGTCCCTACTCCAGCAATCTGCATGCTCTTTGGTCATTGGACAAGAAGCTTGCATTCTGAGGACCACCAGCTAAGGGCAGATTTCTAAGAGATCTAAAATCTGAATGATTCTCAGTCTCCTTCCCACCCACCCCCTCCCCATCCATCACTCTGTCATTGAAGAAGGGGCCACATAGAATTGAGGATTGTTGTGTCTACCTGTGTGTGTGTGTATGTGTGCAAGAATAGGCATTTGTGTGTGTCTGTGTGTGTGTGTGAAAGAGAGAGAGAGAGAGAGAGAGAGAGAAAGAGAGACTGAGACAGACAGAGACAGAGAGACAGACAGAGACAGAGACAGAGAGAGACAGAGACAGAGACAGAGAGACAGATAGAGACTGAGACAGAGACAGAGAGAGCATCTTATTCAAATTGTTTCTGACCCTCCACTGATGCTGACGGTGCATTTCCCCACAGCTCTCTGATCCATCTCCACAAACTCTTAGAGTCAGAGCTAGACACCTCAGGGGACTCAGCTCTGAGTGCCAGCAGCAGTCTCAGCCGCTCCTCTGAGTTCAAAGCCCACACTCTTTCCAAAGATTGTGGTGAGGATTGCTGCTTAGCTGTTCTGGACTGCAGCTCACCTTTCCAGGAGGGACCTATCACTCTAACTGCCCCTGAGGCAGGAACACAAAATTCTCTTTCCTCTGCTGCCCCTCCACCCCAAGCACCTCTGTCCTAATAGTGCATGTTTAAGATAACAGATACTTCCTTAGGGCCTGTTTTTTTCTCTCCCCCTTCAGCTTTGTTCACCTAAGCCACCTACATCACTTGCCTAGTCTTGTTCCAGCTTTACCCTAGAGGACAAGTCCTTGCCCCTCTTTCCCCCATGTCACAGAACTCTTGGGAGAAGAGCCAGTAGTGATAAGGGGCTTTGGGTGACTTTACTGGAGATTATCAAGTGACTGATGCAACATTGGCTGGTGTGAAATCAGCCCCGGGAGTGCCTAATCTTGGTTCAGAGCTTCAAGACGCCTTCCCCACCCTACCCCCTCCTCCCCCACAAAAGTGGGGAAAAAATTATCCAAACGTGAGGTCTTTTAGGGCTTGTGCTCTAATCTATCCATTCAAAAATGTTTAAAATGTACTATTCACGGGTGGCTGGGGTGAGTGGGAGGAAGGCATTCACCTGTATGAGTACCAGGAAGCCGGTGATCTCCACGCCTGAGGTGCCTTCTTTTCTAGTATTCACGAATATTCACTTAGATAAATATAGCCCCTCCCACATCCATCCTCTAGGACTGCCACCTTCCTTCACTTGTCCTGCGCTTCCCCTCTCCTCCATCCCAGTCCTAGCTCTCCTTGATTAACTTCTGAAAGAGGCTTATTCACTGAATAGGAGTTACCAGCTCAAAGTGAGAACCTGAAAAGGGCCAAGGACCAGAGTCTCCCATTGCACCTGGAGCCATCTCAGTCATCTGGACGACAATCTGGTCACTGACCCCAGACAGCTGCAGAGAAGAAAGTGAGGCTGGTGACCTTGCACAGCCTTCTCTCACTTAAATCCAATTCACTTGCCCATCATGGCATCACCTCCCTGATGTCATGGTCCTCTTCAAGAAAGGACAAACAGGACAACAGCTACAATCCATCAACCAGAGTGGAGACTCGGCTTTTGCATCCCAGCTCTGCCACTTACTACTTGTGACTTTGGACAAGTCTTTTATCCTTAGTTTTCTCATCTTTGGCAGGATAAGATTGGACTAGATAACCTCAAAGGCCCCCTGCAGTTCCAACATCCTTCAGCACTAATATCATTCTGCGGTGTACAGATGTCAGAATGTTCACTAGAAAGCCATCACAATCAGATATGGGGACTTGGGGGACCAAGTGTGTGAAGAAGGCCAAGTTGTCAAGGGGGAATGCTAATTAAAACTACTCTTACACTTCAATACCAAGCTAAACAAATAATTTTATACTTCACTAGAAAAGTAGGCTGGGCTTGGGGGGCGGGGTGCGACTAGGTGGCATACTGAATCAGACCACTGTCCCTGGAGTCAAGAGGACCTGAGTTCAAATCTGGCCTCAGACACTTAACACAAAACTAGACCTGTGACCTTGGGCAAGTCATTTAACTCCAACTGCCCTGCCTACTCCCCTCCAAAAAGGAAAAAAAAGTAGGATGGGGAAGAACCTTGAGATGACCTCCTAATCATGGGGTTTGGCTGAAGAGAGCTCATCTGCCAGACCATAGATCCATTGAAGGATTAATTTCATTTTTAAATCCAGACTGGTTAAACATTCCCCACATTTATTGCTGTTTCACTAGTCTATCTGTTTTTCACAGAGTATTATCATCTTTGTTCAATGTATGAGTGTCACAAGTGAAGGTGTCTCACAGTTACTGTGACTGTGTGTGTGTTGGAAGGAGAGACAATTGGAGAGGCCATGCCCCGGCTTGTGATCATGATGGGGAGGTGGGGGGCATTGCTTTCATTTCTTTATGATACACGCTCTTCTTTAACCATTAAAGCCCTCTCCCCCAATCACTGATTGTCAGAACTGTACTTCAAGCATAAAATTATTTTGGTGAATTACAAAAGAGGTACATGGTTGGTTTTGATCCCAGGATCACAGAACTTGACCTTTGTCTTGCAACTGGACCTCAATGACTGGAATAGAGAGTGAGGCCGACTCTTTGTGCACCTGTGTCTTACTTCAAGTCACAAGAAAATTAAGTCATCACCCCAAGACATCATTGGTCCTCTCCAAAATCGAAGGATGAACAATGACAACATTTGTGAAATGAGTGGCTTTCAGCCTAATCCATTTGCAGCCGGCACTATGAAGTGCTTGGAGCTTGGTCAGATGTGGAAGATGCAAAGGTCGTCCACTGCAGCCTGGGCTATCAGCAGAGCCCTAAACAACAGGATGCCCAGACCTCTCAAAACACAGGGACTTCAGAAGTGTTCTGTGAGGAGTCTAAATATTCAGTGAACATAGCCTTGAAAAATCAGCTATGAATCAGGAATAAGCAGTATTCAGAAAACTTCCCCTCCCTTTCTCTGGTGAGAAGCACTCAGTACCGGACTCAGCCTGTCATAGCTGCCTTTCACTTCTTTCTCTTCCACTAAGGATTATATTAAGGAAGGAAAAAAAAACTTAATCTCCTTAGTCATTAATTTCCGTATCAGTCAAATGAAGAATTTGGACTAAATGGTGTCTAAGGCACCTTCCCCCTGGCTGGACTCTGGATTTCTGAACTCCATCATGCCCCTAGAACCTCATCATCCAGCAAGGTCGATTCAGCCCTGAAACTCACAGCTCCTCAGAACTGTCTGCTCTTGCCCCACACTGGAGGGTGAAAAGTTTCTCCCAGAACCTCCACTAAAGGAGGCCACTTGGGCCATCCAGCTCTTTATCTCCCTTGCCCCTCCCCCAGCCCCAGGGAAGCACTCTGCCTGCAGGTCAGTCACCTCCCTGCCCTTTGTAGCTTTCCCTCTTATATTTCAAGCTCCTTGAGGTCAGGAACTATCTTTCTTTTTCCTATTTGTGCTTCTAATGCTTAGCACAGTGTACGCATTTAATAAATGTTTATTGACTTACTAACTTTTCAGTCCCACTCATGATCATCAAATTTATATATTTGCTAAAGTCTGAACCTGAACTCATAATCTTTAAACACTGTATGTAGTATGGATTTTAAGCAGTCCCTACCAACAGGGCTGCAACCAGGGTAGAAGCAGATAATATATATACACACACATATTTATACATATTTTCATATTATATATATATATATATCTATACATTTATATCTATATGTATATATCTATATCTATTAATAGATGATAGATAGACAGGTAGATAGATGATAGACAGACAGATAGATGATAGATAGACAGATAGATAGATAGGGTTTGGGAAATCTTCAAGTGCTCTAATAATTTCAGGCTGTGTGATGATATTATACAGCTGGAGTGTGCAGGTCCCACATAGTCAGAACAAGGGAGAAGGGATGGACACCTCAAGTGTTTAATTGGCAGCACACAACACTAGAAAGATTGTCAGAGCACACTCTTACAAGAGCTCTGGGAGAACATGGCTATGACCTGCACGGGATGAGAAGTTGCCTGTGGTCTATGCCACTGGAGGGAGCCCACCAGCAGTGGGGAGACTGTGACTCAGTCCCAAGGTTGGCCTGGGGGCTCTCTCTGGCCCTCCTTCACAGTCATGTGGATTGGGATGCCTTGTGTATTTCCTCACCAAGTGGAATCTACTTTTATTGTCATGTAACCTCAAAGAGCTGCTGTTTCATTGTTGTGCTTAGTCAATCCAGAGTACAATTCCTCTAGGTCTCTAAAAATTGCTGTGTGGTGGAGCCAATTTTGTGAGCATCTCTGTGGATTTAATCTGAAATTAAAAAGGAAATTAAGGTACTTTCACCATAACTGCTGGGGGAGAAATCTTAACCAAACAAAGGATATGGCTGTTCATAAAAAAAGAAATCGATAGATTTGGCCCCATAAAATTTAAAAGCATTTCCTTGAACAAAACAAATGAAGCTATCATAAGGGAGACACCCAGTTGAGGAGATGATGCACCAAATATCAATGACAAAAATCTGATGGGTAAAATATGTGGTGCAGTTAGGGTTATTGGCACAAATAGGTACCAGTAAACATCATTTCCCAATATTTGTGGTTAAATGAAATGAACCAGGTTTTCAAAGAAGAATAGTAAAGATCAGCTGTTCACTCTCCACTCTCCATAAGGACTGTTCCAATATGCTCCTCTCTCCTTAGGGTCCCCGTGGCTCCCCTTCGTCGGTGGCCTCATTTCATGCTTCACTGAGGTCATACCCAGAGAGGGCCCCTTTATCTACTTCTCCTGTCATCCGGACACATCTTCCCTCCCAGTCTGCTTCATTCTGCTTCTTGCCAAGGCCAACGGCTCTGCATTTGCTCTTGATCCTATCTCTTCTCATCTCCAACAAGTTGTCCCCTCTAGTGTCCTTCTTTTCTCTTATCTTTAGTATCTTACTATCTGCTGTTTGCTCCCCTCTAGCTTGTAGAAAGACCCATGTAAAGGTGGTGCCATGGATAGAGGATGGACTTCCAAGTCAGGAAGAGCTGAGTTTAAATCTAGCCATAAATGCTCTACTAGCTGTTACCCTGGATAACCTCTACCAGCCTGCTTCAGTTTCCTTAACTGTAAAATGTGACTAATAACACCTTTCTCCCAGGGTTGTTGTGAGGATTAAATGAGATAATATTTGAAAAAGCACTTAGCATGATATCTAGCACAGAAACTTAATAAATGCTTGTTTCCTTCCTTCTTAACTCTGCAATCTGACTTCTGACCTCATCATTCAACTGAAATTGCCTTCTCTGAAGTTGCTAATGAACTTTTTTACTGCCAAGCTAATGGCTTTTCTCTTTTATTATTCCATCAAATATTTTCCAATTGTATGTAAAAGAATTTTAACAATCATTTTTTTTTTTAAATTTTGAGTTCCAAATTCTCTCTCTCCCTCTGCCCACTCCCGTCCTTCTTGAGAAGGCAAGAACTTTGATGTCAATTATACATGTGAGGTCATGCCAAACATATTTCCATATTAGCCATGTGAAAGAAAACATAAACAAAATATAACAATAAAAATAAGGTTAAAAAAGCATGCTTTGATATATATGAATTCAGAGTTCAACAGATCTGGAGCAAATGGAATTTTTCGTAGTATGTCCTTTGGAATTATCTTGGGTCATTCTCTTGATTAGAGTAGCTAAGACTTTCATAGTTGAAAATCCTGACAGCATTGCTATGTATAATGTATACAATGTTTTCCTGGTTCTGCTCACTTCATTTTGCATCAATTCCTAAAAGTCTTCCTTAAATGCTTGGTAAACTTCACTTCTGAATCCACCTGATCCTGAGGTAAAGTAGTCCATGCTCCCCTAATTTGTTTATGATATCATCCTTTATGTCTAGATAACATGCCCATTTGGACCTTATTTTGGTATATGGTGTGAAATGTTGCTCTATAAACCTAGTTTCTGGCAAATGGCTTTCCAGTTTTCCCAGCGATTTTTGTCAAATAGTGAATTCTTGTCCCCAAAGATAGGATCTTTTGGTTTATCAACACTAGATTATGATGACCATCTATTACTTTGTATTGAATATCTCGTTTATTCCACTGGTCCAGCATTCTATTTCTTACTAGTACCTGATTGTTTTCATGATTACCACTTTGTAATGCAGTTTGAGATTTGATACAACTACACAACCTTCCTTCTTATTTTTTCATTATTTTGTTATTTTTTTTTCTAGTTCTATGAAATAGTTTTTGGTGATTTGATTGGTATGGCACTGAATAAGTAAACTAACTTACCTAGAATTTTCATTTTTATTATATTGACTTGGCCTAGCCTTGAGAAATTACTGTTCCTGCAGTTGTTTAGATCTCAAGATGCAGAAGATGTGAAAAGTTTCATGCTATTGTGTTTATATAGGTCCTGGGTTTGTCTTGGCAGGTATTTTGTAAAAAAAAAAAAAACAAAAAACAAAAACCTTTTCTGCATCTATTGAAATAATCAGATGATTTTTGGTGTTTTTGTTGCTGATATGGTCAGATGTTCTGATAATTTTCCTAATATTGAGCCAGTCCCTGAATTCCTGGTATCAATCCTATGTGATCATAGTGTTTGACCCTGGTGATATATTACTGTAATCTCTTTGCTAGGATTTTATTTAAAATGTTTGCCTCTGTATTCATTAGAGAAATTGGTCTATAGTTTTCTTTCTGTTTTTGTTTTTTCTGGTGAGAGAAGTGATTATTTCTCTCTCATATTAATAGCCAATTATTAAAATTGGGGAGACCCAAGCTTTTTTCCCTGTCTTATTTCCTTGTCTGAAGCCAAGTCTCTCAAGGACAGGACTGATCAAAGATAGGATTAACATTCTCCTCCTTCTGGGTACCGATACTCCACCCAATTTAGAGAATCCACACCAAAGGTTCATGCCCCTGACCTGTAATAGAGCATTCCCAGCTCCTATTGGTCTGATCAGCCACAGTCTGACCCCCTGTAACTTGACTATATAGCACAGTGATGTCATTTTGATTCTCTTCTAGGATGAAGAACAATCAACTCCACACAACTAGATCAGATCTCTAATCTAAAATGAATTCCTGCCCATTGTGTTTCACTCAAGTTAATCTGGGCAGAGTTCATCCTCCATGTAGATTGCCGAAGGTTGTGGGTGATCTGGGCACTGAAGGAGTCCCTTTGTCCAAGAGTGATATCATGTCACTCTCCAAGTCTCTCATTAGAATAGGTCCACCTATCCTTAATTGTTAACCAATCTGAGTTGATTACTACTCTCAGAAACACCTGCTCTTCCAAGGGTATATAAACTGTGAGTCCACAACCACCATAAATGACTATCTTTGGTGCAAGAGAAAGATGGGCAAATGGCCATTCCTTGTGTTGCTAAAATGATAGCATTTTTAATAAAATTATTAATTACCCATAAATTATGTCTCAAACTTTTTTAAACATCACACTTGTTTAGGTATCAAAACCATATTTGTGCCATAAAAGAAATTTGATAGGACTCAATCTTTGTTTTTCTAAAGAGTTTGCATAGCATCTGAATTAATTGCTCTTTATGTGTTTGATAGAATTCACTTTTGAATCCATTTGGTACTGGGGATTTTTTCTTAGGAAGCTTATCTTGTTAGATTTCTTTTGCTAAGAGGGGGTTATTTAAGTATTCTATTTCCTCTTCTGTTAAACTGCACAATTTATATTTTTGTAAATATTCATCCATTTCACTTAGATTGTCAATTTTTTGGCATATAATTGGGTAAAATAGCTGCTAATAATTGCTTTAATTTCTTCTTATTGGTTAATTTACCCTCTCATTTTTGATAATGGTAATTTTGTTTTCTTCTTTCTTTTTAAAATTCAAATTAATCAATGGTTTATCTATTTTATTGCGGTTTTTTTCATTATATCACTTCTTTTTTCTTTTTCTTTTTTTTTTTTTTTTTTTTTGGAGGGCAATTGGGGTTAAGTAACTTGCCCAAGGTCACAAGGCTAGGTTTCTGTTTGTGTGTACGTTAAGTGTCTGAGGCCACATCCGAACTCAGGTCCTTCTGACTCCAGGGCCAACACTCTACTCACTGCGCCACCTAGCGGCCCTCTATTATACCACTTCTTAATCTTACTAGTTCAATAGTTTTCTTACTTTCAATTGAATTAGTCTCTACTTTGATTTTCAGGATTTCCAATATGGTCTTCAATCAGGGGTTTTAGATTTATTCTGTTTCTAGTTTGTTTGTTTGTTTGTTTGTTTAATTGCATGGTCAATTCATTAATCTTTCTCTATTTTATGATGTAAGCATTTAGAAATATATATCTTCTGGTATTCTTTGGCTGCATCTCATAAATTTTGGTATGATTTCTCATTTTTGTCATTCTCTTTAATGAAATTATTCATTGTTTCTATGATTTGTTCTTTACCCACTCATTCTTTGGGATTAGTTTCTTAGTTTGCAATTAATTTTTAATCTATATTTCTTTTTTTATTATAACAAATGCTTTATTAACTTCTGGTTTACATCATTCATTTCCACCAGATTTTGAGCTACAATTTTTCCCCATTATTCCCCTACCCACCACCCTAGAATAGCAGTCCCACAAGATATCCCCTCATCCAATCTGCTCTCTCCCATATCTTCTCCCATGCCCCTTCGACTTTGCCATTAGGGAAAGGTGAATCTCTGTGCCCCAATGCCTGCATATCTTATCTCTCAATTACATACAAAATAGTATTAATAATAGTATTTATAAATATTTGAAACATTTAATTTTCACACTTCAAAATTCAGATCCATTCCCTTCCTCCCTTGTCAACCATTCCCTCCAGGAAGATAAGCAATTCTGTATGTGTTGTACATGTATAGCTATGCAAAATGTTACCATAGTAGATATACTGTAAAAGACTGCTTATATTTCCCTCCCACCCATCCCACCCCTCACCTGGTCTATTTCCTACTTTAATCCTGTCCCTCTTCAAAAGTGGGTAGTTCCAACCTTCCTTCCCCCCAGAATGCCCTCCCCTCCATCATCCCCCCTCTCATCCCCCTTCCCCCTACTCTCCAGCAGGGTGAGATATGCCATTTAGTATGTATGTGATTCTCTCCATGAGCCAAATTCAATGAGAATATGGTTTTGCCTTTTTGCCTTCCTGTTCTTCCCCTCTCCTGCGACTACATCCCCTTGCCTCTTCTACATGAGATAGTTTACCCTACCCTGTCTCTCCCCATCTCCTCTTTCCACTTTCTTCTCTCACCTCTTAACTTCACCCCTTAAGTATCATCCCTTCCCACCAAATTCAACCTGTGCCCCCTATCCATGAATACCTGTAAACATATATACACACATTCACATATGTATTCATATGCCCATATACTCTTGTTCAATTATTTTCATAATGAGGAAGATTTCATCAGTCACAGTTATTGTTTTTCCATGTAGGAATGTAAATAGTTCAACTTTGATAAGTTCCTTTTGATTTCTTTTCTCTGTTTACCTTCTCAGGTATCTCTTGCTTCTTGTGTCTGAATGTCAAATTTTCTATTCAACTCTGGTTTTTTCCTCAAGAATGCTTGAAAGTCCTCTATTCCACTGAATGACCATATTTTCCCCTGAAACAAGGTACTCAGTTTTGCTAGGTAGGTGATTCTTGGTGTTAATCCCAGCTCTTTTGATCTCTGGAAAATCATATTCCATGCCCTTCAATCCCTCAGTGTAGAAGCTGCCAGGTCCTGTGCTATTCTGATTGTGTTTCCACAATATTGACATTGTTTTTTCCTGTCTGCTTGCAGTATTTTCTCCTTGATCTGGGAATTCTAGAACTTGGCTATAATATTCCTAGGAGTTTCCTTTTGGGGATCTTTTTCAGGAGGTGATCTCTGGATTCTTTCAACCTCTATTTCCCCCTCTGGGTCTAAAACATCAGGGCAATTTTCCTTGAGAATTTCTTGAAGGATGATTTCTAGGTTCTTTCTTTGATCATGGCTTTCAGGAAGTCCAATTATTTTAAAATTATCTCTCCCGGATCTATTTTCCAGTTCAGTGGTTTTTCCCATGAGATATTTCACATTGCCTTCTATTCTTTCATTTGTTTGGCTCTGTTTAACAGCATCTTGATTTCTCATAAAGCCACTAGCTTCCATTTGCTCCAGTCTAATTCTGAAGGAATGATTCTCCTCAGTGAGCTTTTGAGATTCTTTTTCTATCTGGCAAATTCGGCTTTTTAAGGCATTCTTCTCCTCATCGCCTTTCTGAGCCTCTTTTGCCATTTGAGTTAGTCTATTTTTTAAGGTGTTATTTTCCTCAGTCAGGCTGTTGACCCTCATTTCATACTTTTCTTGCATCTTTCTCATTTCTCTTCCCAATTTTCCCCCCACTTCTCTTATCTGCTCCTTAAGGTCCTCTATGGCCTGTAGCCAGCTGTAGCGGCAAGCACCCCAATATCCCCAGGGTGACTGCCAACACAGGTTCTTAGATCTGCTTTTCAAAAGGAAAGCAACTCAAAATGGGTTAACAAGCTTACTTTAATCAAACATGTATTACCTAGTTCAGGGGTAAAGGTCAGCACCCCGAACTTCAGAGTTACAGAACTTACATGCCGTGGGCTGCTCAGTGTCCAGCACTTAGCATGATTCGGAGACGTGAATAAGAAATGACCAGGCCATGTGGGCAGCTCAAGGAAGAACCATGAACTCCATTTATTGATACTCAGGGAAAGGTTTTTATAGAGCAAAGAGACAAAGAAAGGGGATTCAAGTTTTCTAATCATTACCTTAGTCTGTTGTATCCTGGAAGTAGCATGGAATAGATAATTTGATAAGGATTTCTTATCTAGGAGACTAAAGTCTTAGGGTAAGCCCTTTGATCTAGGCCTCAGGTACCTGCTAATGCAGCCGCAGTCATAAACGGATACAATTGAGAGCAGACTTCAAGGCTGAAGCGCAATCCTCAAAAGTCAACACGTTTAGAGCTGGCCACCCAAAGATACCTGTGTGCTGAATCAGATATGTCTTGGGGCAGAGCCTGTTAGCCTCGGAACTCAAATACCATCCTTTTAAATGCAACCTATATCAAAAGAACTCCGGAGCAGACTTAGTGAAAAGTCGCATCTCAAAGAGATCTTTGACATGCAGGTCCACTGATATCAGGGTAATTATCAGAGTCCTGGGACAGGCCTCTTTGGCTCACCACATATTCCCCCTTTTATAAGGAGAAGCTTAAAGCCATGTAATTCAGTGCCTAAAGTTCTAATATTGTGAGTTGTAATTTTTATAATGCAAGGTCCAAATATACAACAGACTATTATAATGATCAATATGGGAAATAGGTGCATAGAGATTTTTCAGTGTATCAATAATTGTTTTTGTAGCTCCTACTGGGTCAATCCCAGGAATCTCATTATGTTCAATATCTTAATAATTTGATTGAAAGCTTTTTATTTCTAAGGTGATATTGAAATTATGCCACACTCCCAATAAGTGGGCTCTGATCCTCTCCCATGTGATACTGGGATGAGAAGAATTGTATAAGCTAGTGGTAACACAAATAGATGTGTATTTATAATCACATATGAGTAACAGTTGAGTTTTTAATGGTTTTAACTCATATCTAAGCATAATATTAATTGTTGTAACAAATTGATCTGATACAATAGATCCTTATCTATATCATGTTGTGACTTAAAGGCTGCAGAAACATTTTTTTTTATATAATTCATTAACCTATTGTGCAGTTTAGATTGCAAACACAGCAGTTGGAACCATTAACAATATTAGGACAGTGAATATAGTAACAGAAAATCTGACAAACCTTTTCCCCCCTTTTTAAAGACATCAGATATGTATATACCCCCAATGTTTGATATCAAGCATAAGTGAAATTAGTTGGAAAAAAGCAAAATAAAGATTGTTCAACAAGATCTCTACTAGATGTACATTGAGCAAAAGTAAAATCAATGCAATTAAAAGTTCATACATAGGTGTATACACAATTACATTGGAGAGGGAGTCTGGTCTTGAGTTTTCAAAGGCAAGGTAACATTCCTTGCAATTCATTCACAAATGGAGCAGTTTGTATCCCACTTAAAATAGAAGACACAGTTGCTGACATTAAGAGAGAGGCAATTAGTCCTGTGATTTAAAAAGTCCAAAAGTCAGTTCTTAGTAGAAAATCAGATATTTCTTGAAGTGTAGGCTTCTCTGAAGTCTGTCATTGTGTAATGTTCTATTAGAAGGCTGTATCATTCTGTGAAAAGATGGGATGTCAAGTCATTTCTTCTGGGGCTGTCCTTGTGAGGAATCCTCTGAGCCTCTTCTCTGTTTCTGCATCTGCTGGAACACGCCTGGACATTCTGTGTTGGCATCTTCAGTGGTCTTTCAGTATCTAAAAAAATATAAGCACAACCTCACCTCTACATAATTAAGGGGCAAGTCTTTTCCATTACTTTATTTGGGAATATGTACTTTTTCAAATTGTTATTCTTCTGGTTTATACCCTTTTTTAGTGATGATTAAAAAATTTTAGGGCATATAAAGCAGTAGCTAATTGCCCTTGTGATATATTGGTCCAAATCCAAATTGCCTTATCATTTTTATCAATAGGTTTTATAGAAAGATTAAAATGATTTGCCAGTGTAGACAAGAGCATTATCAGTTTTTGTTTCTTTTGGAGTACCTAAGAATGAAGAACAATGGAAATGGAGTAAAAAAACAATGCTTCTCCTTATAGAAGTATAGCTACAGGTATTATCATATAAAATTGAAGGACAATAATTTTGCTCTGTCCATATAATGTAGCCTTATTAAATTAAATGAATGGGAGGTTCCACAGTTACAGAATATGATAAAAATGTTTTTAAGTTTTAAATTTTTTGAATGGAAACATAGTCATTGACTGTTGCCTTTTAATTTCTGAGGGATGTTATGGAGAAAGGCCTCTCCATTATTTAAATACACAATTATATAGTATCATATATATAGGGAAAAATATCATTCTAAAAAACTCAATTCTTGAAGAAATGGCAACAATAAAAAGTAGATTAGAGGCTTCTAGTAATACACTGAAAGTTTTCTTTCCCATTTTTCACTCACCTTAAATAGGTATGTGAGTCATAGTTATGATAAATTGTTAACTTTCAAACTAAAAAGAACTATAATGCTGACATATGACTCAAAAAAATAAATTTAAGTTTTTAGACTCAAGAAAACTCAACTTTCATGTTCCAATTGCTTAGATCACAAATTTAAACTGTGCTTGATATTACTTATTTCACTCCGAATATCAGTATGTACAAATTCTTATGAATGAAAATATTTGGTAGTTGATATTCTCAATTCTTATTTAGCTTTAAACAGCAAAGATTTTCCAACCTTTAAAGTTAAGTGTATGAGAAAAAAAGTATTCACTTGTCACTTGGATATATTGTAAGTTTCTAAAGAAGTGACATCCATTTGCCAAATTAGGTTTTAAACTTGTAGGATTAATAGAGGTGGAAGAGGGAGAAGGTATGTGAGGAAGGTATTTTGTGCAGGATTTAATTATTCGCCTGGCCTGTTCTCTAGTAAATGTGAATATCCTTAAATTTTGAATGCAGAGATAAAGGAAGAAGAAATGTTCTTAAGTTTGTATTGTTAATTTATCAGGTAAAGCATTGCCTTGTTGAATGGGCTCAGGCAAAGATGTATGAGAGTAAACATGAGAAATCCAAAAAGGACCTTCTCCACCTCTAACCACTTGTTGCAACTGAAAAAAAAATAATTCATATAACTTTTGATTATTGAAATTTGTACGATCCATAAAAATGTTGAGGTTGAAATTGTCCCTTAAAAAGATATATAAAAAGCATTTCATTCTTTTGGGTAAATGAGAAAGAATAGAAATAACTTCTGTTAGCTATCTGTTTGTTTTAGGCCTCAGTAAAAAGCCTTATCTGCTTGTAAGAAAGGAGAAAAAGATGTTATTTTGGAAATGACTCGTTGTTAATTGGAATGTAAAATTGTAATATCCCCTACTTCCTCCATACACTGTCTATAGGATCAGGCCAGGAAGGGTCTGCCTTAATTAGCATTTCAATTTGGGCTTCAACATAAGGTTACTGAATATGTACAGGGAGGGAGCCTGAAGGTTGCTATACATTAACATAGCTACTAATTGTAGGTGTCACTGATTTTTTGGCTTTGAAGAGGGAGATAAGTACACTCCTTAAGATGTTTTGTTGCCTATGTATGGCCCCAAAGGGAATTCAGGTGTCCTCAGTACACTGATTTCTACAGGGCTATCCTATAGACTTGGCACTGCTGAATGGTATTTTCAATAATTTTAAGTTGTTCTTCTGTTCAAGGAGAGTGGAGGTTTGGGGCTCCCCTTAGGGTATTAAATAAGTGAGTGAGCTGATGCGTTCTTTACCCAATTTATATCTCTTAATAATTTTTGAAAATCATTTAAAGTTTTCACATCTCTTTGAATTACTATATTTTTGAGGCTTAATAATTTTCTCTTATTTTATGTCCTAAATAACTGTATGGGGTGACAACTAAATTTTATGACTGACCCATATTAAGATAAACTAGCCTTAGTGGCTTGAAGTATTTACTGCTAGCTTTACTACTTGTATCTGAAGTGCAGGACTAGAGTCCTGACTGGGGAACAAAGGGATAAGAGAGCTTCAGTACATCCTAAGAACATCCCAATTAGGGGTAGCTGGGTTACACAAATTTGTGATTCCCATAATGGTCTAATCATTGTATGAGGAAGGAATTTTCCTAATTGGATAAATGGTAAATACAATAAAACAAGAAAGATGACAGTGTCAATTGAAATTGTGATCCAGAATATCTGTATTTTCCTTATCATTAACAATCCATAACATGGTATATGCCCAGAAAATCGTAAGATAAGAAAAGTCTCATTACTTAAGTTAGTGCCTCGAATTGAGGGTCTCATCCTTAAGGGCCGTAAAGTAGGCTTTGTTAACATAAGGACAGGTATTCTCAGAGACAAAGCTGGGTCTCTTTGGAAATTATGATCTCTGGATGCCTGTTTTAAATCCTACTCCCAGCCTTATTTGGGCTCTGGAGTGGCTGACATAGAGCTTTTTTTTTTTGTAAAATGAGGCAGAGTAGCCTGTTTGATTAATTCAGATTTTAGTCAAAATAAGATATTAAATGATTATCAGAGGTCAGTGAGCATTCTCTATTTTCTTGACTTATTACTTAACAAAACTTATTTAAGTATCACAAACTGTTTTAGCCAAAGGAGAGAAGAAGAAATATATAATAATTGCATTTCAAATGATTAAAAGCTGATCACCATTTTTTTTAAAAGCTATTAGTTCCAAAATTACTTTAGTCAATGGGAATATCTTAAGGTGAATTTTAAGTGGTTTTTATAAACTTCTGTACATTTTCTAATTTTAGGTAAAAATATTAAATTTTCCAATAAGCTAACATAGAAGAGTTCATATCCTTTGCTGATTACTTAGTCTGACCATAGGAATCAGGCCTAAGCAGAAAAAAAGTAGAATTATGTGAACATGGTCTTAAATGCTTTTTATCTTAAACAGCAATTTTTACCAATCCCAACTTAGAGCTAATTACAGTTAATTTTATTCTCATATAGCTGTAATAAACAATAAAAATCTACAAGGTCTTTTAATACATAAAGAATATTATTTAACATTTTTCTTTCTCAAAATTAACTTATCCTGGTGTAATAGCCAATCCTTATTAATCTTTTGCAACTTTTTAGCAAGTTAGGTTGATTAGTTAAGAATTGCAGTACTAAAACAAGTTCCTAACCTAGTCTGATGATTTTTCCTATTGAGATAGTTTTCAGGAGTCTTGACATTATTAAAAAATAAGAAGAATTGATATAGACCAGGGGCTTTAAGTGGTGCTCCTGCTTTGCTAAATCTCATACATGCTTGAGGAATGTAATAAAGTTTTTATCTAGTTTCCTCTTTTCCGCATATAGTAATCAATTAACAATTCTAGGTTTTAACATTGACACTAAAATGATCAATTTTACAAGTTCCATAAGTGACAGCCAATTTATTTTAGATGTAGCAAAAACATTAAACTTCAGATGAAGTCAGTTGTATTCCTAGATCATATAAAATCATTGATAAAAGGATGGATTGTCTTATCCAGTATAGACAACTATTGTTTTCTTATCAGTGGCAGGGCTCAGAACTTTTAACAGCCCCTACTGTACCTGAGTTACCCCAAGGTAACTGAGGTCCCTTTCCCCTCCTTCCTTAGTCCAGTGGGGGAAGGTAAATTTGCAATTGTGGGGGAAAGGTGGAATTCTCTTTTCCTAATCTAATCTAGGATGAAAGAAGTTAATACAATTGTATTGAGGTACCCTCTAGACTCGAGGGGGGAGGGATTAACCTCCTTTTGTAACTACAGGTAAATTTGTGACTACCTGGTTTTCTATATGGCAGATAAAAACATTATGAGACAGGGTTTAGCAGAACTAACAAAGTATCATGACTGTTTCTACGCAAATTTCTTTCCTTTATCTTCTTAGTTTCGACAAAAATCAGATAAAATTTTTGTTTTATCTAACACTATTTCTGGCTAACAAATCTTTACTATATGATAGAATTTTACCAAAACTCAGAAAGACCACAATAATGCAATGACGTTATGGTATTAGTTGAATTTTCAAATCATCACATGAAATATAATTGATAGAGAATTTAGGCTTTTTACTCCTCTTTTCAGAGTTGCAGAGGATTTGCCTCCTCTTTTTCAGAGTTGCAAAGTCTGAATTGTGAATTCAGTTGCCTAGTAAGTGTGGGGCAGCATGCTCTGCCACAGGGCTGCTGTTTGCAGAGCCCTTTATCATGCATCCTCCCTTTATCTAGATTGAGGAGGGTGATTTAAAATCCTTCAGCACTCTCTCCTCTAGAGATGAGAGACTTTTAGAGAAAGTTTTTAGCTAATTTTAACCTATACTGTGAACTTCAGTGATGTCTAATTTTTTTTTTTTGAAAGTAAAAGGCTTTTAACGTCCAGGTACAGCATGGAAAAGCTGGACAAAGTCCAGTGGCACCAATTTTCCAGACTATACGAGAGTTAAAACCCTTTACTCCTAAAGTTTTTCAGATCTTTATATGTTCTAATTTTTCCTTGGTGCCAAATGAAATTAACCTTTGGTTGCATCCTAATACACAACACTTTTCTCTTTTGAGATGAGGCAGGAGAATGGTTAAATGCTTGCTAGTCTTGCCTCTTTAATCTGAGGGAAAAAATTCCCTTTTTACTTTTTATTGTTTTGATTAATATTATTTTTAACAGCCTTTCCCACAATCAAACTTGGCCAGAGTTGGATTGGAGGAAAGGAGGCCCTTAAACCTTAAAACTTCTGTTCCCATTTTTATGCAAATTTATTTTTTCTAATTTTTATCCTGATATATTTTTTTATACTTTTTCGACTTGCTATAAATATTGTATAAAGACAGCTGCATTACACTTAATTGTTTGTGCCACTTTTGGCACTTTCATTCCTGATGTTAAACATATCTTTAATATATTCCATAAGAAAAAAAGCAGAAATTGGGAAATGCTGGGTTTCCTTCTTTTCCTAGTTTCTTAGTTATGTTTTCCTTCTGTTTCCCATTCTATTATACCACCCTTTGGAAACCCAGGGCTACACTGTTCCAAACACACTAAATAAAATTCCTCTAACTGTTCCTTCATAATAACAAACTCTCTTTCTTTCTTTACTTTCTTTAATATTTGAAAATATTGTTCCTGAACTTTGAACTGTACCCTGTGCATTTGACCCATGGTGATAGAAAGCTTGAAAATCCCTGTATCAGCCTGGTGGAATAGAATGATTAAGAATTAATTGAAAAAAGTTCCCTTACCCTGTGACTTGTAATTTTTGGAGCTCCTTCTGCTTGTAAGGGCCATCTCCGCTGTGGACCTTCCTTTCAGGTTCCTATGTGTCCCGCGTGGGCACCATTTGCCGTGGGCTGCTCAGTGTCCAGCACTTAGCATGATTCGGAGACGTGAATAAGAAATGACCAGGCCATGTGGGCAGCTCAAGGAAGAACCATGAACTCCATTTATTGATACTCAGGGAAAGGTTTTTATAGAGCAAAGAGACAAAGAAAGGGGATTCAAGTTTTCTAATCATTACCTTAGTCTGTTGTATCCTGGAAGTAGCATGGAATAGATAATTTGATAAGGATTTCTTATCTAGGAGACTAAAGTCTTAGGGTAAGCCCTTTGATCTAGGCCTCAGGTACCTGCTAATGCAGCCGCAGTCATAAACGGATACAATTGAGAGCAGACTTCAAGGCTGAAGTGCAATCCTCAAAAGTCAAAGTAGAGCTGGCCACCCAAAGATACCTGTTTGCAGAATCAGATATGTCTTGGGGCAGAGCCTGTTAGCCTCAGAACTCAAATACCATCCTTTTAAATGCAACCTATATCAAAAGAACTCCGGAGCAGACTTAGTGAAAAGTCGCATCTCAAAGAGATCTTTGACATGCAGGTCCACTGATATCAGGGTAATTATCAGAGTCCTGGGACAGGCCTCTTTGGCTCACCACACTTACAGATCAAATTGACAGGCTTCCAAACTGTCCAACCATTACATCAATACCAAATCACAGTTACCAGAGAGGGAAGCATCAACATCTGGGTTTTCAAAGCCGGGGGGCTCTCAACAACGGCTTCCCAGAGTCTCATCTGGTCAAATCGCACAACACATCTCAAAGTGAGCCCCAAAGCAAAGCCTCTCATCAGAGTTTATATAGCCTTCTCCTAGCTCAAAGATTGTAACAACCTCCTTGACCCACTGCCCAATCACAAAAGTATCAAGGTTGGGCTTCCCTGAAAAACAAGCCTCCCACCACAGGCTCCAGGTGCACTTAAGCTAGGGGCAGGGAAGATCTTCAGATTTGCATTTCCATTACACCAGCTTGTATTTTCATTTGGGGCCTTTGGTGCAGGAGTTCTGACCTCACAGTCCTCCTCCTGTTCCATGCTTTGATCCTCTTTGCTCCCAAAATAGGAGACTAAAGTTGCATTTTTCTATTTATTTTGTTTCCTTTGCCTAGGCATATTGCCACTTAATTACTTGATTTGGGGGCTTGTTGCCACAGTAGGACACTGCCACCAGACAGGAGAGCTTTCATCCCGAACGTCAGGGTCTTCACAACTTCCAGAGGTTGGGTGGCCTCTGTAAAGCCTCCACCTGCTCTGGCAAATTGGATACCCACCCCAGACCTCCCCACCAGACCACAATCCAGATCCAAGCACGTTAAAGCAAGAGTGATTAACCCCCAGACTAATTGCTTGATCTCTCTACAGTTAGCAGACCAGGAGGTGGAGCTGACACTGAGGCTGCAAAATGGCCTCTGTGCCACGTTTCCTCAACCTCTTTTCACCCCCAGTAGAGGAAGCTGACACATTCCTCAAATACTGGTCCCAAAGTCCATAGGGCACTAACCTCTCACTTTGTCCTAAGCATGTCTGTGTTGATAATTCTGGAATTGCCACAGCTGCTGGTGTTCTGGGGTCCCTTCAGTCTGCTTCTGGCCCAGCTGCCCTAGGGCTAAAACCACAGCTCACACGGGCCTGGGTTAGGTTCCCAGAGCACTGTGTTGGTTCCCACTGCTCTGTGCTGCCTGATCTCAGAGCTCTGTGCTGGCCGAACCCTGCAGGGCTGCTGGGCTGTCCTCAGCAGGAGGTTAGCTTCTTTGTGTCGTTCTGTGGGTGCTGGGGCTCCAGAAGTTGTTCAGATTCCCCTTTTACATTGTTTGGAAGTGGTGTGGGGCAGAGCACCTTGGATGTGCTGTTTCTACTCTGCCATCTTGGCTCTGCCCCCCCCCCCCATTCTGTTTCTAAAATTATTACATTGTACAAAACCTTTGACCCAGCTGTACAACTACTAGAACTATATGTCAAGGAGAAAAAAGAAAGAGGAAAATGACTTATATGTACAAAAGTATTATTGCTCTTTCATTGTGGCACAGAACTGGAGATTAAGAATGTGTTCATCTGCTGGGGAATAGTTATATATCATATGGTAATTGAATATCATGGAATATTTTTGTTCCATAATAAGTGATGAAAGAAACAGGTTAGGAAACACCTGGAAAGATCTGATGAAGAGTGAAGTGACCAGAACCAGGAGAATAATTCATGCAATAACAAAACTCTAAATGAAAAAGAAAATTGAAAGACCTGAGAAATATGGCCCCTGCAATGACCAAATACAGTTTGGGGGGATTGGTGATGAAGTATACTATCCACTTCTTGACAGAAAGTGATTTGACTCAAGATGCAGAAGGAGAAGACATTTTTGGACCTCAACAATGTGTGAATTCATCTTGCTTGACAAAGCATATTTTTTACAGGAACTTATTTTTGTATTTTTCATTTTTCCAGTAGGAGAGGGGATGAGAAGGGGAGAAAAGACAAGGGAAAGCAAGGGAAGGGAAGGGAAAGGAAAGGAAAAAAGAAAAGAAGACTATTGAAACTACCTTTTTTTAAAACAAACCAGAGGAAGGAACAGAAGGGATGACTGAAA